>JANRMT010062848.1:13564815-13588115 GCA_026402145.1 Polypterus bichir lapradei | reverse complement strand
ATATATATATATATATAGTCATTTCTGTGCACCAGAGGGTCACCTTCCAGGCACAACAAAGGGATGTGGAACCACCATAGTGGGTGCTGTCGCTAACAATCTTGTCTCCTTTATTCCTCAAAGTGCCAAGAAACCACCCTTTGAGGGCAATGGAGTCAGAGAAGCCCAGCAGCTTCTGGTCCAGCTGATAGAAAAAGGGAGGCATCTCTGGATCTCCCAGCCCAACTATCAGGAAAGCCAAACCTACCCAGAAACAGCACTAGAGGGCGATAAGAGGCTATTGCCTGCATTTGTTTGCTTGCGCCATTGTGCGCCTGTTAAATTTGTTTTAGTTTTGTTGCATATTAAATGGGGATTGCCTGGTTGGCACCCCAACTATTTTGGGATTTGCTCTGTCTTCTCACTCAACCCCATACATATATGTATATGTTTATATATTAGTAGCTACAAATTCACAAAGGGAGAAACTGAGTCACATATCTTAAAATAGTTTTTTATTCCTAAGTTTTCGACAACCTACTAGGTGTCATCATCAGTGGTAGATGATTAGACATACAGGAATCAAAGACAATATATACAAAATAGGGGAGGGGGAATGTAAGGGAGTGGATTAATAAGGTGGGGTTCAGAGGGTGTTGGTCTAAGAGGCTGGTTATAATGATATCCAAACTGGAGCTGATCATGACTTTCTGGAATATTCTGTTTAGTGTATTCTAGTACCAGTCTCTCAAAGCATTTTATCATGATTGGAGTGAGTGTCGCCTGTCTCTATTCATTCAGACAGTCCGGTTTTCTGTTTGTCTGGAAGTAGGGCTAAAATCAACCCAATACTGGAGCCATCCTTTGGAGTGGTGTTTGCTGTGAAGTTCCTGGTCCCTGGACAAGGTTCAGAGTCCAGTAAGGTTCAGCCTGAACTATCTGTGTTGATCCACCATACTTTTTCAGGGAAAGGCAAAGACTAGAGTGTTTGTTGTGATATAGATCATGTGACAGCCATGTGTGGGAGATATTCACTCATTTACTGAACCTGCATTTTTCATTAGCCTGCTGCAGAGAGTTGATGCCTACCCCAGCAGCATCAAGCAGAAGACAGGACTCAGAATAAGATCCTATTCTTTTGTAGGTAAACCCATACACCAATCCATAATTATTTTCATGAGCCCAATTTTGAGTCGCTGATTAACCTAACAAAATATTTTTAGATTACTAACTACTACGTTTGTACGACTGCACAAAAAATGTTAAAAACCTGACAGCTTTTTAAATTTATTTTAATTTACTTTAAACTTTTTGAATAAATTTTTATGTCACTCGGTCTTTAAAACTCTTCACTATGAAGTAGATCATTCATAAACCGTAATACCAAAAATCAATTTTCTAGCTCAGTTAATCCAATTTCAGGGTTGTGGGGGGATGCTGTCTATGTTGGCAGCAAAGCTGGACACCTTTCCATCAAACTCCAAACTCACATTGAGTCCCATCGTTGGAATGTCAGAAGAAAGCTAGAGAAACTGAGGAAAAAACTCCAACAGACACGGGGAGAACATGCAGACTCCACACAGAGAGCGCCTGGAGGTTTGTAGCAGCAGGACTGTACCACCTTGTCTCTCAAAGCCAGACATTTTATTTTTTTACTGTTTTTTTTGGACTATGGTTACATTATAGTATATTCAATTGCAGAAATTTCCAACAAATGTAGCATTTGAATTTTTAAATTATGTGATAGTCACTCAGTCAGTGAATTAATTTCACCAGGGGAAAATATTTATTGGCTTCACTGCTGTATTTGTTCCATTGATGTTCTGTTTAGGTAACAAAACCTGAAGGCATTGTAATGTAATGTTTCTTCAATCCATTGATCATACTATTGATTTATCTTTGAATTAAATAAAATTACCAAATAATGACTGGTTATTTTATTTAATGTCAGTAACTCTGCCAGCAAAAGAACATCCCCAGTTTCAATTGGTAATTCTTGGGAGCCGTTTGTTTCACTTTTTGTCTCCATTGTGCTGTAACACGATCAATATCCCAAATGATGTATTAATCTGTTAGCTGAAATATAAATCACACTGTTGACTTCTCAGTGAACTGTTCAACTTTTCGCCACTCATGTCGAGCTTGATGACTGTATATAGTAGCTGTCAGCCACCTCAGGGGTTTCCATGTAATTCACTTTGACCCTCTGATGATTCCTGGGAGCCGTCTCCTCCTAAAAAGTCGGATCAAATCATTAGTATGCACCAGGCATGAGCAGAACGTCTGATCATTTGTTCTCATGAGAGTTCGCACCATAAATATTTTCGAAGGTTACAGATAAAGACAGACTTTGATAGTTTAACTGCAGTAATTACCCTGTTGTTGTGTGTTTAATATTATTTGAATGCTCTATGGTATCCTAGGAAAGCAGTACAATAAGAAGAGTTGTAGAATTTTGCTCTTAAAAAGTCAGCAGTTTTGTATTTAAAGATTCAAGATTAAAAATATTTGGATTAAATAATTTTCCTCTTTGTGGTTAAATAATGATCATCAAAATTAAGCAAGTACACTTTTTCACTTCCTTTTGTCTCAAAAAAAACTTTCAGATAGAGTTTATTAGTATATCTTTTTTAACTGTGTGACTTGCTGAATTAAACAAGGTTGTCCTAATGTTCTACTTAAATTCTGCTATTTTAGCAAGCGTAAACATAATGTTGTTCCTTCTTTTCCTTTGCTTACTAATAAAACCTGCCCTTATATATCACAAACCATTTCTACGTCAGGGAAAGTTTACAACGTCCTTAAGAAGATTTTCATCTGTTTCCCAGAATTTAGTGTACTACTATAAAAAAAAAGAAAAGAAAAAAAGAAAACTCCCTTTCAAGGAATTTTGTATGATTTTTGATTATTGATGCATCATGAAAAGGGGATGCCCAATCTTGCCTACAAATGCGTAAGTGATCAGAATATATGGAAGTAAAAGAAGGTCATTTATAAAACCTCAAAAGTCAATGGGCCATCCATGGCAAGGTCTGCGGTTGGCCAGTTTGTCAGTTTCCAGACACATTCTCGTGAATCAAAAAAACACTGCGGCTGAACCACATCTGCTTTTTCAGTGTATCTAATAAAACTCAGGGAGATGTATGCGTGACAGGGACTTCACACAGGATGCACTAAGAAGACGTATTTCATAGTTCCCTCTGTCTCGCCCTCCCTCTCTGTTCCTGGTATCCAGCCAGACTTCATCCTCTTTGTAAGGTGGCTTATGGCTGCAGCTTGCGTCTGGGAAAAATGTGACACAAGATTTTGTTTGCCTAATGCAGCTGGGCACTGATTAGTTAAATAAAATAAGAGAAAGGGAGAAATCCTCTGGACTTCCAGAGACAGGATTCTTTCAAGGCTTTAATCAAGGCTCAAGGACCAAAATGCAGCTTCGATGTTTCTTATTTTTAACTCTGCAACCTGCTGTTTGTTAATTTTAATAATAAAACACAGTCTTTTTGAACTTTTTGGTTATTCATTTTTGTTACTAATGTATATATATATATATATATATATGTATAATATATGTATATATATATATATATAATGTATATGTATATATATATGTATATAGTGGAACTGGGCCCGGACACAGACAGGTGGTCACCGATAGTTCGCCCAACACATGTTTGTTATACGTAATTCTATTTACAATTAGTGCACACACAACCCCAGTACTTACCCAAAGTCCAGGCCTTCCTTCACACTCCCTACCTCAGGTCTGCCTCCACTCCTCTCCTCCAAGACTCTGTCTCTCTTCCTCCTGACTCCAGTCATCAAATTGAGGGAGGCGACCCTTTTATACACACCCGGATGTGCTCAAGGTGTCTCCTGATGAGCCTCCGCCGCCCCTTCCTGGTGTGGCGGAAGTACTGGCTGCGCACCCAGAAGCACTCCGGGTGTCCCTAGTCTTCTTCCCCAGGACTCCATAGGCATTGGGGTGCCCCCTGGCGGTGACCAAGGTCCCCTATAGGGTTGAGCTTCTAAATTCCATTACCCTGGTCCCCAAAGGCATCAGGGCGGTCGCCCCCTCATGGTCTGGAGGAAGCGTAAGCCCTCTTCCGGTCTTCCTGGGTGTCCTGGCTGGGTACCACCCCCAGCCACTCGCCACTATATATATATATATAAACACCCTTTACTGCTTAACATCAGGGCCTTAGAAAAATAATAATGCACCTCTTAGGTTCTGGGTTCATTAATAAATTAAAATTAGGCATAATATTTTAGGATTACATTCATCTCAAACTATATCCAACCTCTCCAACCTCAGGGCTACCTATTTACTGACCTTAAGTTCAGTATTTGGGATATATATATATATATATATTTTATGTATATGACCATTCTATTTTACTGCACAGGCTAGAAAATGATGTTGGGCTTACAGGCACTGTGCTCGCTTGGTTTAGTTCTTATTTATCAAATCATTTCCAATATGTACAGAAATGTGCTGTACTCCATCATTATACACATAAGTGAGATATGGTGTTCCGCAGGGCTCAGTACTGGGACCTTTACTGTTTTCATTTTACATGCTTCCACTGGGATCTATCATTAGGAAACATAATGTTCATTTTCACTCGTATACAGATGACACCCAGTTATACCTTTCATTTAGATCAAATGAAGTTTCTCCGATGTTGTCTTTAATTAGTTGTGTTAGTGAAATAAAGGAGTGGATAGATAAGAACTACTTGTCTTTAAACACAGATAAAACAGAGATGTTAATTATTGAAGGGAATGACGCTGATCACAACAATATTTTGTCATCATTTAACTCAGTTGGAATCACCTTCTTCTGAAATGAATTCATTTGTAACTGTATACATTTTCTAAATTAAAGGTATGCAAATTTTAAGGTTTTTATTTTTTATTCCATATCAGTTCAGGCTAATGTTTTTATATTTAAAAAAATCATTAAGAAAAGAATTAGAAAAATAAGAAAAATTAAAAGACACATCCACACACACACACAAACTTAACAGTAACCACTTGTTAAAATCCCAAAATGCAATATTAGGGATGGGGAGTGAAGAAACATCGCATTAGTTGTTTGTGCCTAATAAGAATTCAGTACATAACAATTTAAGACCAACTGATTGTGGTAGTTTGAATCACTCTGCTTCAGGAGCCAATAGGAAAGGCTCAGAATCCCTGGCCTAGAGACATCACACATCACTTGATCACACTTGTCAATAGTCCAGTGTAGTTATTCTCAATGTCAATGACAATGTCAATTTATTTATATAGCACATTTAAAACAACATAGGAATGCTGTGGCCAAAGTGCTTTACAATAAAAGAAGAAAAAACATACAATTAACATAAAAAACATAAAAAGAAATAAAATAAATGAACATAAATAAAATAAATAATAAATATAAATAAGATTACATAATCACAATGAGGAAACCATCAGTATTACTGAAGAACACGGAAAGCAAGAGAATAGAAATGAGTCTTTAATCTTGTTTTGAACAGTTCAATTGTAGATGACTCCTTTATGTAATGAAGTAAAGAGTTCCACAGGCAAGGAGCAGCATCTGCAAAAGCTCTGTCCCCCTTAGTTTTACACTTGGTACGAGAGACAACAAGAGACAACTGATCAGAAGATCTAAGCAGTCTAGAAGGCTGGTGTAAAGCACACAATTCAGATAAACAGGCAGGAGCAAGCCCATGTAAAGATTTAAAAACAAGCAACAAATTTTAAAATCAATTTGAAACTGACAGGCAACCAGTGTAAAGAAGCTAATATTGGAGAAACAGAATCAGACTTTCTTGCTACAACCAGAAAGCAAGTGGCAGCATTCTGGACCAACTGTAACCTGCGTATCAGGGATTTGCTAATCCCAGAATATAGTGAGTTGCAGTAATCAAGGCGAGAAAATATAAAAGCATGAGTAGCTTTGTCAAGATCTCTAGAAGATAAAAAAGGCTTGATCTTACCTAAAAGACGAAGCTGGAAAAAGCAACTCTTAACTACAGAATTAATCTGTTTCTCAAAAGAGAGGTTACTGTCAAGAATAACATCAAGATTGCGGACTTGAGGTTTGCAAAAGACAGAGAAAGAGCCTAGAAGTCCAAGACCAATTTGGGCTTTAGCTGATGGACCCACTATAACCACCTCTGTTTTATTTTGATTCAGATCAAGAAAATTATTAGCCATCCAGGATCTTAGTTCAAAAAGACAGTTGTGCAGTTGATTCATTGCAGAGCTGCAGACAGGAATATAAACCCGTGTATCATCTGCATAACAGTGAAAAGAAATGTTAAATTTCCTAAAAATAGCTCCAATAGGGTGAAGGTATATAGAGAATAAAATAGGACCCAAAATGGATCCCTGAGGATCACCACATTTAAGAGGAGCAGTGGACGAAAAAGAGGAATTTAAAGTCACTGAAAAGTGTCTACCAATTAGATATGACCTGAACCAGTTAAGAGCAGCCCCTTTAAGCCCAACAGGATGTTCAAGCTGCAACAGCAATATCTCATGGTCAATAGTGTCAAAGGCAGCGGACGGGTCAAGGAGGACAAGGACTGCAGCGCCATGTGAGTCAGTAATAATAGAGATGTCATTGAATACTTTAAGGAGGGCTGTCTCAACACCATGATAATGCCTAAAGCCAGATTGGTAGATCTCAAATAAATTATTGGAGTTAAGGTGATCAATCAATTGATTATAAATAATTCTTTCTAATATTTGGCAGAAATGGCGATTGGGAAATCGGGCGAAAATTGGCTAAAACGCCAGGAACTAATTCTGCCTTTTTTAGACAGGGATGCACCGCAGCATGTTTAAAAAATTTGGGCACAACTCCCTCACTAATAGAACCATTGATAATGGCTAGTAAAGGTGGACCCAAAACATCAAAGGCTTCCACTAAAAGGCGTGGTGGTACAATATCAAGAGGACTGAGAGTAGGTTTAAGGGTGTCAATAGTACTTTTTAACTGTGAAAGTGAGACAAGATCAAAAGATTCCAAGACAATACCATGATTAACAGTAGGAAGTTCAAAGCCAGTTGGAACAATACCATAGCAGATTGTATCAATTTTACGGACAAAGAATGAAAGAAACTGCTCACATGAAAGAACAGTACTATTTAATCCCATCACAAAATGAGGGTGAATGGCCGCATTAATTTAGTTAAATAAGACCCTAAAATTCCTAGAATGACAGGATACTAAATCAGTGAAGAAATCATGTTTAGCTTTTTTAACTGCAACCTGGAAGTTGAATAGAGAAGTCCTAAAAATCTCTTTAGAAACAATCAGTTCAACTTTTTTCCAACGCCATTCCGCAGTTTGACAGGCATGGCGTAGCGGTCGCGTAGTTTCATTTAGCCAGGGAGCAGGTCTACCCTTATTACAGCATATCTTGAGCAGAGCAATTGAGTCTAAAACTGTTTTACAAGAAGAATTACATTCAAAAACAGAATCATCTATACCATCATATTGGACATGTACATCAAGACTAGAGAATATGGTTTTAAAATCGGATATAATAGAACAATTTAAAAAGCAAAAACAGCGTGGAGCACAACTAGTAGTAGGAACATTAACAGTAATATTCATATCCATCATTACAGAAAAGTGATCAGTAAAAAAAAATCACATAAATCAATATTATTAACTTAAATATCATGTGTAAGAACGAATATCAAAGCTGTGACCGAGAGAGTGAGTTGGCGTATTAATATGCTGGATAAAATCAAATGAGTCCAATAGTGATAAAAAGTCATTAACCAAAGGTTTCGATTGACAACAAACGTGAATGTTAAAATCACCAACAATAAATACTTTGTCATGGGAGAGGGTAATATCAGTCAGGAGATCAGAGAATTCAGAAATGAAGATATCATTAATTACAGGAGGTCTATAAACCACAGCAAACAACAAAGAAGGGGAGCTGTACACTTCGAGAAGTTGCAGTTCGAAGCTACTAAACAGACCCCTTGTAGGGCTCCGACACAAGAACATACTTTTAAAAACAGTGGCAATGCCCCCACCATGACGAGTCACCCAAGGAGAGTTTTAAAATGAATAACCTGATGGTGCCAAGTCAGTAAAACATGAAGAGTCACCATTTACAATCCAGTGATGAAAAATAACTCCAGTTTATTTGAGATAATAAAATCTTGCAGAATAAAAGTTTTATTAGACACTGATCTCACATTCAAAAGAGCAGCCTTCATAGAAATAAAAGAGCTCTCTGCAGGCAGAGCACAGGTGAGCGTGCGAAGATTAGCAGCGTTTAGTCCTCAAGAGCACACCAATGAAGAGTGATGCCACCTTGAGATGGAGAAATTAAATCTGATATCCAGCGCTCATGGATCAGGGATGGAGTCCTGTGCAGGAGAAGATGGGTCATAGACGACTCGCAGATATCGGGAGTCCATGCTCTGGGACTTGAGTTGCCGTTGTTTAACAGCAATACTGGCTCTTCTTCCACGGAGACAGCGGGTGCGTTTGTATCTCCGAGAGGCATTCACCTCACTAATACACTGATACACATTTACTTTGATTAACAGGTCTGTTATTAACCAAAACCATGCAGTGTGACCACTGTTAGCAGTAACCAAGAATTCAGGATCATGCTCTACTTTGCAGCATATTAGTGGGGGGCTCTGAACAGATGGTACAAATTTTGGGGGGCCTTGGCATAAGAAGGTTTGGCCTAGGACATCATTGCCATAATCAAATGGCCACAGGTCAGGTCAAGTCTGGTTGGGGAGCATGAACTGGTACAGCGCATTGCCTCACCCACCACACAATGAAACAGCTTGGGATCCTAGTTGGCAACTCCCCAGGCAGAAACGCAGCTCAGTCCCACCCTCTGGAAATGACCCTCTATCTGCTGCAGCCAGGTTACGTAGGTGTCCCCTTGGCCTAGTCCAGCCAATCAGGTCCTCAACAATGAGGATCCTGCAAGCCGTAGTGCCATAACTAACGCTCTCTCACAATGCAGGTAATGTGCCTCACTCGGAACTCCATGAGCAACCACTAATTCGACACAAAGTCAAACCAGTGGTACCCAAGGATTCTCCGAAGGCCCACAGTACCAAAGGAGTCCAGTCTTTGTCACAGGTCACTATATAGCGTCCCATGTCTCAAAATAACAGAGCAAGACAGAAAGCACCAGAATTCTAAATATTTGGACCTTCGACCTTTTGCATAGATATCGGGAGCGGCACACACCCTTTCCAACAACCTCATGACCCCTCATGCTCTCCCAATCTGTCTACTGACTTCATAGGGAGAGTCACCAAAGACATGAATGCCACTACCAAGGTAAGGAAACCTCTTGACAAGTTTGACACTCTCTCCGCAGACAGACATACTGCTAATGGCTGTGCCTAAGAGATTAGGATTTGTGCCTGGATCTTGGTTTTTGTCCAGGACACTCACAAGCACAAGCCCAGGCACTCAGACTCCCCACTCAGTCTCTTGAGATCCACAGTCAGTGCCTCCATTGACTTTGCAAAGATCACAGCATTGTTGGCAAAGTCAAGATCAGTGAATCTTTCATCACCAACAGATCCGAAACAGCTGCTGGAACCATCGACCTTGCCCAACACCCAGTCCATACAAGCATTGAACAGAGTAGGAGCAAGAACATCTCTGACAAAACCAAAAATTAACTGAGAATGTAAAGGTTGTTGCAAAACATCATAAACAAATAATAAATAACAATAACTATACATTAAATATTTCCAATTAATCAAAAAAAAGAAAAATAACCTTACACACTGGTATATGTTCTTGATACAGGTAGCATTAATTATTCTAATGTTTGGATCGCTTAATACAAATTTTAGAAATGGACTGTTACAGTATATTGTATAAAACATGCCAAGATATGCATCACAATGAATGAAATGTACATTTTAACAAAATACTTATGTATATTTTATTTGTTTAAGTCTTACAGTCTCCTGACTCCTGAAATAGAAATCTGATTACAATGCGTGAGCACCTGCCTATGTTGGATATCCCTAATGGGTACAAACAAGCACAGTTCCAAACAAGACATGAAAAATAAGGCACTAAATAAGCACAACCCAAAAATAAGAGATAATGTGCAAAAGTGAAATATAAAAGGAGTAAAAATAGCAAATTAGTAGCCAGGATGTAGCAATTCCAGAAAGACTGTAACAGCTGACAGGCCCTCTTTTATAAGGGAAAATGGCCCCTGTGACACCAGATGCCAAGAAATAACCACACACCCTATGTAATCCCACAGCATTTTATCTAACAACTAATGTGAAAAAAACAAAAAATGCATTACTCAATGTGGAAATGTGTCCAGTCAATACTGGAATGAGTTCTCTTTTATACAGTGCTGTTCCTGATTGAGTTAAAGTATCCATTTTAATATTAACCTCTCTGTCTATGTATAAAAACACCAATTTTGTTCTTTATGTACAGCTTCATTTTTTAAGCCACAGACTTGAAATTTTGCCTATGGGTACTTCTCACCACAAGCCAGGTTTTTGACATGTCATTTTGGCCTTGGGGGCAGTTTGAGGTTAGAATGAGTGGTTTAAAACATTTGAGTGATCCAGCAACAGAGAAATAGCACCAGGCAGGTTGTGATGGTAGTCCAATGGTTAGCTTGATTGTTTCTGGGACTGATTGCATTGCACGTCTTCAATCAAAGACTTCACTCACTATTTTTGTCCCAGTCTCAAGCCACACTGGGTGTGGCCACATTGTCTCTGGAAGCATTTATTGCAATAAGGAGAAACAAACTTAAGCTCACCATTGCACAACCATTTTAACCTGCCATGAACTGTGTCTTTTTCATATTTAAAGCTGTACTTTGCTATTTTGTAGTTGTAACCCCATAGCTGAGTCAAATCTCTTAATGAATGTGGATTACTAATCATATTTAAAACTAAATATAATACTTTTTCCACACTTTAAATTTAACTTTACAGGCCAACTTTTGAAATAATACCCAGGCAAACACAACTATAGAGTATCTATACTGCTCAAAAAAATTAAAGAACACTTTTTAATCAGAGTATAGCATCAAGTCAATTAAACTTCTGGGCTATTGATCTGGTCAGTTAAGAAGCAGAGAAGGTTGTTAATCAGTTTCAGCTGCTTTGGTGTTCATGAAATTAACAACAGGTGCACTAGAGGGGCAACAATGAGATGACACCCAAAACAGGAATGGTTTAACAGGTGGAAGCCACTGACATTTTTCCCTCCTCAGCTTTTCTGAATGTTTTTTCACTAGTTTTGCATTTGGCTACGGTCAGTGTCACTACTGGTAACATGAGGTGATACCTGGACCCTATAGAGGTTGCACAGGTAGTCCAACTTCTCCAGGATGGCACACCACTACGTGCCATTGCCAGAAGGTTTGCTTTGTCTCCCAGCACAGTCTCAATGGCATGGAGGAGATTCCAGGAGACAGGCAGTTACTCTAGGAGAGCTGGACAGGGCCACTCATAGAAGGTCCTTAACCCATCAGCAGGACTGGTATCTGCTCCTTTTGGCAAGGAGGAACAGGACGAGCACTGCCAGAGCCCTACAAAATGACGTCCAGCAGACCACTGTTGTGAATGTCTCTGACCAAACAATCAGAAACAGATTTCATGAGGGTGGCCTGAAGGCCAACATCCTCTAGTGGGTCCTGTGCTCACTGCCTGGCACAGTGGAGCTCGATTGGCATTTGCCATAGAATACCAGAATTGGCAGGTCCACCACTGGTGCCCTGTGTTTTTCACAGATGAGAGCAGGTTCACTGAGCACTTGTGACAGAGGTGAAAGGGTCTGAAGAAGCCGTGGAGAATGTTATGCTGCCTGTAACATCGTTCAACATGACTAGTTTGGTGGTGGGTCAGTGATGGTCTGGGGAGGCATATCCATGGACGGACACACAGACCTCTATAGGCTAGACAATGGCACCTTGACTGCCATTAGGTATCGGGATGAAATCCTTGGACACATTGTTAGACCCCTATGCTGGTGCAGTGGGTCCTTGGTTCCTTCTAGTGCACAACAATGCCCAGCCTCATGTGGCAAGAGTATACAATACAATACAATACAATACAGTTTATTTTTGTAGAGCCCAAAATCACACAGGAAGTGCCGCAATGGGCTTTAACAGGCCCTGCCTCTTGACAGCCCCCCAGCCTTGACTCTCTGAGAAGACAAGGAAAAACTCCCAAAAAAACCTTGTAGGGAAAAATGGAAGAAACCTTGGGAAAGGCAGTTCAAAGAGAGACCCCTTTCCAGGTAGGTTGGGCGTGCAGTGGGTGTCAAAAGAAGGGGGTCAATACAATACACAGAACAGAACAAATCCTTAATACAGCATAATAATACAAATTTTAGAAGCACGGAGCACAATTTAACTGTAGATGATATCCCATAATAAGATTTGGATATTTTTAGAGTCCTGGAGACCTCATCCATCAAGCTGCCTCCCCAATTGGCCATTCCACGGCTGAAACGTTGCTCGGCCAGCCAATCCGATGAAAGATGATTCCGATGATTCCTGTGATCCTCCATCAGGGATGACTTTACCATAGGCAGGCAACAACTTGGCAGGAGGGCCGTGGCACCGAGTGGCACATTTGAGTACCGAGAACAGAAACAGAATAGGTGAGGGTTAGTAACAAATTATAACAATCATGTTACTTATGTTTTAGTGTTAATGACTAACAACAGAGATGCAGTCTATACAGTTAATCAGCAGCTCTAGTCAGAATATGCAGACAGTTCCTGGAGGATGAAGGAATTGATACCATTTACTGGCCCCCCACGCTCGCCTGACCTAAATCCAATAGAACATCTCTGGGAGATTATGTTTTGGTCCATCTAACACCCCCAGGTTGCACCTCAGACTGCCCAGGAGCTCAGTGATGCCCTGGTCCAGATCTGGGAGGAGATCCCCCAGCACACCATCCATCATCTCGTTAGGAGCATGCCCTCCCGACGTTGTCAGGCATGCATACAAGCACATGGGGGCCATACAAACTACTGAGTATGATTTTGAGTTGCTGCAATGAAATTTTGGCAAAATGGACTCGCCTGCTGCATCATTTTTTCACTTTGATGTTCAGGGTGTCTTTGAATTCAGTCCTCTGTAGGTTGATGATTTTCATTTCCATCAAATGATGTGGCATCCTTTTGTTCCTAACACATTACCCAGTCCATATCAGTATAGATATCCAGCATGTTTTTTTCCCATTGAGATCTGATGTGTTTTCAAAGTGTTTCTTGAATGTTTTGAGCAGTTTATATACATAAATAAAGCTGACTTGGCACATCAGTTTATATGAGTATATATGTTTGTTGTGGCATCACTCAAAAACGTCTGCAGATAATTTCATGAACATTGTCTAATAACTTAGGAAGGGATTAGATTGGAGTACAGCGTAACGCCTGATAATGGCTCTACGGATTTTATCCTTGTACCTAACAGCAGTCAACCTACCGTTGCCTAGCATGTGGAGGACTCTAAACCCTCCAAGGATATGCCTCCTCAGACCATCACTGACTCACCGGAAAACCGGTCATGCTGGATGATGTTGTAAGCTGTGTAACGTTCACCACAGTGTCTTTCACATCTCAGTGTGAATCTGCTCTCATCTATGAACAGAATGGGGCACAAATGGCAGAGTGGCCAATTGTGTATTCTCTGGCAGATGCCAAATGAGCTGCAGGGTGATGGGCTGTGAGCACAGGTCCCACTAGAGGATGCCAGGCCCTCATGTCACCCTCTTGGAGTATTTTTCTGATAGTTTGGTCAGAAACATGCACACCAGCAGCCAGATGGAGGTCATTTTCTTGGGATTTGGCAATGCTCCTCTTGTACCTCCTCTCACAAAGGAGTACTGCTGAATTGATGCCCTTCTACGGCCCTGTCCAGCTATCCACAGGTAACGGCCCATTTCTTAAGACTGTGCTGGGAAACACAGCAAACTTTCTTGTTACGGCATATACTGTATAGATGTGCCGTCCTGGAGGACCTGGGCTAACTGTGCAGCCTGAATCGGCTGTAGGTACTGCCTCATGCTACCAGTAGTAACAAGGAAACTAGCAAAATGCAAAACCAGAGAAGAATCAATAAGGAAAGATAAGGATAGAGCAATTGTCTGTGGCCACCACCTCCAAAACCACTCCCTTTCTGAGAGGTGTCCTGCCTATTGTCACTTTCATTTACACCAAATTAGGTGAAGTTGATTGAAAATCACTTATACTTCCTAACTGAACAGATTGATATCCCTGACACTTAACTAACTTGGTGTTAGACTGTGATGATTAAGTGTCCCCTTCATTTTTTGAGCAGTGGTATAAAAATAATTTGGATAGGAACATAAGTAACAAGCTGGTTAAGTTTGCAGGTCATACCATACCAAGCTTGGCGAATTGGCAGGTTATCTAAAATTCATTGAAGCATTACAGAGGGACTTGTACTCCATACAGGCTTAGACAGATTGGTGGCAGATGAAATTTAATGTCAGTAAATATAAAGTATCACACATAAAAATGTTAGATTTGTGGTCTGAAAACTAAAAGTACACCTTATGCCAGACAATGTTTAGAAGCCATTAAAAAATCTAACAGAATGTTAGGTTATATAGCACGATGCGTGGAGTACAAGTCCAAGGAGGTTATGCTCAGGCTTTATAATGCACTGGTGAAGCCTTATCTGGAGTACTGTATGCAGTTTTGGTCTCCAGACTACAAAAAGGACATAACAGTGCAAGAAAAGGTCCAGAGAAGAGCGACTAGGCTGATTCCAGGGCTATAGTGGTTGAATTATGAGGAAAGATTAAAAGAGCTGAGCCTATACAGTTTAAGCAAAAGAAGATTAAGAGGTGATATGATTGAAGTGTTTAAAATTATAAAGGGAATTAATATAGTGGATCGAGACTGTTACTTTAAAATGAGTTCAACAAGAGCATGGGGGCACAATTGAAAACATGCTAAGGGTAAATTTTGCACAAACATTAGCAAGCGTGAACAAGCAAATTCCATACATACAGTGGCAGAGCCACTAACCTAGTGGATAAAGTTGGCAGTTGCTCACTGGAATTTCTATATTTTGCTGTCTGGGGTAACGGAAGTTGTTCCTGTATAGCAGCAGTGTTTGAAGTCACTCAGTGCTCACCAATTGGCAATATACCTATCCCCAATCTCCAAGTCTAATATCTTTCCATCCTAGTAGTGATCAGACAAAGCATGATAAAAAGAGCTGGTCCACTTCCCTTTTGACCCATATCTTATATATAAACGTCTACACGAGGAAGTGTGTGTGTCTCTCCAGCCCGGAAGTGAGAGGTGGAGTCGGGGTAAGAACTCCACCTCTGAGGAAAAAGAAAACTCGCTTAGCTGCTACATCCGGTCACATGTTCTTCAAGTAGGAAGAGGTGGGTGTATGAGGACGGATACTGGAAGTGATGCCAGAGATGTTACAGGTGTCAATCATCCAGTTTGCTGAGGAAGGAAGAGAAAAGACATTAGAACATAGCGCCAGCTGCAGGAGTGGCAGTTAATTAAAATCACCAGAGCCATTACGCTGTTCCATATCTAGGTGATGAACCCGAAACATCTTGAGTACCTCCAAAAATTTTTTTTTCACTTCAACTACTGCACTAAGTAGTCTTCTACCTTGCCACCATGAGTAAGTCACCAATTACTAGATAATAATATTTAGATCTGAGCTGGTTCCTGCTTTGTGTTCATTGGGAAGGATTAGGCAAAAGATCTACACAGCTCTAAGCAAGAACTGACCAAACTGTTAATTTAGTTTTGCCAGGTGTTCTTCTGCATAATCCAAGGTTCCTTGTCATGGAAAATCATGCCAATTGTTTATTATAAGCTCCATGGTTGTTTTTCTTGGGACCTTTTGCATGTTGTAATGCAAGGTGTCATACAGAGTCACCTTGATGACATGTTACACTAATAAATGAAAACTGAACTGCTGTGAAACCTGAGGAGGTAAGTATGTTCTTCATTTTTTGACCAATCCCCGTTTAGTTCCCAAAAACCTAATGAAATGGATGACATAGCCTTTAAGACATGGAATTCATTTTGGTATGTTTCAGAAAAAAGAGCTGAGAGTCTTTTCTAAATATGACAAAAATGGTTAAAAATACTGGTCTTTTATTACTGTGTTGCTACCCACAGAGTTTAAAGTTCAACTTTATTGTCACAGAGTATGCAGTAGTGAAACTCTTACTTTAATGTCCACCCTGCTTTCTATGAGTTTTCAAAGTTTCAGATGGAGAAGAAGAGAAGTGCATGATGGACAATTTATAATGTTCTGGTGGCCTGTTACAGATTGTTTGACCACATTTACAGTATGTCTGTACACATGTATTTTGCCAACGGGGATGATAAATCTTGCAATTCTGTTGTAAATGTATCTGAATGTAGGAATAATTTATATCCTCTTTGTAGATTAGCATCATAGTACATGGCCCAGATTTATGGCTGCTTTGACTGTTCATGCTTTATGCACATTTTTAATAGGAATCTATACATTAAAAATGCATTTAAAGGTCTCAAACATTTCAAGTGTGTCTTTCATAAAATATTTCATTTTTTTTATCTGAATCTAGTTGAGACCTGTGTTAAGAAAGGAGACCCATACTTTTAGCTCGAGGAATTTTTTAGGACTAAATAAAAACAGAGAGCGACAAAATCTAACTTTTATTTGGAATGCAATTGTTTCCAAAATAAATGGCCATTAACTTCAATGAAGGAGCAGATTTTGTTGTGCATTAAACTTACCCGAGAGTATGCGCTTTCGAAAGCGACTTCAAAGCTAATGCACTGTAATCTGATTCCATTTTTTTCCTGCTGGGTCCTGTTTTTCTATAATAAGGATGATCCGCAGGAGCCAAGATACCTGTAGCAACAACATTTCAAGAAGACGGCGGAGAGTGAAGAAGACGAAGGGACGGTGGGATGGAATTCAAGACTTCTTGCTGTCTCTGACAGAGATCTGTCAGCACTTGGAGAATGAGACAAGGCAGGAGGATCTCCATGGCAACAATGAAATGTTTCTTTTAATAATAGGTGGGACATTTTTCAAACCACTTATTCAGGGAAGTAAACATAGGCTCACAGCTCATTTCATTTTGCTGAAACAAAATTCTGAAAATGTTAACTGCCCTGCCAACTTACAACTCAAAACAAGACAACCCCCGTTTTATCCCTCAGGTAGAAGCATTCCAGATATAAGGGGTCATTTTCTGGGTAAAAATAAAATAAAATTCTTTGTAATGTCTTCCTACTTCACACCCTCACCCTGTTTCTTCAAGGTGTGTGCTTAGCTTATAGTATGAGGATCCAGATACCTTATCTGAGTGAGGAGAAGAGAAGAGGTGCCACCAGCCCAGGAGAACCCCCACATCCAATAGGGCAGAGGTTCAGTGATCCCTAAGAATGAGTAGATTTTTAGTGCTGTATTATATCTGCCAAAATGTTAGTTATAGATGCCATTCATCTTAGCTGCTGACAGCTTTACTTGGGGGAGACTGAGAAATGTTGTCTTCCAACCATTAACAGAAAGAGAATCTGGTGATCTCTAACAGGAGGCCAGAGATGATTTGACAGAGATTGTCCCAAGGGGAAAAGAGCAGAGCTATATATAATTGAGAGAAAACACAAAAAGATCAGAGGAAATATACATATGGCCATAGTAAAGATAGAAGATATAAAAGTCCTGGCATTAGATCAAAGGGCAGTCACAGTGGGACATTCCCAAAACATATGAAGGAAGGGTCCCAATGCCCTAGTTTGACATAGAGAGTTGAAAGGGTCTGAGGTCAGCCTCATAGTGAACTGTCTTTGAGGTGTCAGAAATGGCCTGTGTACTAATTTAAACTGGACATTTTAAAGATTGGTATTCATGGCTAAATTGAAAATATTTTTGAAAATGGGGAGCCATCAAAGTGGAGGAGCTGTAAGGAGATCATTTTGCCCAAAAAGATTTAATGGACAGAGGCTACACTTTCTGCTGCTGGTCTAAAGGGCCACATGATAGCCTTCAGTTATGGTGTTATACTGTTCCAATCCAAATGGTACTGTAAGTGTCATACAAATCAAAGAAGGTTCTACTCATACTTATAGTGTATAGGTAAGGCCTCATTTAGAATACTTGGTACAGTTTTGGACTCCAGACTACACAAAGGACATGACAGTGCTAGAAAAAGTCCAGAGAACAGTGAAGCAGGGCCAATTCCAGGGCTACAGGAATAATGTAGAAAGAATTATGAATTATGAAGAAAGATTAAAAGATCTGAGCCTTTTCAGTTCAAGCAAAACAAGATTAAGAGGAAACATGATTGAAATGTTTAAAATTATGAAGGGAATTAGACTGTTATTTTAAAATGATTTCAACAAGAATAAAGGGACACAGTTTGAAACTTGTTAAAGGTAAATTACATTAGGAACTTCTTCTTCACATACAGAGTCACAGACACATAAAATATGCATACCAGATAGTGTGGTAGACACTAGGACTTTAGGGACTTTCAAAACTAGACTTGATGTTATTTTGGAAGAATTGAGAGGATAAGACTGGTGAACTTTGTCAGGCTGAATGTCCTGTTCTCGTCTTTATTATTCTAATGTTCTAATTTAACTCAGGACAGATGGTAAACCATTATGAAAGTCTTTTGGCTTTTGACTTTTTAAAAATTTTGCAACCCGTCCAGCTTTCCACATTTATAAAGACCAAACGATTCCTTCTCTTCTATTTTTGTCATATTTCACTTTATGTTATCCAGGGCTTACAGCAACTACTGCTTTCATTCTGAATTGCAAATTTTTTAATGAGCCTGGTTATGATTCAGCCATTGCTCAGGTAAAGGGCCAGCCCACACAAATAGGAAATTCTGTAATTAAATAAGGAGTAAGTTAAATAAAAGAAATGGCAAACAAGTAATTAAACAGTAGTGTTGATTACATTTTTCACAATGACCATGCTGTGTTCTATGGTGACCTTGTTTGCTAAATATTTTTCTGGATATTTGGCTTTTTTCAGTATCCCAGAATGCTATTGAAGGTCAGCATGACATCACAGAGCTATAGCAGCCTTGAACAAAACTTTGATGCATGCATACTGTAAGTGAACTCCAACTCATATTTTACGTTGCTGCCCAATCTGCTTCACACATGCATGATGTCACTATCCAATCTGTACTCCAGCCAGATTTGTACCCCACCTGAATTAAAAAATAAGAAACTTGCAGTAATTTCATTTGAGGGGTACAGTAGCTGACTATATTGATAATTTTAGGAGTACTGCCACCAAATATATAACACTAATTCCTCTGCATTCAATTACTCACTGCAGTGTGGTATGACGAACATCACAAGCTGACTGAATGCATGCATAATTAGCCATGTGCCACAGCTAAGAGTCAAAACAAACCTTAAAGGAACCCTCCTCCTTCTCTTCCGTGAGTCAGAAAATACATGACAACCTTGTAAAATAATAGCAATGACAAAAGATGTTTTACTAATTACAAAATCATTTCTACCATCGTGATGGAAGAAAAAATTGCAAAGCGTCTGCACAGATAGATCGGAAACAAAACAGTTGCTGGTGGAGCCATGCCTACAAACCATGGAACAAACAGGCCCCATGCCGCCCCTTTATGGCTAGTTGTATTTTGTTTGTGGCTATCATTCTGTCTGTGTCTGTTGTGGTTTGAAGCAGTAGCACTGCTGCCTCACATATCAGGTAACTTTTTGTGACTACAATAATTAGTCCAGCATAGTTGTCAGATACTTCCTTAGCCTTTTTGGGCACTTAGAAAACCCTTACACCGTTATAATCTACTTACTACTAGCTCAGTTCTTCTTTCCCCAATAACTTCAATGCATTTCATATTTCTGAATGAATTCAACGATTTCGCCGATCTCATGGGCAAAGCAAAGTTTGCCAGTTTGCTCATCACTATTACACATCTTTGGTGCAACATATCTCTGGGTTCACAGAGACAGATGGGTGGATGGATTAAGGAATGGGTGGATAAATTACAAGATGAATAAATATGGTTAGGTTTTCAGCTTTACGACTTGGAAAAAAGATAAAATGTTTAACTGAAACCAGCTTCTTGGAGACATTCATTTCTTCATTGCAATATTTTCAACAACAACAACAACATTTATTTATATAGCACATTTTCATACAAAAAATGTAGCTCAAAGTGCCTTACATAATGAAGAATAGAAAAATAAAAGACACAGTATGAAAATAAAATAAGTCAACATTAATTAACATAGGATAAGAGTAAGGTCCGATGGCCAGGGTGGACAGAAAAAACAAAAAAAAAACTCCAGACGACTGGAGAAAAAAAATAAAATCTGCAGGGATTCCAGACCATGAGACTGTCCAGTCCCCTCTGGACAATCTACCTAACATAAATGAAACAGTCCTCTTTGTATTTAGGGTTCTCACGGAAGGACTTGATGATGATGGTCACGTAGACTTCTGGCTTTTAGTCCATCAATGTTGGAGCATCATGATGCTTTGAGTAGGTGGTGGTGGCATAGGCCACCACCACAAAGAAACTGGAAAAAGAAACAGAAAAGAGAGTAGGGGTCAGTACGGATTTTAGAGCCACCATGAATAGTTATTATGATGAATTGAAAATACAGAGTATCAGGATTAAGTTAAAGTGAAGTTATGAGAAGGCCATGTTAAAGTAATGTGTTTTCAGCAGTGTTTTAAAGTGCTCTACTGTATTAGCCTGGCGAATTCCTATTGGCAGGCTATTCCTGATTTTAGGTGCATAACAGCAGAAGGCCGCCTCACCACTTCTTTTAAGTTTAGCTTTTGGAATTGTAAGGAGACACTCATTTGAGGATCTAAGGTTACGATTAGGAATATAGGGTGTCAGACATTCCGATATATAAGATGGAGCGAGATTATTTAAGGCTTTATAAACCATAAGCAGAATTTTAAAGTCAATTCTGAAAGACACAGGTGACCAGTGTAGTGACATCAAAACTGGAGAAATGTGTTTGGATTTTCTTTTCCTAGTTAGGATTCTAGCAGCTGCATTCAGGACTCGTTGCAAATGATTTATGTCTTTTTTGTGTAGTCCTGAGAGGAGTGCGTTACAGTAATCTAGTCGACTGAAAACAAAAGCGTGAATTAATTTCTCAGTATCTTTCAATGATATAAGAGGTCTAACTCTTGCTATGTTTCTTAAGTGAAAAAATGCTGTCCTAGTGGTCTGATGAATATGCGATTTAAAATTCAGGTTACAGTCAACAGTTACTCCTAAGTTTTTTACTTCCGTCTTAACTTTTAATCCTAATGCATCAAGTTTATTTTTGATAACCTCATTGAATCCATTATTGCCAATCACTAAAATTTCAGTTTTCTCTTTATTTAGCTTGAGAAAATTACTATTCATCCATTCAGAAATACCAGTAAGACATTGTGTTAGTGAATCTAGAGAGTCGGTGTCATCAGGTGCTATTGATAAGTACAGCTGTGTGTCATCAGCATAGCTGTGATAGCTCACGTTGTAACCTGAGATAATCTGACCAAACGGAAGCATATAGATTGAGAACAGCAGCGGACCCAGGATAGAGCCTTGTGGAACACCATATTGGATATCATGTGTCTTTGAGTTGTAATTACCACAACTAACAAAGAATTTTCTCTCTGCCAGTTAGGATTCAAACCAATTTAAGACACTGCCAGAGAGGCCCACCCATTGACTAAGGCGATTTCTAAGAATATTGTGATCAATGGTGTCAAATGCGGCACTCAGATCTAGGAAGATGAGAACAGGTAAATGGCCTCTGTCTGCATTTACCCGCAAGTCATTTACTACTTTAACAAGTGCAGTTTCTGTGCTGTGATTTGTTCTAAAACCTGACTGAAATTTATCAAGAATAGCATGTTTATTTAGGTGGTCATTAAACTGCATAATGACTGCCTTCTCTAGAATTTTACTTAAGAAGGGCAGGTTAGAGTTGGGTCTAAAATTTTCAAAAGCAGAGGGTCAAGATTATTTTTCTTGAGTAGGGGTTTAACTACAGCAGTCTTAAGACAGTCTGGGAAGACCCCCGTATTTAATGACGAATTTACTATGTCAAGAATATTATCAATTAGCACGCCTGATACTTCCTTGAAAAACCTTGTTGGTATTGGGTCAAGGACGCAGGTGGAGGGTTCAGTTGAGAGATTATTCTATGTAAATCAGGCAAATCTATCCTGGTGAAAGAATTTAATTTGTTTATAACAGACTACTGGGGCTTAGGAGGATCCGCAGTGTTGGGGAGATGTACTATGTTATTTCTAATATCATTAATTTTTTGATTGAAAAATACAGCAATGTTCTCACAGGTTTCACTGGAAGTATTTTGGGGGCATTCCTTTGTGTTACCTGGGTTTAACAGACGATCAATTGTAGAAAATAAGACTCTGGGATTACTAGCATTGTTATTTATAATCTTAGAGAAATAGCAGCGCCTCCCAAGACGGACAGTGTTATTGTATTCTGTTATTTTAACCTTCAATATCTCATAATGGATAGTTAGTCTAGTTTTCCTCCATTTACACTCAGCTCTACGACATGTTCTTTTTAAATCAGACACTCTTTGGGTCTTCCATGGAATAACAATGCTAGAAGATTTTTTAACTGTCTTTTCAGGTGCAACTATGTCAACAGCAGCTCTTACTTTAGAATTAAAGTTTTCCACCTTACTCCTTACTATTTACATTATCCTCACTATTATAGTTGGCACTATAAACGGACTGATTGCTTAGAATGCTTGTAAGTTTTAAAGCTGCTGATGAGTCAAAGAAGCGTTTTTTAACAATATGCTTCTCATGAATGCTTTCTATCATTATTTCTACATTAAATAGTAGAAGAAAGAGGTCTGATAGACCAATATCAATGATCTGCTTCAAAACATAAGGTCAGTCAGTCAGTCATCATCCAACCCGTTATATCACAAATGAAATTTTTGAACTTAGCCAGTATTGACCAGAAATGTCTAACCCAAAAGGAGGAAAGTGAAATGGTGAGATAGAGGAAAGAGAGAAGAAAAGCAATGGAACCAGGCTGATTCATTGTGTCAGCTACATTTTAACAGGAACCCAACCAAGATGGTGTTATGTTAAAAAAAATGTCTTTCAAGAAGTTGGTTTTCCTTAAAGCTGGATCCTGTAATAAGCAAACATATCTCTGTTTGTGTCTTTCTCTCCACTTTGTTTCTGTCTCTGTGTGTTTGATGATAGATAGATAGATAGATAGATAGATAGATAGATAGATAGATAGAT
>JANRMT010062848.1:13547040-13558715 GCA_026402145.1 Polypterus bichir lapradei | reverse complement strand
ATAGATAGATAGATAGATAGATAGATAGATAGATAGATAGATAGATAGATAGATAGATAGATAGATAGATAGAATTTTACAAACACAGGAAAAGGTTTGGGGGCAACTGCCCATATACTTGAAGTAGGCCGCCAATGATGAAGGCTTGGTTCAGGTTAAACAGGTCTTCAGTCCAACAAATTATTGAATAAACAGGCAAACATGGCAGCTTTAAAGTCAGGCAGGGGAAGTGATGTCATCGGGGCAGGAAACCGGAAGTGACATCCTTGGGGCCAACACAGGAAGTAACATCATCAAATCCAGTAGATCTAAGATAGATAGATAGATAGATAGATAGATAGATAGATAGATGTTATTAATCCAGAAGGAAATTGCAGTAAAAATTCATAATGTCCTATTTAATAACAAAAATCTGGCTAGAGGGGACTGGTAAATAAAAACTCTACTTGGCAAGATGTTGGAGAAAATAAACCTCAGAGGGTTTCAAGGCCAAAAGACCACTCAGCCCAATCTGGAAATTCCACAGTCCATGAATGGTTCTCCATTACAGTTTTTTCTGATTGCTTAAGCACATTTTTTGTAACTATTGGCTATTTTTGCAAAACTCTACACACAAATAAGAAAACCTTTCACCCAATTATCAAAACATTGTAGTTCTCTTGCAAAAGCGAACACAGCTAGATTAACTCTTCACACCTTCGTAAAAATGGTGTTTTCGTATCAAACAGTACACACAAGCCATCATCTACTAAGCACACAATGCGCCAACTGCACACTGATGGTATGAATACAAAACACATCTGGCTTTTGCTTTCTCTATGTACAGATGTCAATTTGAGGTCATACTTTTGTCATAGTGTCATGTAAACATACAAGGATCTAAACTTCAAGTATTGGTGTTTATTCACACTCATCAAAACCAAGACAAAGTCAGAACACAAAATAGTAATTTCACAAAAAAAAAAGGAAAAAAAAGACAATCAGCCTACATCATGTCGTCTTTCTGGGTCCGGCCACAAAATTTCGTCCACATCGCATGCGATATCCTCCAGTCCAAGGCACCAGGGAAAATATCTCCTTGAATGCCGTATCCAGGCCTGATGCCTGGTCAATATCTCCACATGCCTCCTCCATTGCCTGTAAAAGGGCTACCTGTTGATGAGGATGACGGTCGTACACTTTCCAGCGCCAGGCAGAGAAGAACTCCTCGATGGGATTTAAGAATGGAGAGTATGGAGGGAGGTTGAGTGCCATGAAGGATGGGTGGTCTGTAAACCAGTTGCGGACCAAAGCAGCCCTATGGAAACTAACATTGTCCCATATGATGACATATCGGGTATGCTCTGGTCTCTGAACAGTGAGCATGTCATGTAAGGTGTCCAGGAATGCAATAATGTGTGCAGTGTTGTATGGGCCTATGGTTGCATGATGGTGAACAACACCATTTTGGCTTATAGCTGCACACATGGTTATGTTACCACCACGTTGTCCTGGGACATTGATGATGGCACGGTGTCCAATAATGTTCCTGCCACGTCTCCTGGTTTTACTGAGGTTAAAACCGGCATCATCTACAAAAAGTAGCTCATGTCCCATGGCATCTGCTTCTAGTTCCATCACTCTCTGGACAAGACAAAACGAATGCAACACATCAGGCCCATGCACAGCACTACAGTATGCACTTCCAAATTCAGAACCAATGACACTATAGCTTACCTGCACATAGTCATATCGCAGTTGCTTTACACGTTTTGTGTTTCTCTCAAAAGGAACTCTGTAAATTTGCTTCATTCTCATTCTGTGGCGCACAAGTACACGACTTAGTGCAGAAATGCTTGCACTGTGTATATTTTGAAAGATGGTGTCATTATCAATTATGCGCTGCTGTATTTCACGCAGTCTTATTGCATTATTGGCAATCACCATGTTCACTATATGGGTCTCTTGCTCTGGAGTGAACATTCTGCCTCTGCCCCCAACATCTGGACGTCTAGCAATTCTGTAAAGTAACAATTTCAGTATTTTTGCATGTATGGTACTGTTGTGTTTCTCATTAGAGTATGGCAGTGCTACAAAGTACTTACCGATTCTCATTTCGAAATGTCCTAATGATGCTTGCCACAGTGTAGCGGCTCAATTTAGGCTGAACCCGTTGGCCAGCTTCCCTCAGGGTCATCCCATGGTTGATGACATGGTCCACTATTGTAGCTCTGATGTCATCAGTTATTCTATTTCTTACTCTTCTTACCCTTCCTCTTTCCCCTCCTCGTCCTCTTCTTGCTCCTCCTTGTCCTCTTCCTGTAACTTCCTCTAACCCTCTCGCTTCTTCACCTCCACGTCCTCTTCCTCCAACTTCTTCACCTCCACGTCCTCTCCCTCGGCCTCCTCTGATTCTCACTCTTCTCACTCTTACTGCTCCTTCCATTGTACTCCACATAGACAGCTTACCTGTGGCTTATTTATAGTGCTTAGGCTGATTGCAAAGTGAACTAATTATCTAAAACAGTTTTCACATGTGAAAGTGTGCCAGACAGTTGGCAAAATAGTGTTAATGATAGCCATACATGTGTATAATTTTGCTAGGAGTGTGTTGGAAATTTGGTAATTGAGTGTAAGCAGTGAGTTGTGTTTAAAGTTCTGCAAAAAGAGTGTTGTGCAGTGAATTGTGCCTACAGTTTTGCAAAGTGTGTGTTACAAAATTGCAAACTGAGTGCAAAGCAGTGTTTGTGCTTTTAGTTTTGCAAACTCAGTGAGTGGTTTTGCTATAAGTATTAATAGTTTTAGAAATTGTGCTATAAGAATCACAATTAGGGTTTAAGCCATCAGAAAAAACTGTAAGAGGATACTCTATTGGAGCTCTCTTCATCTTTCCAGCAAAGCAGGTTGCTTCCATATACTGAGTCCAGGAAACATTAACATACAGAGCTCTACCACAGAGTACTGAAAAAAAAGAAAACACACAAAAGTAGAGATTACTGACAAATCTATCAAACAATAAATAAATTAGCATTTTATGAAAGAACCTATTTTCTCCTCCACTCAGTAGGAAGGAATGCTAGTGATGCTTGTAATCCCTTAAATGATCATGAGGAGGCCATGTTAAAGAGGTTAGTATTTATTTTACAGTTTTTTACGATTGCTTAGGCACGATTTTAAAAACAAGGCTCATTTTGTCAAAACCCTACACACAATTCACACATCTACACACACAAGTAGCAGAATATCTTAGATCTTTTGCAAAATGAAACACTTAATTCAAAACTGTACAATAATTTACCAAAAGCCCATTTTGGTACCCTATGGCGCACACATGGTTCATACAGTCGGATTCTGTTTGAACCAATTACACACTGCTGTGCTCAATCTTAAACACTTGTAACATTTCTACCTTTCTAATGATACAGTCCTGGTTTGATTTTTTTTCTCTTTTTTGAGATATTGATAAAGAACATGAATATATTGACCAAACACAACACGCGAGACAAGTACTGCACCTTGATGAACATATTTATTTCTTTTCATGTACTCAAGTCAGTCAATACTGAACATTTGAATGAAACATTCCTACGTAACAAAACATTTTTCCAGTTTCCATATGGTATTACTAAACATACCATTGTACTGTAAGCTTACAATAATACTGTAACAAATTACATATCCAGTTCATTACAGAATAAAAATAAAAAATAAAAACCTAAACATCTTTCCGCCTAGCTGGATCTGGCCACAGGGCCTCGTCAACATCACAGGCTATATTTTCATTTGCAAGGCAACGTGGAAAGAATCTTTTGGAGTGACGAATCCACCCTTGTATGGATGCTGCTTCAATTTGATCACATGCTTCCTCCATAGCTTGAATGAGGGCCATCTGGACATAGGGCCAGAGATCATAAACCTTCCACCGCCATGCTGAAAATAACTCTTCGATGGGGTTTAGGAAGGGGGAGTATGGTGGAAGGTAGTGAACTGTAAATTGTGGGTGTTGATGAAACCAGTTTTGGACCTGGGCGGAACGATGGAAAGCCACATTGTCCCAGACGACAATGTATTGCATCTGGTCCCTTTGGTTTGCTGCTGTGATAATATTGTGTAATCGGTCTAAAAATGTAAGAATGAGGTCAGTGTTGTAAGGACCCAAGTTGGCATGGCAGTGGAGGACCCCATTCTGTGTAATGGCAGCACAAAGGGTAATGTTACCCCCACGTTGCCCTGGTACATTGACAATAGCCCTGTGGCCAAGGATGTTTCTTCCCCTTCTTCTCACTGTTGTCAGGTTAAATCCAGCTTCATCAATGTATATAAACTCATGTGGGACTTCTTCCGCATCCATTCGCAAAACTCTCTGAAATACAGCAAAATATCACATTGCGTTATCAATATACTGTAGGTCTGCTATACAGTAAAATTACATGTACTGTAAAAAGGTTATGTGTGCAGTACACAATACTACAGTCAGTGAACAAAACATACCGCCACATATTCATGCCGCAGGACTTTCACCCTGTCTGAATTTCTTTCAAATGGCACTTTATACAATTGTTTCATCACAACTTGATGTTTTTTAAGGATACGGCCTATTGTTGACAGAGAGACCTGTAAGACATTATTGAAAATTTGGTGATCATTGACAATATGGGCTTGAATTTCTCGAAGTCTGATTGCATTATTGGCCAAAACGAGGTTTATGATCTCTCTTTCTTGCTCCTGTGTGAATATAGGGGCGCCTCCCTCCTTGGTGTTCTCGACGTTCAGTCCTATGTTGGGCAAACAAAATACATGTAGCTTACTGTAAAATGAAACATGAATACATACCAAAACGGTTGATATAGTACATGCAGTAAGCTATGGATTTTCTGTTGACAGAAGTTTCTCACCTGTGCTCTTGACGAAATGTCCGAACTATTGATGCCACTGTGTTCCTGCTTAGGTTAGGCTGTACTCTCAGTCCAGCCTCCCTCAGTGTTAGTCTGTGGTTTATTACATGGTCCGCAATTGTAGCACGAATTTCGTTACACAGATTTGGTTGTCTTCTTCTTTGTGCATGTCTTACCCCTCCTCTAGGTCTTCCTCTCCCTCTTCCTCTTCCCCTACCTTGGCCTCTTCCTCCACCTTGTTCTCTCCAGATTCCCCCTCTCATCCGTACTCTTCCTCTTCTTCCGACACTGTCCATTTTTGTTGAAGACAGGTGAACTTGCCTGTTGCCTTTTTATAGTGCTTAAACACCTGATTGGTGTGTCTACAATTAAGCAAACAAGTGTTTGCACACCTGATGACTGTGTTGAACCAATTGGTTGGTCGGTGCGGTAATTTGACAGTCAGTGCTTTGGTATTGCAAGGAAGTGACTTCATGATAGATTTTTGTTTGTAATGTATGTTAAGTGTGTTTAGTGTTTTGCAAATCACTGTGTGTTATGTTTTGCAAAAAGTGTGAAGCTGAAAATGTGCTTACAGTTGTGCAAATCTAGGCCGGTGTTTTGCTCCTTGAGTATAAGGATTTGTTAATTGTGAGAAAGTTTTAATTTTAGTGTCTAAGCAATTGAAAAAAACTGTAATTGCTCAACTGTACTGACCTGGTGTGTCTCTAAAATTCAAGTGCTGCCGGCTGAAGCATTGAAATCAAATGCCACCTCACCAGTTCTCAGTATTCCAAGAATGAAGCCTAAGAGACCTGGTAAGGTGGCATTTAATATCTATGCTCCAGCCTGGAGTTGTGTTAGAGAATTGTGTTATAGGATATAAGACTATGATTGGGAATATAAGGGGAGAAGCACTCCAAAAAATAGGAAGGTACCAGATTGTTTAGAGCCTTATTTACACTTAAAAACATTTTAAACTGAATACTAAAGAACACAGACAGCCAGTGGGATGATGCTAAGATTTTCTCTTTTTAGTTAAAATTTATGTTGCTGTGTTTTGGACTAATTGTGGCTGAGTTATATCTTTTTTTAAATTATTCTGATATACCCTGGATTCAGAAAGTATTCAGACTCCTTCAATTTTTTCAATGCTTATTGTGTTTTAGACTTAATTTTAAACTGGCACATTTGCCATTTTTACCCATCAGTCTACACTCACTAACACCTAATGACAAATTGAAAAGACATTTTTAGAAATTTTTGTAATTTTACTAAAAATCAAAAACTGAAATCTCTCATTCATAGAAGTATACCTTCAATTCAGTACTTTGTAGATACCCCTTTAGCAGCAATTTGAGTCTTCTTGGGTTAAGTCTCTATAAGGTTTGCGTACCTGGACTTGGGCAGTTTATTCAATTCAATTCAATTCTTTCTGGAAGATCCTGTCAAGCTCCATTATGTTAGATGGGAAGTGTCTGTAAACTGCTATCTTCGGGTCTCTTTGCAGATGTTCTATGGGGTTTAAGCCTGGGGAGTGGTTGGGCCACGTAAGGACAGTCAGGGACTTGCCACTCAAGAGTTGTAGTTGCTGTATGTTTTTGGTCATGCTGAAAGGTGAACTGTCTCCCAAGTCTAAGGTTGTATGCACTCTGGTGCAGGTTTTCTTCACGGACCTCTCTGTTATTTGACAGCATTCATCCTCCCCTCAAATATGACTAGTCTTCCTGTCCTTACCGCTGAGAAGCACCCTATAGAATGATGCTGGCACCACTATGCTTCACTGTAGTGATAATATTAAGCAGGTGATGAGCAGTTCCTGGTCTTCACCAGACATACTGCTTAGTCCTACCAAAAGAGTTCAAGTTTTGTTGCATCAGATCACATAATCTTTTTCCTCCATGACCAGTTACTCAATTTGGACAGACAGTTAAGTCTATGAAGAGCCCTGGTGGTTCCAAAATTATTCTGTTTCATAATTATTGAGTTTACTGTGCTCCTGGGAACATATAAAGCTTTCAAAATTGTTTTACACCCTTGCCTTGACCTATGCCTCAATGCAGTTTTATTTTGGAAATCTACAGAAAGTTCCTTTAACTTAATTGCTTGTTTTTTGTCTTGAAATGCAGTTTGAATTGTGGAACCTCATATACTGTACACAGGGTAATGACATTCAATCAATACAAGTTGTGCCCAGTGGACTCCAATGGACACTAGTGGGTACACCTGACCACAATTTGGGATGCCACAGCAAAGGATTTGAATAGTTCTATAAATAATAGATTTCAGTTTTTTAATTTTTAATAAATTTGCATACCTTTCTTAAAAAGTTTTCACTTTGTCATTTGGGCTATTGAGTGTAATTTAAAGGGTTAAAATGGCAAATGTATCCTTTTAAAATTAAATCTATAAAACAATGAAGTATGCAGAAAGAATAGGGGTCTGAATACTCTCTGGATCCACTGTAAGTGCATTACAATGGTCTAGACTGCTAAAGACAAAGCACATTTTCACTTTTCAGCATCTTCCAATGATTTAAGAGGTCTAATTCACTCGGTGCTTCTCAAGTGACTGAACACAGTCTTAGTAATATGCTTAAAGTGTGACTTGAATTTTAACTCTAAATCTGAAATGATTTCTAGTTTCTTTACTTCTGGTCTTATTTGTAAAGCCAGATGGTCTAGTTTATTTCTAAGGTCTTCACTTTTTTGTTTCCTGCCAATATTTAAAATTGATGTTTTTTTCCTTTTAAGTTTTAGGAAATGATTACTCATCCATTCAATGATGCTAGTAAGACACTGGGTCAGAGGATTTAGTGCCTCCTGGTCATCTGGCACTATTGATAAATAAATCTGTGTGTCATCTGCATATCTATGGGAATTCACATTTTGTTTTTTGAAATGATAAGGCCTAAAGGGAGCATGTAGATTGAGAATAATAAGGCATCCAAAATAGATACTTTGTCACACCACACCATGTGGAGTCGCTGACATATAATCACCACAAATGACAAAGAGTTTTCTTCCTCTGCTCTATGAGTGAAACCAACTCAAGGTTTTAACTGAAAAGACCACAGCACAAAAGGAGTGCAAAAATGGTGAACATCTCAAAATAAAAAAACTTTCTTTCTGCCCCTATCAACTTCTTGTTCCTTTTTGCACAGCTCATCATTCTGCCAGCAAACTCTTTTCCATTCTCAACTCTGCTCTACACTGGCATGTGGTCAGGAGGACCTTTTTAGTCCCTCCCTAGAACTACAGTATGTCTGCAGGCAACCCAACTACCCCTTCTGGCGTCAGGCAAGAACAAAGGAGATACTGAAGTCATCCTAACAGAACTAGGACTAAGTGTTGAAGCATCGCTGAATTCTGTCCTTCCAATATGTGGACAGACAACCCACTCAATCCATCATACTGTGGTTCAGAAATATACAAATTAGATAACAAGTCTCTCCACCAACACCTAACAGAATGGTGGACTGCAGGAGCACCAATGGTCACACTGACCATTGTCTCCCCAGTACACAGGACTTAAATTAATCCTCTAGAAGTTACTTGCTCTGAGGCTTCATACACAATACTGTCACAGGCACTGAAAATGTCTGTTCCACCTGGATAATCTTAAAATACAACTTCTGTCCTTCATCTTGTGAACACTTTAGCAGTTACACCTGTTAACTTATATTAAAAATAAGGATTACTCTAGAGGAACTAAGGGGTATAGGATTACACTAGAGGAACATGCAGACAGCGCCAATCCAACAACTGAACCCTAGTCTCTAAAATAATGAAGCAGCATCACTAAACCCTGCACTATTGTGCAAACTACTGTAAGTGACTGTTTAGTATATGTTTCTACAGAAGTTATTCTAATAAAATAGTAAAACAGAGAAGACAAGGTGCGTCCGCACAACAAGATCACCATCTTCACAAAACCAGATAATGTGCTGAAAGAGAGGCAAGTGCCAATAGAACTCCTGCCTAGCTACATTTCAACACAGATGGAAACTGGGCACTGGAGAATCTGTACCAGCCTTGCCAAGTCATACCAGGATAGACAGGAGTGAAAGGAAATGGACTCCTCCATTTCTAATTGACACAATGATTAACTTCTTACCAGCAAAATAACTTCTTGCAAAGCCTTGTGATTTTATAGACAGAGTGGCAAAGCCATACAGCCATTTGTTTCAGACAAAGCTTTTGAAATCTGACCATATGTATACAGTTAATGCATCTCTTAACTTAGCTGACATCAGCATACCATGCAAAGATCATTAAGGTCTTTATTTGGCAACCCTCCTAATGCAGACACACCGTCCAGTCCTACCCCTTTAGAAATGACGATCTATCTGTAGCAGCCAGGTGTTATGTGTTCATCCTGTTGGCCTGGTCCAGCCGTTCGGGTCCTTAACAATGAAGACCCTGCAAGCTGTATCACCCTCAGGGAATCATGCCATAACTGGCACTCCCTCATAAGGCAAGTAATGTGCTTCATTCGAGACTCCATGAACAACATCTCATTCAACACAAAGTCAAACCAGTGGTACCCAAGCATTTTCTGAAGAGACACAGTTCCAAAGTAGTCCAGTCTTCGTCTCAGGTTACTGGATAGTATATACAGTATGTCTCACAACCATATAGCAAGTCAAGAAGCACCAGGACTCTAAAGACTTGGACCTTTGTCCCTTTGCAAACATTTTGGGAGCTCTACACACCCCTTTCCAGTGACCTCATGACCCCCCCATGCTCTCCCAATCCATCTACTGACTTCATAGGAATAGTCAACAGAGATATCAATGTCACTGTTGAGGTAAGTAAACCTCTTGACAACGTCGACACTCTCTCCACAGCTGATGGCTGTGCCCATGAAGTCATTAAAGACCTGGATCTTGGTTTTTATCTAGGACACACGCAAGCCAGACACTCAGATTCCTCACTCAGTCTCTTGAAAGACCCGTTCATTATTCAGCTAATGACCACATTTTAGCTAAAAGATTCTGCTGAAGGGTCTTTGCTGTATCTGTGTGAAAATTAATATCTTAAGGTGGTTTGTGTTGTAATATAATGGATTTAATATAATTTGTATCATAAGATGCCCTGATGTCATCTCAGTGGTAAGCATACAAGTGTCCTGTAAAACCTAAAACATAATTGGTGCCTAATTTTAAGTACTTTCTGGTACTAACAGACAACAATATCAGAACAAGTATCCTGGTGTTTCACAAAAGTTATTTTTGAGAAGAAGAACTTTTAAAAAGGGCTATTTTTGGCTTAGTTCACTGCAGTGAAGCAGAAACTTCTTCACACCTTTGTATATTTATGAAGCATTGTTGCCTAAATCATACAATTAAAAATATATAAGAGTAGGAGTTTATGGCAACTATAAATTCATTCTGCAAACAATACTAGAAATATATTTAAAGATATGTTGTAATCATTTTTTAAATATTTTTTGCAGTTATTTTAATTTGTATAAAGATCACTTTCATAGATCAATCCAATAAGACATCTAAATTCAAGATTTATTTAAATGATCTACCTTAATAAAAGGACAAACATCTGTGTCTGTGTATCTGTGTGTACATCCAGTTGCTGGGGTAGAAAGCAAACTTTATAACTAGGTAAAAAATGTACAATGAGGGTTAAAAACATACAAAATGTAATAAAAATGCCAAATAAGTGTTGAAACATATGAAAATTGGTTTTATCAGCCTATCCTGTATTCTAACATTATACACTGGTAGCGGAAGCATGGTAATGACATTCTTGCAACCACTCAGGCCATATAAAATGAGTTTATAGTGCAAATGACTGATAACTTCACGTGGATGAATTGGATAAATTGAAGCACATGTCGGGAAAACAAAGCCCTGACATCACTAGGCTGGAGTCACTAAACCATGCCAATGCAGTAGCAACTACAGATGAATTTTTCACAGCAAAATATTTTGACCATAACAGTTGAAAGTTTGAGGAACAACACTAAAAGGGAGTGATGAAAATAGGCAGCTCTGTCTGAAGAAGAATGGGCACCACCGCTAGGAGAAGGGATCAGGTGAGTATTATCGTACCAGTCCAAGTTAACAATGCAGGAATAAAAAAAAAAGAGGTCTACATTGATTACTTAGATTTCACTCCATCTTAGACAGGTTACACAGCTAGTATGCAGATATTATGGACTGACTTATATTCACTTACTTTTGAACAGTTCATCCAGGTGAAGGCTTTTAGGACAACATGTCAAGCTGAGCAGACACACCACCCAATCCCCAGCAAAATTCATCTTTCCCTCCTGTGGAACTCCCAGATGCACTCAGGCTAGCCTGCAGACAGAATTCTTCCAGTATGACTAGATTTTCCCAGTGGATTATGCTTAGTACACCTCATGTGGAAGGTGCCCATGTTACTTCTTAACTGTACACAAACCCTTATTTAGAGAAGCAGCAGGCCAACTTTAAAGTTTTTGCTGCCAACTTTAAAACCAAGCAGAAATAAGGATAAAGATGTGAAAACCACTGATGCTCTATTAGTATTTAAGGTACTCATTCAAAGGAGATTGAAGATTGATTTAGCATATTTTAAACTAATTAATCAATTAGATATATTTAGAGAAATCTGGGCTGTAAATGATGTTTTAGGGTCCACGGAAAATGAATGTCTAGTGCTAAAGCATGAGTAAAAAAATTTTGTTTTTTCTAAATGTTGTTGAATTTTGTCTGTTAATATGACTGCAATTATGTTCTAATTTTTAATAAAGGTCTATTCAAAATTAAAAAAGATAGATAGATAGATAGATAGATAGATAGATAGATAGATAGATAGA
>JANRMT010062848.1:13529138-13547030 GCA_026402145.1 Polypterus bichir lapradei | reverse complement strand
AGATAGATAGATAGATAGATAGATAGATAGATAGATAGATAGATAGATCACACTTTATTTGTCCTAAGGAGGAAATTTGGCTTTTTACGGAAGCTCAATAATTAAATAAGAAATATTATATTATGCCAAACAACAAACCCCTTCTCAAATATACACCAGAACAACTAAAAAGAAAGAAAACTTCTGACTCAGTTTAATATAAAAAGAGCTGTCACAGTCACAATGAGGCATTATAAAGACAAATTGCCATAGATATAAAGTTACCGCAGCAACATTTCTTTAAACATTTCAACTGAATAATTTGTTGGCTGAAAGTCCTTGCTGTTAGTGTGCTAGCCTTGTACATAATGACCATTGGGTTTGTCTTTATCCTCTCCTCTGCTACTACCTCCAGGGGGCCTAGAGGGCACCCCATAATTGAGCCCGCCCTTTTATTTAGCTTGATTATTCAATAGGTGGCTCTTGAAGCGATGTAACTGGCCCAGCTCACTACAGCATAGAGTTGTAGAACATGTAAAGGATGTCAATCCCATATTAAAGGAGTGCTGTCCCCTAAGAAAAAAATGTCTACTCTGCCCATTTGTATATAATTCTTCTTTATTTTGAGACCAATCCAGCCTGTCAGTACTGTTCCTTGTAGTGCTCCAGTATTGCTCACATCTGTATCAGAGACACAGTCCTGGAGTATGACATACTGCAGTCTGCCCAACAGATAGTCCATTATCCAGGACACCATTGGCTCATCTACCTATAAATCCCTAAACTTATACCTTAACAGGGATGGCTGGATCGTATCGAAGATGCTGGAGAGATCAAAATGCATAATCCTCACAGTGCTCCAAGTTTTGTCCAGGTGGCAATAAGCCTTGAGGAACAAATAGCTTTTTTCAACTTCCACTCCACTTTTTGCCCAATAGGCAAACTGCAGACACTCAAGCTAGTCTTTCACAAGAGGACACATATAGTCCAGGACCTGCAGTCACTACATGAAGAGGTTAGTGCCTTCTTTAGACTGGAACAATGCAAGATGTTTTCCATAGCAGCAACACTGTTTGCAGGCTTAGTTATACACTGAGCAGGTAACAGATGACACAACAACGTTGAGCAGCATAGTCCTTAAGAACACGAGGACTGACTCCATCTTGTCCCAAAGCTTTTCCTGCTTGTGGATTCATCAGTTGTCTTCTCAGTTGGTCATCAATTATAGACTGCCCATACTGATGAACAGAAATTAACTTATGACTGGCCATACCATTTGAAGTGACAATAGTTCTTGATGTAGTAGGAATGCTATGGGGGAACTGGTGAAGGTGGTGTTGGAGGGAGGATGGAAATATTTATTAAAAAATTGGTTCATGGTGTTAGGTTTGTCCATGTTTTCTTCTACCTGAGCCCTGGATTGCTCAAGTCCAGTAATTATGCCCAAGCCATTCCAAGCATCTTTCATGTTAGTGAATGAGTGTCAAAAAAAGTAAGCCCAGCAACGTCCTGTAGAAAATATACTGTAATTATTGTCCTTGCAGATGTGATGCCACTCTTTGAGTCATTATGTAAAGTTCATGATCATAGGTGAAGATGGATTAAAGAATCACTGGTAAACCACTACTTAAACTGCTCTACTGCGCTATGGTTTTTTCCATACAAGTCCCGATGGATGTTATGATTTTTATATTTTGAGTCTTTTTTGTATTAATTCCATGCAAGCTTTTCACTTTGGACTTTGCTGTATGGCTGGGATTGGCTCCAGCAGACCCCCGTTACCCTGTGTTAGGATATAGCGGGTTGGAGAATGACCGACTGACTTTGCTTTATTATTATTTACAATTTTATTGGCATTATATTAACATATTGAACATTGTTTTGGGTCATGATAGCTGCCCTTTTCTGGGTTTACCTTTTTTTTTTTTATTGTCTAAATTCCATTACTTAAGACAAACACTATTTTGCTTGCCACCTTTTTCATTTATATTTAATTTTTCTTTTCAGTGTCTTAGCTTTGAACACACACATAAAGTCTGACCCATTTGCTAATTCACTGTTATCCACCACCTTCCCCCACATGTGCGTTTTATTTTTTTTTTTATTTTTTACCCCCCCCCCCCTTCCTCCCAACAAATATAATCTCAACAAAATCCTTTACCTTTTTTCTATTAGATTCTGTCCTTGTTCACTTTTTCCTCCCTGATTCTCCATTCTTCCATTATGTCTCTTTCACATTTCTGTAACAGTCTTTCAATAGGTACATTCTTATTATGTATCGCAGTTTCATGCCTCTCCTACCACATATTCTCCTTTATTATATTAATTAATTTCCATTTCTCTTTTTCCCATTTTTTCATTTAACCCCTTCCCCACTAGCCCATACAGTACTCCTTCCTTTGTTATTTCCTCGTTCCCTATTACCCCATCCCATTTCTGTATATCTCTTCCCACACCTCTTGTGCCTTTTTACATTGCCAAAATACGTGCACTGCTGTTTCTGTCTCCATGCATGTTTCTCTTGGGCATACTGGCGATTTTGCAATTCTCCGTTTGTACATCGCAGCATTTGCCGGTAACACCTCGTGTGCAGTTAACCAACCCAGGTCTGTTTGTTTGTCAAGTCTTTCGCAGCGATTTGTTGCCACACTTTTGTCATCTGTTCTTCTGTTAGTGGGCGGATTTTCACTGCTATTTCCTGCATTCCGATATATTTTTTGAGATCTCTAATCTTTCCCCATATTTTGGAGTCTCCTTCCTCCCATTTATATTTCCTCAAACATTTTATTATTGTCGTATAATGTTGAGGTGCCTTAAAGGCAATTGGTTTATTATTTGCAGTTGTCCATAATTTTGCTCTCCTTAATTCTACTCCCACTTGATACCTTACCATGTCCACCATTTTTCCTTTTTTATTCAAAGCCATATTAATTACTATTGCTGTGTGTTTTAGTATCAGTTCCTGCTCTATTTTTGGAAAGCCTTTTCCCCCTTTCTCTTTTGGTTTCGTTACTATTTTTCTTGCTAGTTTTTCAGCCTTTGATCCCCACAGGAAAACAAAGCACATTCTCATAATTTTTTTTAGAATCCGTGGAGGAAAAAACACTGTGGCTAGATATGCCAGTTTTGGTACAATTATTGCTTTTATCAGCAATATTTTCCTCTCCATGGTCAAACTTCTTAGCCTCCAGAATCCTATTTTCTTATTAATCTTTTTTAACATTTCTTTCCATTCTTGCTTTTCTATGTTATTGTCTCCAAATTACACGCCCAATATTTTAACCGTATTTGAAATCTTTATCTTCCCTTCTGGTTTTTCCTTCCATTTTCCCCACAATACACAGTCACATTTTTTCAAATTTAATGTTGAACCCGATGCCCTACAAAAGGATTCTGTATATTCTATTATTTGATTTACACTGCACACGTCTCTTATAATGACGCTTACGTCATCCATATATGCACATATCTTCATCTGTTGTCCTCCGCTTCCTGGGACTTCAACTCCCTGTATATTTTTGTCCATTCTAATGTTATTTATCAATGGCTCAATGCTTAATACAAATAAAACTGCCGACAGAGGACACCCTTGTCTTACTCCCCTCCCTACTTTTATTTCCTCTGACAGTTTATTATTTACGTTAATTTTACTAGCAATACCTTTGTATAAAGTTTTTATCCAATCTAACAACAATAAGGGTACTCCTATTTTCTGAAGGATTTCCCACATATATTTGTGGGCAACTTTATCAAACGCTTTTTCAAGGTCTAGGTTAATAACCCCAATATCCATATTCCTTTCTTTCATCCAAAAGATACTGTCCCTCAAGAGACACAAATTTTCTGCTGCACTCCTCCCTGGCACTACACATGCTTGTTCTTCCCTAATCACATGTTCAATTTTGTCCTTTAAGCGATTTGCCAAGACCCTTGCTAAAATTTAATATTCCTGGCAGAGCAGAGTTATCAGCCTCCAATTTGTAATTTTCCCTGTCTCCTCCTTCTTGGGAATAAGAGTTATTATTCCTGTCTTCATTGTTTTAGTCATTTCTCTCTCCTTCAGGATTTCTCGAAATAGACTCAACATATCTTCTCCGAGTATCTCCCAAAAAGTTATATAAAACTCGTTCGGTAGCCCATCAATTCCCGGTGATTTGCCGCTGCTCCCCATTTTCATGGCTTTCTCTATCTCCTCCAACTCTATCTCTCGTTGTAGCTCTTCTTTTTGTTCAACTGTAAAGAACTGGTCTATGGTTTGCACAAGTTCTTTAACACACCCTGTGTCCATCTCTTTCTCCTTATACATTTCTTCATAAAATGTTATTATCCTTAATATTTCTTTGTTCCCGTTTTTCACATTTCCATCTTTATCTATCAGTTCTTCTATCCGTGTCTTCCTTCTTCTCTCCTTCACCTTCTTGAAGAAGAATCGGGAGCATTTCTCTCCTTCTTCTTGCTCTCTGACTCTGCTCTGGAACTTTATTTTTTCTTCTTTCTTCCTGTATACTTCTTCCATTTCTTCTTTAATTATCCTTATCTCTATTTCAGTTTCCTCATCCCACACATCACACCTATACAATTTTTCCAGTTTATTTTGTAAAACTTGTATTTTTTCTTTCTCCTCTCTATTCTTTTGTTTACCTTTCTTCTGAAAGAAAGCTTTTGTGTTTTCTTTCATTAATTCCCACCATCTCTTTTGGCTCCCACACCAATCTTTTAAGGTTTCCCACTCATTATAATATTGCTTATATTGTTTTTGAATTCTCTTATCTTCCAACAACATTACATTTAGTTTCCAAAGAAAGTCTGTTGATTCCTCTTCATTCCCTTTTCTTACTTCCACCTCTAACAATAAATGGTCCGAGAAAAAAACTGGCCTTAAGCACACGGTCTTTGGGTCAAAGTTTTTATCAACCAATACGTAATCAATCCTAGACGATCTTCCTCTGGTTCCTCTCCATGTATCTCCTTTTTCACCTCCTTTCAACGCCTGGAAGGCATCCATCATTTGACAGTCCTTTATAATTTCATTTAATTTCCTTGCTGTTCTATCCAATTGTAGCCCTCTCTACTTTGGATCACTCACGCAATTAAAATCACCCACCACCATTAAATTATTTTCGTCTGCCATTGCTATTCCCAGTAACCTGAACACCTCCATCCTCTAAACAGTTACTGTTGGAGCATAAATATTAATCAGTTTGACTACATTATTTCCTATTGCCAAATGAACTTTCATTAATCTTCCCATGACTATTTCTTCATATTTTTTGATTTCTATTCCTTTAGTTTTTATTAAAACCCCTAACCCTGCATTTTTATTTTCATTCGTCCCAGAAAACACGGACTCCCCACCCTTCCAATCCTCTTCATACTCTTTATATGATTTTTTAAAGGGTATGCCACATTCCTGTATGCACACTATGTCTACTTTTAAGCTACTCAGGAAGGAGAACACCAATTTTCTCCTCTCTTTTCTTTGAATGCTCCTTACATTCAAAGTGACTATTTGTATCTTCATTTTTTTTAAACATAGTGTGGTCTACCTCCCCTCCTATTTTCCCTTTAGTTACGGTGGGAATATTTTTCTTGGGTTTCTTTGCAGCTTTTCTCTCGGTTTTCCATTCTTTTACTCCCTTCATCCTTGTCGTACATACAAATCCTTCCATATCCTTGGCCTCCAAATACGAGGGAGCTAAACCCCATTCCTGTACTTTCCCTCCACCTTCGTCTATTTTTTCAGGACTAACTGGTAATAATAAATCTGGCCCACGTTTTTTTGTAAACCAGGGTTAACTTGTATCACTTCTTTATTTTCTTTTATTTTTTCTTGACCTAAATTTTCTATCAGTTCCTGCTGCGATGATTGACACAAAATTGGTGCTCCACTTAATATTTCCATAATCTCTTCTGTATGGAATAGAATATTTTGCGATGACTGCTCCAGTCTATTTTCTACTATCGTAGTCTCTGTCTTATCTCCCAAAAAGGCCAGGAAATCATTTTCTCCACTATTCTTAAATTCTTCTTCTTCTTCATACTCTCCACTCCTCGTTCCTGCAGAATTTATGACCTCTATTTTGTCATTCTTCCTCCTCTCTGCTCCTTGCAAACTTTCACTTTTAGTTTCTTCCATTTCTTCCTCGGACTCTTCATCTAAAAGTGCTATCACTTTTTCCTCATTCCTCCCGTTCCTCCTAACTAGGCATAGAAGACCGGACAATCGCGATATACATGTGCCTCCTGCCCACATAGATTGCATTTTATCGGTTTTCTACATTCCCATGTACTATGTCCCTCCTCTTTACAATTTCTGCACCTAATTATCTCGCACTCCACAGCTTTATGTCCTTCGCTTCCACATCTTCTGCATACTTGCGGTTGGCCTGGGTAAAAAAACATGCCCCCTCACTGTCCCAATTTGTATAACTGGAGGCAAATGTCTCACCTCTTTGGTTTCATCATCTTTTCTCAAAACCACATCAAACCTATATAACCCATTCTTTATGCCGTCTTCGTCTGTCATCTGCATACTTGATTTAACATCACAATATTGCAAAAGCGAAGTTGAAATATCCTGCATTCTAACCTTCTCTGTATACATAATGACATTTATTTTTTTATCCAGTCTATCACTTAATGGTAAGATTAAAAATCTTCCCAAAACTGGATTATCATTTTTCTCCTTGCTCACAGTTCTCAGACACTTATCATATAGCCCTCTATTCTTGAACACCACTTCAAAAGTGGTCTTACCCGGGAATGCAAAAACGTAGTCAATCTCACCCGGCATAAAAGTTAAGATCCTCTGCAGCACCTCCTTGCTAAAGTGTCCTCGGTCCATTTCTCCTTCTTTTAACTCGAAACGAACCACGTTCCTTCTGTCTCGTCCATCCACAAGTATCCGTGAAACAGGTCTCCCAGATGCTTCAAGTTCTTGCTCCATGGCCGGTCCTACCGCCAAACTGCTAGAATACAGTGCTTCCGCCATCTTTCACCTGCAAAATTTTAAATCGCCGCACACCAAGGGAAGCAGACAACAGGATGGTGGACATGCCAACCTATCCTGCGCTGGATCCGAGGCCGTGGGGCGCTCCCTACACCTGACAAGGAAGAACCATATGGTATCTCCCCTGCCAGGTAAGTATGGGTTTCTGGGTTTACCATGCAGTTGTAGTAATTTGTTATTGGGTGAGAACAAATGAATGACTGGATTGTTGGATGATGCAGTGTTGCTACCACATGGCACCAGAGTGGTGACATGTGATGTCACAGTTTATTTAAGATGGCGGCATGCTGCAAACCACATCCAACTTTATGGATAAACAAAACAATTCGGAGTGATATGTGTAGTAGTTTCCTCAAGATATTAGGATATTAGGAATCTTTGCTTATTTTTCTCAACTATAAATTTTGTCTGACATTTTGGTTTAATTACTTTTAGCTTCTCTTTGCTCTTAAGAATTAAACTGCTACATACTGGTAGACTACAGTTCTGGCTTCATTTACTAGGTCCAGTGTCAGCTTGTTTTCAGTCTGGCCTATCCTTTCTTTAAGGCAGAAAAATAGATGCTTTCATTTAATGAAGTTTCAGAGTCATTACAAGTATACTCAAACATAGCCAAGGCCAAAACAAAGTAAGGAAGATCTATAATGATGTTTAAGGAATTGTGCTAAGTTAGAAATCAAAACCAAAGCTTGAGTTAAAAACAGAATTTTTCTAACAGGAAGTTATTTCATGAACTTCTTTCCTTTAAATCGCTACAAAGTTTGGACGCTGTTTTAATGTGTGAAGCCTCCTTTACTGCATTGACACCATGGCACATAAATCACATGCCTAGCAACCACATAGCATCACAGAGAACCAAAGCAAACACACAAAATGTCAGCACCAATTCAGAAATAAAATGGTGATGACATGAACTTTACCAAACAAAGACAAAAACAATGAAAAAGGCAGTATAATTAAAAGGCAGAATTACACAATTGTCAAATCAAATCAAATCAAAATCTTTAAATCAAATCAACATTGCTATCTAATCAAAATAAAAATCAGATCAAAATCAAATCAAATTAAAATCTTTATTGTCATTATAGCAGTTAGACATTGTACAACAAAATTTTTAGGTGAAATTTCCAGTGCAAAAAATATAATAAAAACAAAACAAAACACAATTACTCAAGTTAAAACTAAAATAAAAAGGGAATAAAATAAGTACCAAAATAGTCCATAACAGCAGAACACTGTTTTCCACTCATACATACATCATATTGCACTTGTCCCTTATGCAATGTTAACTTAGAGCTGTACTGTAAACATGAAAGTGTATTGTATTGTAAACATGAAGGTGCACTAGGTCAGATTGACCACTTGGCAGCATTCAGCATGGTGATGGCTGAAAGATAGAAACTGTTTCTCAGTCTATTTGCCTTAGTCTTTATGGATCTAAAATGTCTGCCTGAAGGCAGGCATTCAAACAATGCATGTCCTGGGTGTGATGGGTCCTGAAGAATTTTCTTGACATTCCTGAGACAACAGGAACTATGTAGTTCTTCTAGTGAGGAGAGAGGATAGCCGACTATCCGCTGGGTGACATTAATGACCCTGTGGAGCTCTTTCCTCTGTGCTACTGTGCAGCTGGAGAACCACGCACAGAGACAGTAGGCCAGGATGCTCTCTGCTGTGCAGCGGTAAAAGGACACCTGCAGTTTCTCAGGGATGTTGTTCTTCCTAAGCACCCTCAGGAAGTAGAGTCTCTTTTGGGCCTTCTTCACTACCTCAGCAGTGTGTGTTCCCCAGGTCAAGTCCTCCCTAATGGTGACTCCTAAGAAGCGTAAATCTGAGACCCTCTCCACACAGTCCCCGTTGATGATGAGTGGCTGGATGTTGTCTGCCTTCTTCCTGAAGTCCACAATGAGCTCCTTGGTCTTGGCTATATTTAGCAGCAAATTGTTATTCCTACACCACGTTGTCAGCCACTCCACTTCATCCCTGTAGGCTGACTCATCCGCCCAAGAGATGAGCCCTGCTACTGTGGTATCGTCAGCTAGTGCTGAGGCTGATGGGTGTGGAGAAGTAGGGGCCAACTCTAACCTTCTGAGTGCGATCACTCAGAAGTCCTTGATCCAAAGGCAGGTGGAGAGTGGAAGTCCAATGTCTGACAGTTTGGTCACCAGTCTGTGGGGTAAGATGGTATTAAAGGCAGAGCTGAAGTCTATGAAGAGCAGCCGTGCGTAGCTCCCCTGCTGATCCAGATGGGATAGAACAGCATGGAAAACAGTGGCCACAGCATCTTCCGTAGATGGGCTTGCTCTGTAGGCAAACTGGTATGGGTCAAGCATGGGAGAAAGTAATGACATGATGTGGTTCCTGATGAGCTTCTCAAACCACTTCATAACCACAGGGGTCAGTGCAACTGGCCTGTAGCCATTAACACTGATAATGGTCTGTTTCTTGGCCACAGGCACTATAACAGAGGATTTCAGGCAGGATGGCACAGTGGACTGAGACAGAGACTGGTTGAATATCCTAGTGAAGACCCCAGTCAGTTGGTCTGCACAATCTTTCATCACGCGTCCTGAGATGCCGTCAGGTCCAGCTGCCTTCCATGGGTTGACAGCCCGCAGCGTGCGTCTCACCTCGTGCTCCCCTACTGTGAAGCTGGTGCTGTTGTTGGTATCTGGATGAGGTCCGGCTCTCTCTGGTGGTTCAGTTCCTCAGCCAGCGATAAATCACAGAGTTTAGACCAATTCAGGGCACCGAACAAATGCATTTGGTGTCAACAGTTGCTTAAAAATTAAAGACTTTCATAAGAAGAAATTTTGATTATTTCTTGAGAATTCAACAATAGGTGGGAATGAATTCTAATATTGGAAATTGTTGATACTGTAATGATCTGGCAAACAATTTCTAAAAAGGAGGGTGCCTCATGGGCTGAGTCCTGACAAGATGCATGCATACAGGACTGCTCAGAGCAATGTGAAGGAAGGAGAGACATGGTGGAGTTCCTTCAGCTTGCTCTTCATCAAAAACAGGCAGGGGCTGGGTTTGAAAGCTGGTCTCTAAAGAGAACTGGAGTGCTTTTTATGTTTGCAGGGTATCAGCAACACAACTCAGCTGTGTGTAGGATGGGGAATTTGTCTGCTGTGCTGGAACCTGCAGGATAGCAACATATCAAGCTCCTGTGGACTGCTATGACTTTAAAACACAAATGCTGAAAGTGCAAGTCAAACCAGTTTTATTTTTTGCTCAGCAAACAGTCAGTGCAGTTTTGTTTCTTGCAACATGTTTTTCCAGTTCGTGGTTTATTTGCTGCATCTGTTCATTTGCCTTAGGCTGGTATCGAGAAATTCTTAACTTTCAAAATAAACATTTTGAAAACTGAGAAACAAACTGAGGTTGAGGACTGAGTTCTATGGATTTCTAGATATCAGGCACACAAAGACAATTACAATACAAATACTTTTGTGAGTGCTGGTACAGTAAAGAGTTTTTTTAGAGGAATAAAGTAATCTGCTTCGAAAAAGAGAGAAAGATTGATGAAATCCATGATGGTATGTTCTGATGTTCTGCATCTTGGTGGTAATGGCTGCAGGAGACCTACAAGGCAATAATGTAGTGATTTTTCTTAACTAGCACAAGCCTTAACAGAGAATATTAAAATCCACATATATTTTTATTTTGTAATCTGTGAAGATGAGGAAGGGTACCTCCAAACACTGCAGCCAATGTCGTATCTATTCTAATGTTAATTTAATAGGTAACACCTCTATATTTCCAACATCATAATTCTGTTCAATCATTACATGTTTTTTAGAAAAAAAATTTAAATGTCTGCAAATTTTTCTCTGTCAGGGACAAAATTTCACTCACCACAAAACTAAATAAAGTGAGCGCCAAAATTTGAAATGAACTGTAAGAGTATTACACTATTGAGACAAATGGAAAAATGGTCTTATGTTTATTGAAAACTTAACTAACGCAAACAAAAATTTTGAGTATGTTTAGTAACCGAAAGAGAGCTACTCTCACATAATGTGCATATTTAAATTTGATGAAAAAATAAGAATCTACATTCTATAATCTGACTTAAACACGCAACATTCAAGCAAGCCAAATTTTTCTGAGTGAGGACCACCACATCAGATTTCATTGCAGATACCTTGAAATTACTTTCTAATCATTGAATTAACTAAAATGTCAGTTAAACTAACAGCTTGTGTGTCTTGGGCAAGCTTCCCAAAAGTTTCCCAGTTGTGGTTTAAGACCTTCAGCACTGTATCAACAGTTCTGAGCCATGTATTTCTCAGTATTCCTCACTTTCATTTTCCTTCAGGTGTCCAGTGAAGTGCAGTCTTGGTGATGGTATTCTTGCTTCTGATGACTTGTCCAATTCAACACCATCTCTTCCTCATTAGAACAGCATTCATGCTATCTTGTTGGAAATGGGCAAGCAGCTCCTCATTTGGAATAGTTCTCAGCCAGAAGATTCTTGTAAAACCTTTAGTGTGGACATTACCTTCTGTCGTTCCTGAGCATTCTGACTTGTAAAAGAGAATCAACAGGACACAGCTTTGGCAAAGCTTCAGCTTGGACTGGATACTGTACCGTGATGATTTCCAGATGTTATTAAGTGGTCTAAATGTTTCATGCCTGGTTTAGTGTATTTTCAATGTACATACAGCTCCTCCTTCCTGCCTAAATATGCTACCCAGATAGATAGGTGAAGCTGTCAGACGTGAGAAGAACCTCTCTACCTAGCTTGATTGGTGCTGGGTTATCTAGGTTGAGGGTGACAACCTCAGTCTTGGTTTGACTGATTTTCAATCCAACTTGATGTGCAAAGGTGCTCAGGTGTTCAGTCTTCTCCTGCAAATGATGGTGGGTATGTAATAGTAAAACCAGATCATCAGCAAAGTCCAGATTCTCAAATGTGGAGAATAGCTTAATCTGATGCCTCTTGATGCATCCTCAGTTGTACTGTGCATTACCCAATCAATAGCAAGGTTTAAAAGCTGAACTGATATCACACATCTCTGCCCAATGCCCTGTCTTTACTTCAAAGCTGAGATCACTGTTTCTCACAGTGCAGTTTAAGTTGAAATAAAAGCTATTGATAAATAAGATAGCCTCCTGAGGTTATCAGTTAAAATAACACATCAGACTCATGTAGGAGAAGCTACTGTGAAATTATTCAGTGATACATCATGATGATTCCGACAGATGTGTTGCATCCAGCTAAATACAAAACTAACCAGTTTGACATAGCAGCTCTGAATGGCTGACTTAAAGATTTCATGTCAGTTAACCTGGTACCAGAAATAGGCATAAAGAGCTGGAACAATGCAACTAATTTGAATTAGAGCATTTCAAAACTGACCAATGTGTAATACAACTTATTGACATGAGCCAGCTGATTAGCTTTAGTGATAATAAACCTCTGCAAGCTAACTCATTTAAAGCCAGTTGCTGAACAACTTCATTTTTTGTATTAATAGTAACTTTGTGCAACCTGAAATGCAAAATGATGCTATTTAATAAGCTATCAAAAATTTTTGATGAGTTCCTCTGCTGGCACACAGTTGATATTTAAATTGCATTATTAGTCTTTCCTTGTAAGGGTCATTCAACTTGCATGGGAGCACACTTAGAATTCAGTTTCCTGCATAAATGCTTTAAGCCATAAGTTTGAGTGCATTATAGGGGTTATGTGGGGCAGAGCATGACTTTGGCAGCTGGTGAATTGAAGTCAAAGTTTCCTTTAAAGTGCACATCTTATTATAAGCCAGCTAGCTCAGACAGAAAATGAATTATGTATCATTCAAAAACATCAATAAATGAAATATTGATAATGGATTCTCTTACTCATTCCGCTGTAAAGTGTGCTACAGGGCAGAGTCTCCACAAAAACCTGACGCATAAGAGTGAATCATTACAAAGCATAGTTCAGTTGTAACCATAAGTGTTTTGTACTAATGGAGGCAACAGCCGTGGGAATATAGACCTTGGCATCATTGCTTTAAAATATGTAGAAAATAATTAAATGACTGACTAGAACAGACCATAAATCGCAAACAAACTTTATAATCGTAGAGAATAACTGGAACATTCAAACTGTATACTTCAACAAAACTCAAAAATATTAATCAAAATAACTTGGCAGTAAAAAACAAAATATCAAAATGTGTCCATCACTTTATCTGCTGTGATAAATTCTCTAGCTGTTAACAGTGTGGGCTTGGATCAAGAAGTCTGCCACTTAGTGGCCCTTTCTTCACTGAATGAAAACAGCTGCTGTATTGTGAGTGTTCACAGGTCACACCAAAATATCATACAATCGAGGTCTACATTGCATCTGTGTTAATACATCAGATTTCCTTGAGTGGGAATAATGAGATCTTAGATAATTATCATCCATTAATCCAGTAGTTCTCAACCTGTGGGGCGTGCCCCCCTAGGGGGGTGCGAAGTAACAAAATGGGGGGTGCAAAGATGTGAAAAAAAGAAAAACAAGAATCAAAAACATGAAAAAAACATCTGTTGAAACCAAAACAAATTAACTCAAACTACATTCTGATACTAGAACAATAAATATAGAGTTAGATAAATGTTGATAAAACTTAAGTAGGTATAATAAAATATGCATCTAAATTTCAAAAAAATGTTAGGGGGGTGCGATTAAAACTGTTATGAAAACTCGGGTCGCAAATACTTAAAGGTTGAGAAATGCTGCATTAATCTATTATCAGCTATGTGACGGTGCTGGTTGGCCCCCTGCTACTGGGTCCCACTGGGAGCCTCTTCAACCTGCCACCACCGAAAATGTTTCTGAGGGATGAGCCGAGCAAATGAAGACACCATACAAAGCAAGGGGAAGGTGGAACAGTGTTCAATGCTTTTATTAAAAAAAAAAAACAACAAAACAAGTGTCCAAAACGTGAAGCGCAAAGTTCCTGAATAAATAATCCAGTTAAAAAAAGGTGTCTACATGGAGGTTAAAATGATCAAATAAATAATCCATTCGAACAAGGATAAAACACAGCATGAAACTGTCCTTAAAGACCATGAGCCTGGGTGTAGTCCTTAAAAACTGACATATCCTCGACTTAACCCAATACAGGCTCTTGCAGCCAAGGAGGTGCCTAATCATCAGTTCAGCCCACCTTCAGCGCTACTCGTTGGCTCAAGCCCTTTGTAGCCCTCTCTGGCTCTAGGCAGGGCTCATTATGGAGCCTCCGACTCCTGCTGTCAGGCTTGTGTCCCTGTGGTCCATGGCACCACCAGCAGAAACCCTCTCTCAGCCTCTCATTCCCCTGCAGCTGTGATGCCTCTCTCAGGTGGTTGTTACAACTGAGCAGCGTTTCTGCCACTCCAGCTCCCAGGTCATTCAGCTGGAGTGGTCAACAGCCCCCGAGCACCATCCACACACTCCCTCGAGTGTCTACCTTTTCCGCCTCTCATCCGCTCACTTGTACTGAATCTTTTCTCCTCCTGCCTACCCTCTCTCTCAATCTTTTAGCCTCCCATTTTTCCCGTTCTTTTGTTTTCCTCCATCTGAGCAGCCTTTTTCTTTTTTTTCCCTTTCTCATGTGGCTGGTTCTTATAAGGCTCCATGGGAACAGCATCTCAGTAACTTACTGCAGGAAGTCGATGAAGCAATTGAGAAAGTCCGCACTGTCACGTGTAGGAGTGTCTCGCTCCAATTACTCTACCAACTCCCCACAGCACACACACCCACAGAGAATGAGCCGACTAATTAATGATTTATTTTTAAAAAATGACCCGCTACATCACAAGCTAGCCCTAGCTTAAAGGATATGTTTGGTACTTTTGAAGTCAAGGTTACTTTTTCATAATCAGGAAATGCACTGTCAAGACAAGCATTACACTGGACAATGAAGATTTTGCTTCTTGAACCCTTTTGAGTGAATCTTATGGATTCTGGCCTGCTCATTGTCCCTGGGGACAAATAAAGTTCTATCTATCATCACAAAAATCATCTTTAAATTTTCTGTTTTAACGTACTAACCTATTTTTGTGATTTCTTCTTGTATTATAAGTATATACATACAGTGTAACAACTACGAGTGGAATATCTGTGGTGATCTAAACATAGTGGCACTGCTACCAGAAGTCCTGCTGTTTCATTTGCCATTGGGACAGATGTGCTAAAGAATCTCTTTACAGTAAAGCATTTGTTTCCAGGGCAGGAAAGTAAAGTGGCACATAAAACACTTGTTGACCCAACAAGGAGACTGTCGCTTCCTCTTTATATAAAACTTGGACAGATGAAAAATTTTGTGAAAGCAATGAACAAGGAAGGTGAAGGATTTTGATGTTTGAGACAGATGCTTCCAAGAATATCTGATGCCAAGATTAAGGACATTTTTCTTGGTCCACAAATCAGACACATCATCAATGTCAAGTGGTCTGAACATTTACAATTTAGCTAGAGAAAACCAAACTGAAGACATTTAAAGATGTTGGTGAGAATTTTCTTGGTGACTACAGACCTACAATTTCAAGCATACAAAACCATGAAGTAGAAAATTTCACTAAACATTCATTTTCTGCATTAATGCTTGGACTTCTTCTCTGCTAATCTTGGTACAGTCAGTAACAAACATGGTGAAAGGTTTTACAAGTATATTGCAACAAGGGATAAGTCTTGTCAGGACCAATGGAATCCATCAATGCTGGATGACTATTATTGGACACTAAAATGAGAAACATCAAATGATTAGTACAAACAAAACATTTTGAGCTGAACTGAGTAGGGTACTAAAAGGTAATTTCATGTTTTTCTATTTGATAAATACTGTATGTGATATAAACAGTCTGAAATTGCATTTCTATTTAGCTTGAAACTGCCTTTTACGATTGGTAAATATTTTTCAGGAAACATTACTTTTGAAAAAAAAAAGTCCAGTTTTATTTATAAAGAAAAAAAAATCTCCCCTAGCAGTTTACAATGGTGACCGAAGTGACACCAAAAGAAACATGAAACAAAATCTGAAAAGCCTTAAATCTTACAGAAAGGTCTAAGTCGGGTTATGTGAGTATATACCACAACTGTGAAATAATACATTTGACTTAAAACACCCTTAACTCAACCTTTAATACATCATTTTTATGTACTATATATTACCACTTACTTTTATATGTTATTAGTAGAGCAATATTACTCTATATGTACTGTGAGAAGGCACATTTTTATTAACACAAGGGGGGCTCCGCCCCCTGCTCGCTTCACTCGCCCACCCACAGGTTTGGTTTACCGAATATACAATTTAAAGAGAATGTTATTTTCAAGGGAATTGTTACATATGCATTATTTTCACTTTTACTTTAAAACTTTTGTAAAAACAATACTTGTCCTTTATTTCCGGCCCCAGGTGTGGTTAAATCTTTTTCTCGCAGGACGTATAACACTGCTCACGTAGTGAAGTGGGGGCGGCTGAACGCTGGAGTCAGACATTTAACAGACTCGTGTCTGGAAAGAAACCTCTTGCATATTTCTTTCAGTTACATGACTGTTTTTTGCCTACCTTATAATGGGCTTTACTGGCTGGTGCTCTTAATCTTTTTCTGATTTGTTCATACTTCATTACATTAGTTATTTTGCATTTATTTTAATTATATATAGTCGTATGAGTGTATACGGTATAGAACTCTAAAGTAGCAAATGTACAGTTTGCTGTATAAAATCAATTGTAAATGGTTTGCAAATTTTATGATTTTTGTTTTTGTTTCTGTCTGTAGATGCTCTTCAGCACCGTTTGATGTGGGATAAATTCTAGATGACTTCCCCACAACATTTGCACAGAATCATGTTTATTTTGTTTTTGGATTTAAATTTATGAAGCAGCAAGAATAAGTCTGTAAGCGGATAGGTTGACTGCCTTTGACATTAAGTAAGTAACATAGATGGCAGATATCTAGATCAGAATAACAGTGTTGCTGTTGATGTATAAGTGGAAACAATCACTTCTGTAATTGTATATTATGTGGAAAAAAAGTTTGTTGTTCATCACGTCTCATCATAAAGAGCTCCATCTTTTGCTGAGTTGCTGTGCCCCAGGGCCTCTTCTGAGTGCAAAGTTCAGTATACTTAGCAAGACGTCATTGATCTTGACAAGTTATGTAGTGTACACTCCTGAGTGTGATAGTGTGGCATGTCCATTTGAACACCGTAGACCACCTGAATTAATATTCAATTCAATAGAATAATTGAATCTAGCATTCAAATCATTTACAGTACAAAGGAGTTACAGAAGTAGATCACAGTAAGGTAGGGTGTTGTATCTTATCTTGATCATATTTAAGTACTTTATGTCTTATTTTCCACATTTCAGTCAAGACTGGTTCAAGTGATGTTGCTGGGCCGCCAGATGCTTCATTATTGTTTTATAAAGACTACATAATAATTAGTTTATTGATTTACTGCCAGACATTTTCAGAAAGCTAGCTTAAGAGCCAAACAAGGAAGATTTCTTAAATTCAGAAACAGTCTCTTTTCTGTGCTTCAATTTCAGGCATAATGTTGGCATCTTTTGATGAAAAAAAGTTGCACAGACATTTTAATTTCTGTTCATGGCAGGGTTCTAAAAATAATATACATTTTTGAGTTGAACAAATAACAGATAAATGGGCAATTACAACTAACTTTCATAGAACAATAGAAAAACTGTGCTAACATCCAGAGAATGGAAAAGAGAATAACAGCATAAAATGCTTAAAACATAAGGAGCTCTTTACATCCATCCACCCGCTTGCCCAGGGCAGTGTCACGGAGAAGCTTGTGCCTATCCCAGCATGAATCCAGGAAGAAATAGACATTAAATAACATGGTAATTACAGAGAGATAGATAGATAGATAGATAGATAGATAGATAGATAGATAGATAGATAGA
>JANRMT010062848.1:13515066-13529128 GCA_026402145.1 Polypterus bichir lapradei | reverse complement strand
AGATAGATAGATAGATAGATAGATAGATAGATAGATAGATAGATAGAACTTTATTTATCCCCAGTGGGAAGTTTGACTTTTTAAAGAAGCTCTTTATATATAGATGTATATATAGAGATAGAATCCAAACACGGATGCCTAAATCTGACCATTTATACGGAGATAAGGATAATACCCTGGCAACTGCCAGATGTGAAAATCTCAAAATGCTGCCGCGCATCCAATTCAAGATAATGTTTTGCAAAAACGGTAAAAATGTACGGTTTCCTCTGGAAATGTTATTGAACGAAATAAATGTCAAAATCAAATTCTTGGCTGCAGACCAAAAAATGACCAAATAGATCTTCAAACAAAGAATTGTCACTAGCCAAACAATGATTTCCAAGAATTGGGGCTAATTCTATTATTTAATAATTTTCATATATCAATCCTCATTTACAAAACTAAACAAACAGACAGGAAAGTAAATCATGGTGTGGAGAGATATCAAGGGTGCACCAGACAAGAATGGCAGTGTCCTAGGTTACAGTGCTGGGCTGTGGTGAAGCACATTAGGGGTTAGAGGTTAGAGGTTAGTTTACTCACTCCTAAAATATATTTGTATTTACTAGTTGAAGGTGTTTTGGGGATGTTATTATAAAGCCATATTCACATTTGGTCATTTCAGGAATTGGAGCCGAGCTGAAGAGCTTTAGCACTTTCTAACCTGCTGAAACATGTGATGGAGCTGCTATGAAGTCTTTGGCCATACTGTGTAAATACTTACATATTGATTAATGTTGAAGTGATTGCGGGTATGAGAGTACTGCTAGCTTACACACTAATTTGGATGCATGATTGCTTTCTAAATGAGGCACATCGTGATGTATGATTGTTACTTTCACATATCGTGTTGACATTTTCAAGCTTCTTAACCCATGTTTTCTGTAGATTATCATTTTTCTTGTTTGTTTATTTAAGAGTAAGCTCTGACATGACTGAAATATTTGAATGGTTCATACGAATTATCAAGCAATCTATTGTTTAAATAGTGAAGTAGATGTGACGTGACAGTAAATATCTTATTTAGTTATTGGAACATGTCGACTGATTTTCAGACAGGTTACATTTTCAGAGTCATTCATACAATCCATTCTCTTCCTATTGCACTGTTATTTTTTATCTTATACTTTCAGTTGCTTACATTTTAATTAACCCTATCTTTTCTCAGTAAACCAAGCTGTTTAAGGTCAGCAGCCACGTTAGGCTCCAAGTATCCTGCAAATGTTGTTCAAAGACAGCTGTTTGGTCATTCATTTTGTCTTATGTCATTATTGTCTTATCTAACAAATTAAATGCCTTCACCAGGATAGATTTACCTGAATTACATAGTATAATCTCTCAACTGAAACCCTCCACCTGCGTCCTTGACCCAATACCAACAAGGCTTTTTTCAAAGAAGTATCAGGCGTGCTAATTGACAATATTCTTGACATAGTAAATTCGTCATTAGATACGGGGTCTTCCCATACTGTCTTAAGACTGCTGTAGTTAAACCCCTGCTCAAGAAAAATAATCTTGACCCTTCTGCCTTTGAAAATTTTAGACCCATCTCTAACCTGCCCTTCTTAAGTAAAATTCTAGAGAAGGTAGTCATTATGCAGTTAAATGACCACCTCAATAAACATGCTATTCTTGATAAATTTCAGTCAGGTTTTAGAACAAATCACAGCACAGAAACTGCACTCGTTAAAGTAGTAAATGACTTGCGGGTAAATGCAGACAGAGGCCATTTATCTGTTCTCATCCTCTTAGATCTGAGTGCTGCATTTGACACCATTGATCACAATATTCTTAGCAATCGCCTTAGTCAATGGGTGGGCCTCTCTGGCAGTGTCTTAAATTGGTTTGAATCCTACCTGGCAGGGAGAAAATTCTTTGTGAGTTGTGGTAATTGCATCTCAAAGACACATGATATCCGATATGGTGTTCCACAAGGCTCTATCCTGGGTCCGCTGCTCTTCTCAATCTATATGCTTCCGTTAGGTCAGATTATCTCAGGTTACAACGTGAGCTACCACAGCTATGCTGATGACACACAGCTGTACTTATCAATAGCACCTGATGACACCGACTCTCTCGATTCACTTACACAATGTCTTACTGGTATTTCTGAATGGATGAATAGTAATTTTCTCAAACTAAACAAAGAGAAAACTGAAATTTTAGTAATTGGCAATAATGGATTCAATGAGGTTATCAGAAATAAACTTGATGCATTAGGATTAAAAGTTAAGATGGAAGTAAAAAACTTAGGGGTAACTGTTTACTGTAACCTGAATTTTAAATCGCATATTCATCAGACCACTAGGACAGCATTTTTTCACTTAAGAAACATAGCAAAAGTTAGACCTCTTATATCATTGAAACAGGCTGAGAAATTAATTCACGCTTTTGTTTTTAGTAGTCTAGATTACTGTAACGTACTCCTCTCAGGGCTACCCAAAAAAGACATCAATCACTTGCAACGAGTGCAGAATGCAGCTGCTAGAATCCTAACTAGGAAAAAAAAATCTGAGCACATCTCTCCAGTTTTGATGTCACTACACTGGTTACCTGTGTCATTCAGGATTGACTTTAAAATTCTGCTTATGGTTTATAAAGCCTTAAATAATCTCGCTCCATCTTATATATCGGAATGTCTGACATCCTATATTCCAAATCGTAACCTCAGATCCTCAAATGAGTGTCTCCTTAGAATTCCAAATGCTAAACTTAAAAGAAGTGGTAAGGTGGCCTTCTGCTGTTATGCACCTAAAATCTGGAATAGCCTGCCAATAGGAATTCGCCAGGCTAATACAGTGGAACACTTTAAAACACTGCTGAAAACACATTACTTTAACATGGCCTTCTCATGACCACACTTTAATTTAATACTGATGCTCTGTATGTTCAATTCATCATAATAACTATTCATAGTGGCTCTAAAATCCGTACTGACCCCAACTCTCTCTTCTGTTTCTTTTTCCGGTTTCTTTGTGGTGGCGGCCTGCACCACCACCACCTACTCAAAGCATCATGATGTTCCAACATTGATGGACTGAAAGCCAGAAGTCTACGTGACCATCATCATCAAGTCCTTCCATGAGAACCCTAAATACAAAGAGGACTGTTTCATTTATGTTAGGTAGAATGCCCAGAGGGGACTGGGCGGTCTCTTGGTCTGGAATCCCTGCAGATTTTATTTTTTTTCTCCAGCCGTCTGGAGTTTTTTTTTTGTTTTTTCTGTCCACCCTGGCCATCGGACCTTACTTATTCTATGTTAATGAATGTTGACTTATTTTTATTTTTTATTGTGTCTTCTATTTTTCTGTTTCTTCATTGTGTAAAGCACTTTGAGCTACATTTTTTTTTGTATGAAAATGTGCTATATAAATAAATGTTGTTGTTGTTGTTGTTATGTGTGCATTGGGGGTTGATATTGCAGCCTAAAATTTGATGGGAGTGTTTACGTGTAATATAATACCTACATAACAAGAACTTGTTAATAAATATTTTTTGATAAGGATCACTCACAGCACTGAGTGTTACATGTAGAATTTGACAAGCGTTGCTTGATGTTTGAAATCTCAGTATAATTTTGGTAGTGAAAGGGCTACACATTTTATGTTTTTATGTATTTAGTTCCTTTGCTATCTTTACGAATTGAGGAACATGCAAACCTTTGTGAATCACACATATAAAAGATAGAAAAAAAGTATATGTTTTATTTCCAAATATGATAAACTCCCTGGATTCACGCAAATAAATCGGTACCGCAAGCTAACTATGATAGTGCAATGAGAGAAGTCACAAAATCAACCAGAATGTTCAAGCAAATTACAGAAAAAAACCCAATCTAAATCTGTTAAGTAGTTATCTCGTGAAAAGCAGACAGACATACAGACAGACAGACGTTGGATTTTATATATGTAGAGATATAAGCAGAGATATAAATTAGTTTTGTACCCCTGACCAAATCACCAGTGCTCCCAAATGACACCATTCTATACAAATGCATTAATTTGTTCTACATAAATTTTGGTTGGTGGAGTGTTGCTTAGAGCTGGGATGTCACTGCAACTATTTGTGTTAATATGATATTATTGAGACAGTGTAAGGTGAACTGTAACTAAGGCCCCATGTGAAAAATGTTTTTTTTGAGGGAAGAAAAGCAGTTATCAGGGAACAGAAAACAGTCAGAAATCCTGGAAAAAGAAATTGTCAATTAAACCTAAACAAATAGCTAAGCAAAATCTAAGTCACAAACAAGACCAAATGTTTAGTATAACAGACTAAATATCAAAATCAGTAGGAAATGGGTTTGCTTAAATGAAACATATCCCAAAACTAAGACACTATGAATGGTGAAATTCCATTTTAAACACTGTAGTAGTCATTATATCCCACATAAAAATGCAAGTCACATGACCATTAGCGAGCGGCATCACCATTTACAAAATTAAGAAAATACACATTTAAATATCGCTACATTGCTAACCATAATAACTGATAAAAATAATAAACATGTAAAAAAAATACAGAATAACAGATGCCAAACTAAAATAATAATTTTTTAACATTGGGAAATGTAGACCCCTGACAATCGCACCTCCAGAATCTGGTGTTCGTAACCTGACTCAGTTACTGTCTTAATATAGCCTGCACATTTTCTTCTTATCTATGTGGAAAATCAAGTTTCCCTTCCACATTCAGAAGATGTTTGTGTTTTGTTATTTAGAAGGACTTTTCTCCTGCACAACATATCCCCCTAAGCCATTTTCTAACGATTAGGCCAATGACATTATTTTTCACTTAGGCATGAAACAATTGATGTACCGTTTAATTTAAGTGTATGCGATGAAGTTTTATCAAGTATTTTTTGATAACTCCAATGCTGAATTTGATTCAGAACAATATTGTGGGTATGTGCATGTGTTCACCCTGTCTAAATATGGTTGTTACCTGATTTGACTTAGATAGACTGTTGATCCCATGAGCCTGAAATTAATTAAGTGAATTAGATAAAAAATGGGTGCAAGACAGATGCTTGCATGGCATGACCCCCATTTAGACTGCATGTCACATTTAAAAGCTGCATTTCTTAAATCTTGATGCCTCTAAAGTTGTTTAATTTTACAAGCAAGAATTGCAAGGGATGATTGATTACATAATTCCCTTGTGTCTTCTATTGCAGTTTAAAATCTCATGTTGTACTGAATAAGTACCACATACCTCATTTTGGCAGGCAGTCAAGATGGAGCAGACCAGAATCAAGCACAATCTTGGCACATCTTTTTTTCTTTTTTGTACCCTGCTGTGGTTCAGCAACCATGAAACATTGTACAGACGTCTGTGCTGAGATTGAAGTTCAATGAGTCCAAAATATTCACCTTACTTCTTTTCTTTCATCCACCAATGTTCTCCACTGGTTGTGGGCATTGCATACATTGTACTTCTAGTTCAGCTCTTCAAAACATAAGATTCCACTCCTATGACTAGGAGCTTGTAACAATAAGATTAAACAAGTCTGTGTGTGTAATCGGCATACACGCACTGGGCACTGGGGTAATGGGCATAGGTTCACTGTCCCAATGTCTTGTGTTTCTGAGTAGATGAGTAGTAATTTTCTCAAACTAAATAAGAAGAAAACAGAAATTTTAGTGATTGGAAAAAATGGATATAAATGAGGATATTAGAAATAAACTTGATCCATTAGGTTTAAAAGTCATGACAGAGGCAAAGAATTAAGGGGTAATTATTGACTCTGATCTAAATCTTAAATCACATATTAATCAGATTGCTAGGACAGCATTTTTTCACTTAAGAAATACAGCAAAAGTTAGATCTCTTATAACACTGCAAAATGTTGAGAAATTAGTTCGCGCTTTTGTTTTTAGTTGACTAGATTACTGTAATGCACTCCTCTCCAAAATCCGTACTAACCCCTACTTTCTCTGCTGTTCTTTTCCCGGTTTTCTGTGGTGCCAATCTGCACCACCATGTGACGATGTGGGTTCTGCTCCATGCTCCCATCGCTATTTGGGAGCCCTTGAACCCAACACCGTCGATAATGTCACCGAGATGAGCTAGACAGTGGAGGCAACAATATAGCAAGAGGATCGTTCAAAAAGTGCAAAGTGCTTTTATTAAAATAGTCAAACAAAAACAGTGTTCAAATAAATAGTGCAGTGATTCAAAGTCTTCATCATTAAATAAATAATCTGATAAAACGTGCAGGTAAAAACAATAGAAAAAACAATCCTTTAAAACCAACGGGGTTCAAATGATGCTGGAAGCAGTCTTCTAAAAACAAATGACAAGCCTGGTGCTTTTCTATGCTAGCGTCTCACCTGCTTCTCCCGGTTGGGCTATGCAGCAGGCGAGACGCTCTCTGTGCAGCTACTCTTTCCTCCTATTCCATACACACGGGTCTTGAGACCTCCCGATCCCTGGCTTCGGTCTGGCACTCATCCCAGTCCAGAGACTTGGTCCACGCCCAACGGCCAGGACGCACACATGGGGAATCCACCACCAAGCCTCTCGACTCCCACTGCCTTTCCGGCCTTCCGCGGCCAGTCGCCTTTCCCTGGTCACTCCCGCTACCTGATCACTCAGCGGGAGAGACTTCAACTCCAACTCCTGGGTGTCAGCCTAACAGCCAGGCTTCCTCGCAGCTGCACACTAGCACTCGCTCGCTCGCCCACACGTTCCTTGTCTCTCTCTTTCTCTTGCACCGCCTTGCTCCCTGTAATCTCCGTCCTTTTCGTTTCCTTTTTTTCTCTGATCTTTCTGTTCCTTCTTCCAACCGCTTAGCGCTTCTTTTATACAGCGAGGGGCCATAGCAGCTGCAGCACATTAGCCACGGGAACAATCACGGATGTGGGCAGTTCCTCACCTGTGCACTCGGTGAGAAACGCCCACACTGCAGATCGCCCCGTGGCTTGCTGTGGCCACCAAGCCCTCACTAAGCCACCGCAAGTGCGGTGATTATTTAAAAAAACGGCCTTTGCTCAGCGAGCTGTGGACCCATAACACCACACACCACCATCCGATCAAAGCACAGTGCTGTTCCTACACTGATGGATTGAATGCCAGAGGTCCACATGACCATCATCATCAAATTTTTTCCATGTGAAGCCTGAAATCCATGAGAACTGATTAATATAATTTATGTTAGGTAGAATGCCTAGAGGGGCCTGGGCGGCCTTGTGACCTGGAACCCCTGCAGATTTTTTTTTTTCTCCAGCCGTCTGAAGTTTTTTTTTCTGTCCTCCTTGGCAGAACTTACTTTTATTTTATGTTAATTAGTATTGCCTAATTTTATTCTTATATTTTGTTTTTTTCTCTTTCTTCATCAAGCACTTTGAGCTACATCACTTATATGCAAATGTGGCATATAAATAAATATTGTTGTTGTTGCTATTAATTTTTTCTATTTTTTTATTTTATTATTTTAAAAGTCCTTATAATGCCACTGTACCACATTTCTTGGTAATGTGTTCCATGTGTCTGCACTTGAAAAAAAACAAAATTTGAGTGAAATCTAGCCTTAACAAATATCCATCTGTGGCCATGTGTTCTTGTTGTTGAACTTAATTTAGAATAATAACTGGTATCCACCATACTATCCATCCATCCATTATCCAACCCACTGAATCCAAACAGGGTCACGGGGGTCTGCTGGAGCCAATCCCAGCCAACACAGGGCACAAGGCAGGAACCAATCCTGGGCAGGGTGCCAACCCACCGCAGTCCACCATACTAATACCTTTCATAATTTTGAAAACTTTAATTATGTCACCTCTATCCACCATTATTATACCTTTCATAATTTTAGAAACTTTAATTATGTCACCTTTTAATTTTGATTCACCTAAACTGAAGATGTTCATCTCCTTCAGTCTTTCTTCATAGTTCAAACCACATAGTTCTTGAATCAGCCTAGTCACTCTTCTCTGGACTTCATCTAGAGCTGCAAAGTTTGTTTTTTTTTTCTTAATAATGCTTTATGTCTTTTTTGTCAGACATCTGCTCACTTGAGAGGCCTATTTTACTCTCATTTTCTTTACTTTATTTGCTATAATTCACCTATACTTGTGGCGAGGATTCGTATCACACAGAGTTCACATTGTCTCTAAAAGAATCTCTGGATTCTCTTGGATAAATCAAAGGAACAATCAAAACTGAGAAGAATGTCATCTGTCCCAAGCAGATGTAGGCCCTAATGGGTCTGGTTCTATAGCAGGAGAAGAGACCCCAACTATCATGCTGTATATCTGAAGGCAAATGTCCTTCCAGCCCAGCTGTCTGTGACCGGCCACTCTGAGACCTCACCTCATCTGGTTTAACAAATACAAATCATCCAACAGTCTATATTTGTCTCATAAATGATTATTGAAAAGAAAAGATCTGAAGGATAGAATTTTTGGACTGGATAAGGATATTAAGGAAATGTAAAGTCTAAATACATACACTAAGTGCAGAATGACAATGACTGAATCAAACATCAACAACGACCACAATAGACTCGAAAATGAAGATGATTGGTACGCAGCTCCATGATGTGAAATTATGCTGAATCCAGCTGACAAGATATGTGTCTGATACTGATCAAGTTTAGAATATTTGAATATTTTTAGATTTGCACCAGGAACAAAAATCACGTTAGAGAAGAGACAAGGATATGATAAGAGGAAGGATTAAAAGTTTGGATACTAGAAAAGAGTAAAGAAAACCAAGATATCAAAAGCAGACTGCTAAGTAGAAAATAATGTCTTAAATAAAGGTAACTGATGGCAAAGAGCTTAAATTAATTGTGAATTTTCCTCATTTACATATTTTAAATTAGAATATAGACTCTGTGTGTTGGCATCTTTTGTGGGCAGAACAAGAAGATTCACACCCATCATATGATCTCTATGTCACATGACCACAAACAAGCATAGTACTACAAACAATATGGGCAAAGCCATTAAAAATGGTTACAAGATGGGCTAACATCTGAAAACAGAAAATGCTCACAAAATGGCATCACCATCTTAGAATCATACTAAACAAATTATAATACAGAATTCACACATTATACTTCCAAAAATGCAACCAAATAAGTTCATGAAAGTCATAACAAAGATTCATGATATCCATAAGGAAGAACAAGAAGAGAACAAAAAAAAAGGTTACTGCTGTATGAGCTAAAGAAAAGGAGTCCTAGAAACAATGACAGGGTTTCTGGGAGATGTCATTTAGGGAAACTTAGAAACTGAAGGAACTCTGCACCTTCATGGTCAATAATCTCCTAGTACCTTCATCATTAAATCTGAAAAGTTTCAGGATAAAAAAAAATTGCATTGTGTAGCTCTAAAATAAAAGAATGAACATGTGGTATTGATTGGTATTTTTACAGACTTTATTGTTTTCAAGGCTTAAAGGAGATGGACTTACAATAGTATTGTTATGACCCTCAGTTTTCATGCATATAGATTACTTCTTAATTGTTTGGTTTATTTTCATTTATTTGTGATGGTCATAAAATATTAACATTATGTTTTAACAACATTGTAGTGCCATGTTTTTATTTTTTTTGTTGCTTGCTGCCATTTTGGGTAATGTCTTTTGTTTGTTGTTGCCAAGTCCATTCCCAGTCCTGTTATCATTTGCTAATGTTTAAGATGGTAGAAGAGTGTGGTTGACCTCCACGTTTATGGATAAAACATCTTGCAACTCTTTTGGTTCCCAATCATATAGAGAAAGGCTAATTGTTAGTTTTTGAACTCTTTGTCTTATTATGTTTGACCTCAGTTTTGATGATCAGTTCCTTCGGATTCTTCTCAGACAACGTTCTTGCAAAGTTCGGTTTTGTTTTTCATTTCTTGGGCTTATTTTTCCTTAGCAATTTCACTTTCAATTTCTTATTTTATCAAAACCATTACGAGTTTTAAGCAAGACATGCAAGGCAAGAGATTTGGTCTTTTGAGCTAAACTGAAAGTGTTATATAGAATATATAATAAATTTAAAAATATTTCTTCTATATTTCATTTAAAATGAAATAAGACAGATAAGAATAAAGGGAAAAAAGGAAAACGAGAAAGAAGTAAAATTGAGAAAATACAGAGAAAAAGAAAACTTGAATTTGTGTACACACAATTAGCTTTTGCCTTAGGTGGATAAAATGGCATTATTTTAATTTTAATGACTGCTGTGTATTTTGATACACCTACAGCTAATAAATACCACCAAACCTTCAATAAATATTCAGTATTAAATATTCTGCAGCCATTCAGCTTTCTGAGGTCATGTACTCACTTCACACAGAAAAATACCTCTAATAGAAAGAACAGAGATGTCTACTGACTGTACTATGTAAATCTGAGATTTGGACTTGAGCATCATTACTAGATTATACTCCAGACACATCTGTCTGTGTAAATAATATGAACTCTAAATATTTTTCTTTACAGGCCACAACCAGGCAGGTCTGCAGTCTGTTACTAATGCTGTTTGTCATTGTCATTGAACCTCTTGCTGATTTCATTGTAGATCATAAGGGGAGAACTTGAACATATAGCTTCACCTTTTGCAGGTGACATGGTATTTTATATTACTGATCCACATTCATCAAGTATGTATATTAAGTATTTATGGATTCACTTGAATAAAGCATATTTTTCCCAGGCAATCCTTGTGCGTTTCAGCTTACACTTGTTCAGTTTTGCCTAACTGTCTCACGACTGTTTAAATTTCAATCACAATTACAAATACTTTAAAGGAACACCCCACCCAAACATTATATGTGTTTAATACTTACCCCACATAGTTTGTAGAAAAACTACAAAAACTATTAAAAAAATGTAAAAAACTGAAAAGAAATTTAGTCTCATATTTTTGTGGAGAATAGAGATGATGTATCTAACTAATTCAGAACCTGTGGTAACAATTTCTGGACAACAGCAAAAATATACATAAAAAAAATTGTGTTGCATAATTTACATTTGAAGCAGTGGATTCACTAGAGTTGATGTCACCAGTGTGGCAACCAAGGATGGAATTAGACCCCCACAGGCCCCTAGGTGATTTGATGAATAGAGTAACTTAACAGAGAGCTGATCATACTTTAAACATTGCAGTGTGCAGACACCTAGATGTTTAATGCAGTGGAGTAATTCCCACTAGTAATGGCATTCAGTCACCTGATCATTTTGTGGAGCTTCCTGCTTAGTCATTTCAGCCTGAAACACTGCGCAAAGAGTTTATCAACAGTCATTTGGGTGTCAGCCACTCTGGTGGTTTCAACCAGTGCAGTCTGTAACCACCCGCCCCCTGTCCCACGCACACATACACACAAGTCTTCCAGTTGTATGCTCACAACATGCAAAATGCATGCACTTTTTGCTAAAATACTGTTAATAAATATCTCCAGAAAATGAAAGTATTTCACAAACAGGGTCAGAATATTGAATTGAAGTCTTTCCCCTTCCCCTTGTTCATTAGTCAAAAGTCCTGTAGTATATTCCAGAATAATCCAGGAAGAGATAATATTACCTGGTGAAATATCTCATGCTGCATTCCTTGCTCATTGGCTTGGTTTTCTCAGTTTTTAAAAGTTGTAATCCACTCACTATATTACAGTTAGATAAGGACATCCTACTCTGTTTAAAATTTTCTGTCCAAAGAATGGTACAAAGCTTCTTTAGAATTTGGCAAGCATTATTTGTTGTCCCTTAGTAACCATGATGGGCCAGAGTTACCTCTATAGATGCATCAGTATATTTGAGTGCCAACAGCAAAATGGGTAACCAATTCCATAGCTCTGGATAGAAATTTCCTATGCGATATTACCTTTCAAACGCTCAGTTGTTCTGTGCCATACTTATTGTAAAACAGTGCTTGAAGTGGGCCTCCTTTCCAATTTCAACACAGAGTACACCTCTTCTTAGCGTATCAGTGAGATCCTAAATCTCTTCAGAAATGTTCCTGAGGGACTTCCCAAACTATGTGATTGAATGTCACTGCATCACTATAAACAGAGCACCAGCCATAATTTGGTTCCACTATAAGCACTTTTATAATATAATATTATATGATTAATACTGGTGAAAAAAATGATGGGCAGTTACAGTGCTGGAAGTCCTCAGTGGCTTTTGGCCAGGGATGAGGGAATGCTGACATTAATTGAGGGCATGGAACAGGCTTTAGAACTTGGAAATACAGACAACATATTTGTGTCTAGCCAGTGCTCTACCTATATGCATTGGTTTGAAAAGGACCTCATGGGAGTGGTGTCAATACTGCTCTGATGGCTGCTACAAGTCAAATCAAGGTGATTGTCACAGCAAGAATGTTTTTATAAAGGTATTGGAAATAGCACTGTGTGTGTGCTTGTCATTTTTCCCCAGCATTGTCATAGGACCTATGACATAGGTGATAATAGATGCAATTTTGGTGTTGACTTTGTTACTGGTTACAGAAAAGAATGTGTATTTTCAATTACCACCTCCAACACGTAATACAAATGTCATGGCTAAAATATATCATTTCTCAGTGGCACAGTGGTGCAGTGCTTAATGTTGCTGCTTCAAGTCAAGTCAAGTTGGGGAGTATGCACTGGTACAGTGCATTGCCACACCCACTACACAATGAAACAACTCGGGATCTTGGCAACCCCCCAGGCAGATGTTTGCTCCAGTCCTACCCTACGGAAATGACCCTCTACCTGCCGCAGCCAGGTGTTACATGGGCAACCCTTTGGCCTGCTCCAGCCACTCGGGTCCCCAGCAATGAGGATCTTATGAGCCAGATCACTCTCAGGGAAACGCGCCACATGGCCGTAGTGCCGCAACTGACGCTCCCTCACAATGCAGGTAATGTGCCTCATTCGGGACTCTATGAGCAACCGCTCATTCGACACAAAGTCAAACCAAAGGTACCCATGGATTTTCTGGAGAGACACAGTACCAAAGGTGTCCAGTCTTTGTCTCAGGTCACACGATCATATAGCAAGACAGGAAGCACCAGGGCTCTAAAGACTTGGACATTTGTCCTTTTGCATAGATATCGGTGCTGCTTCACAGTTCCAGAAAGCAGGGCTGATTCCCACCCCAGTCTTTACCGAACTGTAGTTCACATTTACCCCTTATCTATGTGGATTGCTCCCTGATGCTCCAGTTTCTTCCCTAGTCTCAAAGACATGTGTTTTATGTTAACTGGTGTCTCCACATTGAATAACTTTTGTGTGTAGATATGTCCTGTAATGTCTTAGTTGCTGCTTAATGCCCACAGCTTTCAGAGACACTGTAATTTTGAGAAGTGATGGAAGTAGGGCATAAGTTCAACACAAAAGGACTAGTCAGACAAAAAATGTCTAGTCTTTAGAAATGTATGCTGTATAGTCTTTTTTGTGAAACATATCAGATATATATCAAGATGTAGCAGTCTGCATCACAGATCTTAACATTAACAAAACAGCCCTTCAATAAAATCTGGACCCATTTCTTGAATTGGGTCAATACTGACACATGAATGGCAAGCCATTTTAACATTTAATGGTCTGTGCTAATTCCTATTTTCAACGTCTACTATTAGTCAAAACTTCAATTAGAGATATTTGTAATAACATATTCACTAGTCACAATCTAAAGAGAAACTATCTACAAAGCACCTGTAATATGAAACCATAAGCCGCATCCTCTGTTTTACACACATTCTTCATGCTTTTGTCAAGCCATCTTATCTCTAATAATAATTTCATGAAATATCAATATTAACAATCACATTGGGATTTTCACAGAACTTTAATTGAAAGCCACTACATGTACAATTTTAGTAGCCCATTGGTCTGTTCATACTGCAAAAATTACAGACCTGACATGAAATCTTTTATCCTCCTGATTACTGCCAATAGTAAGTTCAATAGGAGGGCCCAAGCTTTAAAATAAGGAAGCAAAGAATGAAGATGGATATCTCAAATATAGACAGATAGATGTGAAAGGAACTACATGATAGATAGATAGATAGATAGATAGATAGATAGATAGATAGATAGAT
>JANRMT010062848.1:13482870-13515056 GCA_026402145.1 Polypterus bichir lapradei | reverse complement strand
GATAGATAGATAGATAGATAGATAGATAGATAGATAGATAGATAGATAGATAGATAGATAGATAGATGTTCATCATGTGTCTCTGTCAGCCTTGTGATTGGTAGTTTACCCACCAAGTCAAGTCCTAATCATGGATACATAAAATTATAATTCATGTGATAATAGCATTAATCCTGTTACACGTAATCAAAATGTACTAGAACAATATTTAAATTTACATATGCTGCTTTATAATTTTAAACCTTGAACAGGAAATACCGTAACTAGAGTTCATCTTTAATTACAGATGGCAGTGTGGTAAAGCTTCCGAGAACTGCACCTCATTATGGAGAGACAAGAGTGGGCTTTGGATCACATTTCAATATCTAAGTAAGCACACTATAAACACAATGAAGCTGTCTTACTCACTTACCTAATTCTACCTTCTCTGTGGATTTTCATTTTAGATATCTCAGTGGAAAAGTTCCCAGCTGATTTGAAACATGTGGCACCAGCTATGAAAAATTAATGAGTTGTGAAGAGAAAATGAGTCGGGATTTAGTATTTACAGTAAATAGCAAGTATCGCCCCAGCAGGGCCTCCATGCAAAGCTCAGCTACTAGGCATGTCAAGGACAGTTCAAGACACTCCTACCATAAATTGGACAAAACTCACTGCCTTGCTGGCAGGCAAGGGTTTAGGAAACCATCTAAAATGACTTTATTACTGCAAATATTATGGCTTAATGAAAGCAATAGATGTATTTGTGTGAACATGTATGGTGCTTATCAGGTCTGGCAACCAAGAAGATGAATAAATTCAGTGACCGCAGTGATCAATACTGCTGAAGAATTGTAGACTTCACTTTACATTTGTTTTTTTTAAAGCAGTTTATTTGAATTCTAGTGTGGAGAATCTTTGATTCTTTGTTCAAAATACACAGAAACTCAACCAGTGTATACTTTAGAATTGTGAAAAATTGTCCTCCCTAATTAGCTTAAATCGGTAAAAAAAATATTTAGCCGCATTAACTTCAGCAAGAGTTAGTGAAATTATAATTTGCAAAGAAGTTTTTACAAACAAGAGAAAACTATTCAATCCAGCAAGCTTGTTTGGTCAGCTAACAGCTAAGTTTTTCCAGTATCTCATCCAACATTGTTTAAAAGTTGTCAAGGTTTCCACTTCAGCTACATGACTTGACAGTTTGCTCCAGAGTCACACAACTCCTTTACTTCAAGAAATATTTCTTTACTTCTGGCTTTAGCTTACTTCTAAATTTTCTATGGTGTCCTTGAGTTCATGACTGTTTGACCAGAGACACATGTAATACTCCACATGTCATCTTATTAGCTCATTACACAGTCCAAATATAACATCCCTTAATATACAGTATATAAAAAGTTCTTCATGCTTTATAAAGTTCAGTGTCACTATGTACAAACATATAATAAAAAATCACCATACATCCGATTCCCAAAGTACTGTATTTATTCCTCTTCACTCTGTGCACAATTTATTGCATTATAGATATAGTTTTAAATGGATCAGTTTGACATTTTTGCCCAAAGAAATTAAAAAGGTTTGCTAATTTATTAAAAATCAAAAGTAAAAATCTCTCACTCATACTCAGATTCTTAATGTAGTACACTGTAGAAACCCCTTAGCTAGCAATTACAGTTTTGAGTCTTCTTGGGTAAATCTCTACAAGCTTTGCAAACCTGGATTTGGGTAATTTATACAATTCTTCCAGGCAGATCCTCTCAGGCTCTGTTAGATTGGATGGGAAGCATCTCTAAACTGCCATCTTCTGGTCTTTCCACAGATGTTATATGGGTTTAAGTCCTAGCTTTGGTTGGGTCACTCACTGACAGTCAGAGACAAGTCCTGAAGCCACTCCAGCATTGTCATGGTTGTATGCTTCGGGTCATTGTTGTGCTGAAAGGTAAAATGTTGCTCAAGTCTGAGGTCACATGCACTCTGGAACAGAGTCCTCATCATGGCTGCATCCATCTTTCTCTCAGTTGTGACCAGTCTCCCTGTTCCTGCTATTAAGAAGCACTCCCACTGCATGATGCTGCCACCACCATGTTTCACTGTAGCAATGGTGTTAGGCAGGTGATGAGCAGGGCCTGGTCATTATCAAACATTGTGCTTGGGGTTCTGCCTAAAGAGTTTAATTTTTGTCTCATCAGATCAGGGAATCTTTTTACTCATGCTCTCAGGGTCCTTTAAATGCCATTTGGCAAACTCCAAGTGGGTTTACATATGTCTTTTCCTCAAGAGTGCTGCTAAGACAGTTGTCCTTTTGACAGGTTCTCCAATCTCAGCAGAGGACTTCTGAAGCTTTATTAGAGTGACGATAGGTTTCTTGATCACCTTTCTGTCCAATTCCCTTCCTTGATTACTCAGTTTGAATAGACGACCAACTTTTGGAAGAGCGCTGATTGTTAAAAGTTTCCTCCATTTCACGGTTTTGGAGGCCTCTGTGCTCCTGGGAATAATCAAAGATTTAGAAATGTGTTCATACTCCTGCTGTAATTTAATTGCAGAGGTCTGTAGAGAGTTATTTTGACTTCATTGCTTCGTTTTTGTTCTGACATGCAGTGTGAATTGTGGGATCTTACATACACCGGTGTGTGCATTCCTAAATGGTGTCCAATCAATTCAGCTGGCCACGGGTGGACTCCAATCAAGTTCTAGACACATCTCAAAGAGAATAAATAAACACACTACAAAAAATTAAATCTAAGCAAGTGAACGATATTTATATCATAGCATTAAATCTTGTTTTCCTTATTATAAGAATTATCGACAAAATTTACATTTATGATTATTTAGTTCTGCGGTGGGCTTTGTTTCCTGCCTTACACCCTGTGTTGGCTGGGATTAGCTCCAGTAGACCCCCATGACTCTGTAGATAGGATATAATGAGCTGGATAATGGATGGATGGATGGATTATTTAGTTTACTTTAAGAAATCTTGTCAAGTAAATTTTGTTAACTCCTTTGGCAGATTTTTTTTCTAAATAAAAGCAAAACACCTCCCATTTAAAGTGTTGTTGTCTCGTTTTTGCATGTGCATTTTCTTTTGCAGTGCAGGATCAACCTGAGCCACAATGAATGATTTAAATCTTTGACTTTTAATAAATTTGCATAACTTTCTAAAAAAACATGCTTTCAGTTTTTCGTTATGAGTTACTGAGTGTAGATTGATGGGCAAAAATAGCAAATTCATGTATTGAAATGAAATCTACAACACAATAAAGTGTGCAGAAAGTGAAGGGGTCTGAATACTTTCTGAAGCCATTGTATGCTGAATTGCACCCGGCAGCACAAGACCATCAGGTCTGGCAGGGCTTAAGGAACTATATGGTAGAGAACAGTTTACTTTTTACTGCCACTTTTACAGTAACAGAAACCAGAAGCAGGTTAACAGTCTAGTTTGAGGTGTTTTTCTACTGAAATTAAAAACACTAAGATCCCTTTTCTAAAAACTGTTTCAGATACGTTTTAAAAACACTTAATGACTAAAGGGTTGTTTGAAGCCATTTTCAAAGATTTAAACCATTTTTTGTCTGCCATCATCTGTCCATCTATTCCTCCATTTTCCAAGCCATCATTTTATGTTAAAATCCCAAGAGAAAGCAGTGAGTATATACTGTGTATGTGTATACCTAGCGCAGATTCCCTGCTTTGTCTTGTATTTTTGGTGAATCCAGTTTAGCAGAGCTGTATTGAGAAGATCACACTTCATATTATTTTATAATAACAATGGAGAAAGGTTTTGTTATCCAGTGCACTGCAAAGTATGCCAGTCAGTTATTTCCTAACCCACTTAGTCCTGAACAAGGTCACTGGGTGGTGTCAGAGCGTATCCCATGGGACAAGGTAGGAACAAACCCAGGACAAGGTGCCAAGCCATCCCAGGGTGTACACACACACACTAGCCACACATTAGAGCAAATTTAGCATTGACAACCCACCTAACCTGCATGTCTTTGGACAGTGGGAGGAAAACCACATAGACATGGGGAGAACATGCAGGGAGGACAAAGGAAGTGACCCCTGGTCTACTTATTGTGAGGCAGCAGCGCTACCACTGCACAGCCATGTGTTTCCTGAAGAGGCATTAGCTCTCTTGGAAATGTGTTCTTTTAAAATTGTGGCATATTAAATAATTAAACAATATCATAATATACCAGAAAAGGCGATATCCCTCCCATCGTGATTACGGCGGTACAAGAATCACATGAGAAAAAATATCTTTTAGCTTACATTTACTGACGGTTAACGCGGTTACAGACGGAGAGGCGCATGGACAGACTTAATCCAGGTGGGAAATCTGGATCAACACAGTCAGCCATTTTCTCGTCACCACGCTGGGAGGTTTTTCTTCGAGCTTTGTCGATTCCGCCTCTGAGGGTCTGGCTGTTGTCCAAGCCTTTATAATGTCTTGCTTCATTTGCTGGTCTTCTCTGTCTCCAAACAAGGGCTGAATTCCTCCTCCACAAAATACAGAAATATCATAGTGCTTACATGCCGATTCTCATTCTCCCAATAAGGAAAGAAGATTTGTGCTGATAGAGGACAGAAATACCCTAACCTGTTTTTAAGCTGACTATACAAGCCTCCAGTGTTCTTTGGCTATCTAATCCAATGCTTGGCTAGCAATTCTAACTGCTGAGCCCCTGTGTGCCACAGTTAACATGCACATGTGAATAAAACTCATAACAGTATTGTCCAGATATAGTGACATAAATAAAAATGTAGTATAACACCATATCACCCTGCAAAGTATGTCTTTCAGAAAAAAATGTTTCAAATGAAAATGGTTTAAAATAAAAATGGCTACAGTTTGTCTGAAAATCCTCATCATCTAGTGCACATGTCTGTGTCAGTGCAGCCCTCCTTTTACAGTCCTGTACCAGCCAGAAAACCCAAGACACAACTGAAATAAAGCATGGAAACAGTATTATCCTTACAATTTTGCCAGCAGTATTAAAAATAAATCAGTTAAACTGGACTTGCATGTTGCTCTGCCTAAGTATTGTCATGATTTTGTCTTGTACATTTAATGTTTCCAAGTGTTCCTATTTGAGTATGGTTTTCCTGTTCACCTGAGGCCAAACAATCTAGTGACTATATTCATATTTTGCTTGCCTATATTTTTAACATTGTCAAAAATAATTCACATTCTTCTTGTTTTTCTTATGGGCACCACCATGTTGGAGTCTGGCTGCTTGGATTCAAGGTCCTGTCGCGGGAAGGCAGTTTCCGGAAGTTGGTGCACCATGAAGTCACTAGTGTAATGTACCTCATCATCCAAAATTTGGATTTGAAAAATAATTTTGTGAGGTTTTTGAATTAACTGGTTACAACATTTATTAGTGATTATGATTTATGTCTCATGTATTTTTGCTCTGGTTATGTGTATGCTTTTCATGACTTACCTCCCTGTTCTCTGACCACGATTCTGGCTACGTGTCCTGAGCTTTGTCATTTAATTATTGTCTTCATGGTTATGACTCCTGTGTGAATTCTGACTTTCCTCTGCCAGATTCTGCTCCTGATTCTGCTTTCTCTCAAAATGTCTTTTGCCTTGCACAAGCAGTACAAGTATGACTCCATAGATTTAACAAAATCCTAACTCTAACAGAAGTCAGTAAGTATAATATAAAAGTACTCATCCAATTTAGAAAAGGTTCAGACGTAGCCATTTGCAACATAACATAACGTGATTCTCACTTGTGAGTGCCGAAGCCTGACTCTGGTTGCACTAAACACAAGGCAGCAGGTAACCAGTTCATCACAATAGCGTGTAGCCATATATATGCATGTAAATACTTGTAAATAAAAGTATGATAGATTTATAAAAATGGATAATGGGAGAATATGGAGGCATTCATGTTGATGGTAGTGTGAGTTGAATCAGCTTTTATTATAATACTGACAAAAGGTTTTATGCACAGGTTAAAAGCCCTTTCTGTGAATACAAATATTTATAAGACAGAAATGCTGGGAGAAGTTATTGTTTTCAAGAAAATAAACCTCTTGTTTTGCCCTGGTATCTATAGAGGAATATCACTTTACACTCTTTACACTGATAGCTTCTCGGAATTAACACTTCTGTCCATAAGATTTATACAAGTCTAAAATTATAAAGTAATCTACAAGAATCATTACAAAGCTCTTTCCCAAATCACAAAACTAAGATTTTCTGAGCAAAATTACAACATGAAAATGTACCCAATGAGAAGAGACATTGCTCTATTGAATTATTTTGATTGGCTAATGGGTAAATTATCCCAGAAAGGTTATCCTGGCTTCTTGGTTTCTTACTTAACAAAACAGCTTTGTGTTAAGTTGCACTTTCTAACTTGAATGTTGTTCTTGAATAGTTTGGAAATCCAAAAATGAAACTGGAAAGATGAATAATGATGCCATGTGGTCCTTGCGTCTGAACGCTGACAATTAAAAGCCTGAGGTCATCAAGATGGGGAATTTCAGTTCTTTAATTTGACTGGCTTTACTTTCAAAAGGACAGAGAAAGAAAAATATTTAATATTAAGTAATCACTCGGAGATACTGACATATTCAAAAAGTTTTTTTAATAGAGTACATTTGATGAATTGAGGACTACTGTAATAAATGCCTGTCAGATTCTAACAATTTTTGAACTGTTGCTTATAAAGTGAATTTGATTTTATTGGGTAGGATTCTTCAGGTTGAGAATCCAAAAGTGGTATTCAAGCAGTGTGTTATACATTGTAGTAATAGATTATTCATTACGCAGCCTTGTGCCATCCGGTATTACTCTGAACAGAACAGTTCAATGATAGGAATGATAAGAATTCTGAAGCCAAGACAGTAAATAAACAAAGACTTAGTTCCTAAACAGTCTGAGCAGAAGACTTTCTCAAAATGTGACCCGGTGAAGAAGGAGCTTGATTATATCTGAACAGAGAATATTTTGGGCAGTCTGAGCAGAGAAAGATGTGTGCAAAGTACAGTTCGGTGCTGAGTTACACCATGTTGTCTAAGATTACATTCTGCACTCTTTTGAAAGCACTGGTATGGCTTAGAGATGCTGCAGTCCCTACAGATTAAACCTGTAAACTTACCAAGATGTCTTATAGCAAAGTCTCTAACATGCATGTAATAAAAGAATTGTTTTAAAAGGTTAGTGTTGTTAGTGTTGATTCTGGGGTTTGTCAGGATGTGTTTTTACTCTTCTCTGTTCAATGCTTGCATGGACTGGTTGTTGGGCAGGGTTGTGGGGTCCAGCGGCTGTGAGGCATCTGTTGGCAAAGAAAGATTCACAGATCTTGACTTTGCTGATGATGCTGCGATCTTCGTGGAGTCAATGGAGGCTCTGATCATAGATTTCATGAGACTGAGCAAGGAGTCTGTGTGTCTGAGCTTGTGAGTGTCCTGGATAAAAAATCAAGATCCAGGCCTTTAATGACCTCTTAGGCACAGCCATCAGCAGTGTCTCTGACTGCAGAGAGAGTATAGACCTTATCAAGAGGTTTACTTACCTCTACTTACCTCGGCAGTAACATTTATGTCTCTGGAGACTCTTCCTATGAAGTCAGTTGACAGATTGGGAGAGCATGGGGGGTCATGAGGTCCATGGAAAGGGGTGTGTGGTGCTCCTGTAGCTATGCAAAAGGACAAAAGTCCAAGTCTTTAGAGTCATGGTGCTCCCTGTCTGGCTATATGGTTGCAAGGCATGGACGCTATCTAGTGACCTGAGAAGATACTGGACTCCTTTGGTACTGTGTCTCTTTGGAGAATCCTTGAGTGCCGCTGGTTTGACTGTTTGTCATGTAAAAATGACATGTTAATGAATTGCTTCAGGAAGTTTGGGTATTACCATGTGGTCACATAGGCACAATACATAGAAAAAAAAGGCAGTTTGCTCCATGGTTACTCTCTCAGGTGGGAGTTAGCATATCAGAATCTCTTGGAATAATAGTATGAGCTTTTTACGCATTCGACTTATACGATTGATATTAGCATGGATAGTAGCATGGATCGTGGACTATCTTACAGACAGACCTCAGTATGTGCGTCTCGGGAACTGCAGGTCTGACATTATGGTCAGCAACACAGGAGCACCACAGGGGACTGTACTTTCTCCAGTCCTGTTCAGCCTATATACATCGGACTTCCAATACAACTCAGAGTCCTTCCACGTGCAAACGTTTGCTGACGACACTGCTATCGTGGGCTGCATCAAGAGTGGGCAGGAGGAGGAGTATAGGAACCTAATCCAGGACTTTGTTAAATGGTGCGACTCAAACCAACTACAACTGAACACCAGCAAAATCAAGGAGCTGGTGGTGGATTTTATGTGGATTAGGCCCCTAATGGACCCCGTGATCATCAGAGGTGACTGTGTGCAGAGGGTGCACACCTATAAATACCTGGGAGTGCAGCTGGATGATAAATTGGAATAGACTGCCAATACTGATGCTCTGTGTAAGAAAGGACAGAGCTGACTATACTTCCTTAGAAGACTGGCATCCTTCAACACCTGCAATAAGATGCTGCAGATGTTCTATCAGACGGTTGTGGCAAGCACCCTCTTCTACGTGATGGTGTGCTGGGGAAACAGCATAAAAAAGAGGGATGCCTCACACCTAGACAAACTGGTGAGGAAGGCAGACTCTATTGTAGGCACGGAGCTGGACAGTTTGACATCTGTGGCAGAGCGACAGGCGCTGAGCAGGCTCCTGTCAATCATGGAGAATCCACTGCATCCAATGAACAGGATCATCTCCAGACATAGGAGCAGCTTCAGTGACAGACTGCTGTTACTGTCCTACTCCACTGACAGACTGAGGAGATTGTTCCTCCCCCACACTATGCGACTCTTCAATTCCACCTGGGGGGGGTAAACACTAACATTATACAAAGTTATTGTCTGTCTGTTATACCTTCATTGTTATCACTCTTTAATTTAATATTGTTCTTTATCAGCATGCTGCTGCTGGAGTATGTGAATTTCCCATTGGGATTAATAAAGTATTTATCTATCTATCTATCTATTATAAAATACTGGAAATTATACTTTAAAATCAAGCCCCGACTTGTCTGTGGGAGAACTTAAATGCGAGTATATACAGTAATTACTGTTTCACATGAGAGTCCTTGTGCTGTCTTTCTTATACCATACAAAGCATGAACAGAGGCTGAAATTTTTGCATGTTAATATATTTTTGGCAATAATAAGAAAAAGAGCAAATGTGTAGCTTCTCAGAATAATGTTTAACCTTTTTCATGCTGAGTAAACAAAATTACTATAAACTAGTAGTCGTCTCAACAAAATGGAGTGGAGGCTCTGAGGCTAAGGATTTGCACTGGTATTCGGAAGGTTGCCAGTTCAAATTCCCAGTACTGCCAAAAGGGATCCTACTCTGCTGGGATCTTGAGCAAGACCCTTAACTTGCAATTGCTCCAGGGGTCCTGAACAATGGCTGACCCTGTGCTCTGACCCCAAGGGGTATGCAAAAACTAACAAATTCCTAATACAAGAAATTGTATAAGTCAAAATAAAGAACAAGTCTGTTGACTGAAAATGTCACAGAGGCAATCAATAAGCCTATGGCAGTGATTCATTAAGTAAAGATCTTGATACACAGGTTATAGCTCTCATAAGCTGATACTCAGAATTTTAATGTGAGTTGAAGACAAGTAAGACAAATACAAGACATTACGCAGATAAGGCTTTCTGCTTATCTGTCCTTAGACAAGCATGTAAATTAAATTCAATATATTTTTCTGTAGCATTCTTCACTGAGTGCAGTAGAGCTGCAACAAGTTCTCAGGTAAAATGCAAGTATGAATTTTACAAATTATTAAACACAGAATTAGCATATACACAGATTTGTTAAAAACACTGATTAACATACATGAAAACCAACAATATCTGTCCATTAATTAATTGTTGAACTATGGCCAGTTGATAACGAAGGACAGAAAAAAAACCTCTAGTTAGCAGCATCCCTGAACAAAATAACCCTCTTGGGGGTCCATAGTCAGTTGTAAGAGAGAAAATCAAAGGGAAAATCCTGGAGACCTCCTCCAGTGCTGGATCATCTAATCTGATGACAGAATCTTTCCATTTGATGACTCCAAGGCTCTCAGTATCTGAGGTGACTTTTCTATGGACAGAAGAATGGCTTGGCAGTGGAGCAGTGACACCAAGTGCCACATCACGATACCAAGAAGAGAAACAGAATAGAGGAGGTTTAGTGATGGTTTATATATATTGTATTACTTATATTTTGGAGCAAATTATTAATAAGCAGTGATGTAGTGTGCACAGCTAATCAGCAGTTCTAGTCAAGGTATGCTAGACTTGACCTGACCTAATTTAAAACCTGAAACTGAAGGGCATCTCTTATAGTACCAGGTAGATTATTGCACAGCTTTGGGACAGTGTAACTAAAAGCTTAATTTCCTACTGTTATTTTATTAATCCTTGGAATCTTAAGCAGGCTGGCATTGTGAGATCTTAATGTAAGCAGTGATAAGTTCAAATAGGTAAACAGGGCCTTGGTCATTTAATGCTTTATACTGTATGTTTAAAGGAAGATTTTGAAATCCTATGCTGGACTATGCATTACCTGAAGGGAGTTCACTCACTCTTCTTGTGTCTGCATTGCATTTTCTTTCACCAAGCAATTCAGTTTTCTTACCACTTTCCAAATATAGGCATGTTAGGTTGACTAACGATTCTTAAATGGTCCTGTATGAGTAAGGAAGTGAACTCTTTTGTTCTGCTTTGTGTATTGCATTCACCCCCTTTTTCAACATCCATTGCTCGCCCAACCTATCTGGAAAGGGGTCTCTGTCTGAATTGTCTTTCACAAGATTTCATCCATTGTTTGTTTTTCCTACAAGGCGAGATTTTTTTTCTTGTCTTCTTAGGGTGTTAAGGCTGGGGGGAGCTGTCAAAAATCAAGGCCTATTAAAACTCATTGAGGTATTCCTTGTGTGATTTTGGGCTATACAAGAAATAAATTGTTTTAGTTGTACTCTGTAATACAAGGTGATACTTCAAAGGTCAATACACCCTATGGACCTAACTGTGGATTTGATTGTTTCAGCAAATGGATGGATGAATAAACAAACGAATGAGTGAATATTTTTGTGCATATGTATCCTGTAAAGGACTGGTGCTTCTTTTATGTTTAGCTTCTGATTTTCTGTCTATTTGTTAAAACACCAGAAGCAGAAACCTGTCTGAGTTTATTAGTGTGTTATAATTGAGACAGAATTTGGAGGGCAGAGTTTGTAGATCCAATAAGACAGAGAAACCATAATGTTAAAAAAATCAGTGTTTTGTCAGAACACACTTTCAGGAACTAAAGCTGTCAGTTAAGCGTATCCCAGTTTAATTTTAATACGGTAGATTTTAAGCTGGTGTGGCAAAACTTAAAAAAGGTACATTTTGGTAAGCTTTTAATCATGCAATGAGTTGAGAAGCAGTGAACCAGGTTTAAAAGCATTTAACAGACAATGCAGGGCATGTTCATGCCAAAATTTAGAAGTAGTAGTAATTTAAAGAGAGCTCTGCACTGGATAAATAAACTGCAAAGAAAAAGACAGTTATATAAGGCGTACAAGATGACTAACTGCAGAGCTTATATGAGAGCAAAAGTAAAATAAGCATTAAGAAAGTTAAAAGCCAACCTGAGACAACTATTGTGGAAAAGACTAAAGATGACCCAAAGAGCCTTTGTCAGCATTTTAGTAGCATACAAATGTACATATGCATTTATGTATTTGGCTGACACCTTCCTCCAAGGAGACTTACTACATGTGAGATACATTTGGTTGCATTTCTTAAATGGGAAGGTGAAGGATGAATTAAAATACACTCAGAGTGATCTACTGATCTAAATCTGCAATTTCCTGAACTTTTACATGTGAAGGCCTCTTAGCATGTACAGCAAGTGTGAAGGAGTTAACATATTTAGTGATTTGGAAGAAGTGCTACTTGGTTTAAAAACACTGAAATTAACGTCTATCCTAGAGTGCTTAAGGAGGTTAGTGGGTATATACAGTATATAAGTACCCTCGATGCACGTTTTTTCAAAAATCCCAGCACACTGGGGAAATTCCTAAAGATTGGTTGTTAGTAAATATATATAAATATACTGTAGAAAAGTTGATAGAGGTAATCCAAGTACCTTATAAGCCAGTAACTTTAATGTGCATCACAGGTAAATTAATGGAAACAATTATTAAGAGAAAAGCAATCATCACATGTCAAAAACTAATAATGTATTAGTGAAGGTTAAAGGAGTTTAAGTTAAAGTTATAAAATGTCCTGCAGAGGTCTCATCTGGAGTACTATGTGCAGTTTTGATCTCCATATTACAAAAGCAGAGCTAGAGGAGGTCAAAGTACACCAACTTGAGATGAAATGATTGATTTTTTTTAAAACAAGAACATGGGGACACTCATGGAAATTCATTTAACACTGACTGCCCACCAATGTTATAAACTTTTCTTTACACAGAGAATCCTAGACACATAGAGTAAGTTACCAAGTAGTGTGATTAGTAGAGTCGGAATTCTGGAACCCTCTAAACTGGACTTGATGTTATTTGTGAGAAATGAGGTTGATTGGATTAAACATTTTGGGTTGAATGACCTCTTCTTGCCAAAATGGTTGTAACGTTCTAATATTCTAAACTGGCCCCAGTATTATTATGTGTGTGTGTGCGTGTGTATTTGGGCCCTACAATGGAGTGGGATCTAATACCAGGTTGGCAATTTAGTTATCTGAAATCAAGATAACTTAGAGAAATTGATTCCTTTGTGTCACCAACTTTTTTAGAAATGAAAGAAAGCATCACCAAAAAAAGGAAATGATAATTACGTGTAATGGCTCTTCAAGAAGTTTTCTTTTCAACAAAAGGTGTATATCAATAAACAAGGCTCATGGGATTTCCCAGGATGTTACATGAATTTGGCATGCCATTTTTACATACACTTGTGACATTACAACAGTTTTGCTTTCTTTTCATTAGATCAAGTTTTTTTGCAACCCATTGCATTATACAGAAATAAAAAGGACTTGAGCACATGAAAATTTGTACATGAGACATGATTTCTAGACTCAGCTGAGAGTTAAAATCCTCATGTAGACGTAAAGGAGGCACAGGTTTTGGTAACTGATCATTACCAATTAGTAATTCCATTAGTAATTCCTGTCCAAAATACTTGCTGACTTTATTACAGATTTTTTCTAATGTCAGTGAAATTTTGTTTTTGAAACTGTTCTTGAGCCAGATTTGCTGTTCAGTATAACTATATTTACTGTATCATATTCTCAAACCCACATACCGTATACACTCATGTATAAGTCGGGTCTTGAAACCCGAAAAATTGATCATAAAATCAGACCCCGACTTATACACCCATTCAAAAATACAACACTTAATTTTTTTTTCACATCTGCTTGTCTCCTCCAATCTCGCATCAGTTTCTCAGACGCATCGAATTTTGTTGCAGCAGTGCAGTTATCAATTTTTTTCATTACTTCAACGACGTTTAATTTAAAACCAGCTTCATATTTTCTTCTGATCAAACTCTCCATCTTAGATAAGGGATGCTCTTACAATGAAGGTGTATGAAGGTGTGAGATACAAAAACACAAAACAATGCAAATGTTACTTCGGAATAGTTTGGGTATTGCCGTGTGGTCATGTAGGCACAATACATAGAGAAAAAAGGCAGTGTGCTCTGTGGTTACTCTCTCAGATGGGCATTAGCATATCATAATCTCTTTGACCAATAGCGTGAGTTTTCTGCATTCGACTTATAAGACCAACATTATAAAATGGCAGAAATTATACGGTAAAATCAAGTCCCGACTTATCCGTGGAAGAACTTATCCACGAGTATATACGGTAATTCAAAGCAGGGATATGGGAGCTAGAGCCTATTTTCAACAAAATGTTTAGACATTGTAGTATATAATAGTATTTTTATGCTGCTGTTTTCATTACTCTGTACTTTGATATTTATGTCAACATATACGGTTATGGTATATATAGTATAGTCCCTATATGTTTCTATACCTTTCCATTTGCAATCTTATTTAGCCTATTTGGACTGTGTGTTCCTGCTGATCGAGTGTGGAGTGAATACCAGCCCTTGCTATCTACAGAACTTTTCAGATGACTTGTCCTTCATAGGCTGCATTAATAATGGAGATGAGTCAGATATAGGAAGATTGTGGAGGACTTTGTCATGTGGTGCAGGGACAACAACTTGCAACTCAACATTAACATGAAAAAAGCTGGTGGTGGACTTTTTACGTGGAATGGAGCCTCTGAGACCAGTCACCATTCATGGGGAGGATGCGGAAGTGGTGCAGAGCTACAAGTACCTGGGGGTTCACATAAACAACAAACTGGACTGTTCTGATAACACAGTGGTACTTTACAAGAAGGGTCAGAGCAGACTGTACTTGTTAAGGAGACTCAGGTCTTTTTCATGTGTGCAGCAAGCTGCTGGAAATCTTCTACCAGTCCATAGTAGCCAGTATGCTCTCCTGGGGAAGCAACTTGAGCTCAAAAGAAACACAATGTCTGAACAAACATCTCAGGAAAAGCTGCACCAACACAGGGCGAACCCTGGACACACTGGGAGCTGTTGTGGAAACATCAATGGTGGCAAAATTGTGCTTCACAGCAAAATGTTTCATAATTTAACATTAACAGCAACTTACCAGGAATGGCTCTTACATTGAGTGATGAATTTTGTATGCCTGTCTTCTGAACCATTGTGATGGATCTATGTTTTTGACATTCTTCACTTTCATGTGCTGTTTCATTCTTGGACTAAACGCAATGAACATTTATTTTTGCTTGTTCATTTGCTTTCTCATTTTTCCTGGTGTTTTGTTCTTTTCGATTGTTGCTACCATTTTATGGCAGTGTTTGCATGTTCACAACTATTTTGTATGCAGTTGTTATGTCAGTTGCCAGTCACACCAGCAGCTTGTTATCCAAGAACTGGACATTTTTTAAAAACAAACATCATGATAGGTATAGGTAGTGGAAAGGAGCCTTAGGATTCCTGGTTTCAAGTCTACTTTGCTTATTTGACTTTGATTTTGGTTTTACACATTTACTAAGACTTTTCATGTTTTTTGTTTTTTTAATTACTTGCTTAACATTTGGCTTTTTCCCTTCCCTTTACTGATTTTCTCCATTACACAAAAATAAGTACTTCCTACTCTCAGGTATTGACTACAACCATGTTTAGAAGGTGAACAAGAGCACTGTTTTAATGGTGTCAGATATTGAGAGGTCAAATCTGTGGCATGTGTGAGCGTTGCATGTCTATCTGAGATGTTGTACAGCAAATTGACTTCCATCATGAAACATGTTTTCACCCCTGAGGCAGGACCATCTGGAACTATGGAAGATTTACATATAATCCAACTTGGTGATTACAGACCAAAGAGTAACAACTGTGTTAACAGATATCACAAAACAGATTATTAACTGGCACGCTTGAGTTTAGTTCATATTAAGTTCATATAACTCTGCGTAAAGTTGCCTGATGATGGGAAAAACACTTCTGGGTAGCACAATCAAGCAGGTTCATTTTGGGTGATAAGTGTGTTCTGTTACACCCATCACCTACATGTCCTCTCTCACCACATCCATAAACCTTCTCTTGGGCCTTCCCCAGGATGTCCTAATAAACATCCTAAAATGTAAAGAATTTCTTTAGAAACCTCTAGACAACAACTCTTGGTATCATGCTTTAAGGAGCTTTAGTATATAATAGCAGATTCCACTAGGTTATTGTTAAGAACACCATGACTGCTCAGCCCCATTTGTTATATCATTCATGTCAAAGTGACACAGCTACCAGAATTCTTAAATACTTCCTAAGATGCCTCAACTTCTGATACTCTTTCAGAGACTGGGGCCTTTGGCCTGGAACTGATGTCATCAGACAGTGCCCAACCCTCCCCTGGAGTTTCGACCGCCAACAATGTCAGCCTTTGGTTGGCAGACTGGCAATGGTGGCCAAATCAGTGCCCGAAAGCTCCTGACATTCAGTCTAACTTTTCTGGTTTTTGCCATAACCAGCAGGAGTCTTTTTGGACTGCCTCTGCAATCCAGTGAACAGCTGTCTTTCTTTCCCTGATTTTCCCAGGGCTGTAAGTACTGACCATGTCGACTTTGGATGGAACCCTCTACAACACACCTTGATGCAGAAAAGCCACATTTGCAATTTTTAATGCTATACTCCTGGACTAAGTCCTCATACTTTAACTTAAACATTAAATAAACTAATAGGTCAAGTAATATTCCTCCATGGACCTGTTCTCCTATGTTCTTCTTTGTTGCTAGTTTATTAAGTGAGCTTGAATTACATGATTGCTTTCCTAACAGGTGATGTTAGCCAGAACAAATGCTAACTTGAGAAATTAAGAAGTCCATCTGATATGAGTAGCATTTTCTTTAGGAATTGCTTTATTATTAATAGAGATAACATACAATTACCGGCTCAGCAGACCTCATAGCACTGCATTAAATCACATCACCTCTTGAACAAACCACCTTAGTAAATTTAATCAATGGCAGAACAGGTGATCTTATGTCTGATTTCCAAAATGAAATGTGTAATTTGTTCTTTATATCTTATTCCTTCTGGTTTATTGAAGAACTCACTTGAAGCAGTTGCACAATCAATATTGCACATATCAAGTAAATCATTTAATGACATTGTCTCCGATTCCTTCACAATAGTCATTGAAAAACCTCTAAATAAAATAATCAGAATAAAATTAAAATGTTTGTAAGAATTATAGGTCAGTTAGCCTTTTTCTTCTATAGGTTTATACAATTTAAATGTTATCTTTAAAAGTACAGACTATAGGAAATTTAATTTTCTTATTCATGCCAGTCGCGGCATAGAACCTGCTTTAATTTGTGTTGTAAATGATACTTTAATCTGTTCTAATGCAGAATATGCCATATTTGTTATACATTTGAACTTAAATTCTGCTTTATATACCTTTCATTACAGCATTTTACAACACATCTTTGACAGTTTAATGGGCAAGTCAGGCTATTTTCAATATTTGTTTAAATCTGAGCAAAGCACTCATACTTGTGCACAGCTATTCCTGGTGTCCTCCTGGAGTCAATGTGGGGACTAACTCTTGTCACGCATGCATGTCAGAGGATCACCTTCAAGGCTTACTTGATCAAGGTCTTGTCTGCTTTTTCCATGCAGTGACAAGAAGACACCCAATGAGGGCAACTGAGCCAGAGAAACCCCATTCCTTAGCCCCGTTCCTAAGCCCCCGTCCCCATATAAGAGTCCCCGGTAGGTGGTGTTACATTTTGTATCTGAGCGCTCAAGGAGCTCCGAAAAAATCTGAACCTTTTTGTATTTTGATATCCCTATGATTTCCAGTGATTGTTTGTGTTTAAGGGGCACTGTGCACCTGTTGTTTTATTTATTAATTTTTTTTGGCCCAGTCGGCACTTCAACTTATTTTTCAGCTCATTTTGCCTCTACCACTCGTGCCACACTCTGTTTTCTACTTATACAGTGGATTCAGCAAGTATTTACACCCCTTCACTTTCTGCACACATTTTATTGTGCTGTAAATTTCATTTTAAATGGATAAACCATTTTCAGCTATCAATCTACACTCAGTAGATTCATTCAGTCGAAATTGAATGGAGTACGCATATAGCAAACTAAATTTATTGGTAATTTTTTAGAAGGGCACACACACTCGTGCATATACGATTTTTCACAATTCACATTTCCTGAGCAAAAGCCCAGTTCTGGAATCTAAGGAACTCTCTGTAGACCGCCATGTCAAAATGCGATAAGACAAAGATCAGGGCAAGTTCATAAAATCATTTCTAAGCCTTTGAGTACTCCCAGGAGCCCATTGGCCTCAATAATTGTGAAACAAAAGAAGTTTAGAACTATCTTGTGTCAAAGATGAGACAAAAGAGTCACAAAAAGATTTGGGGCAGCCAACCGTATAATTATTACTGGCTGCAAAATAGTTGAATTGTGTTTACAGTTGTGCACAGGTCTGAGTCCAAAACAGAACTGTCTTAATGAGGCAAAGACGGTGGTTTTAAGGGAGATTAGAGGAAGTGACATCACAAGGGCCAGAACCGGAAGTGGAATCATTGGGCCGACAACAGAAAGTGACATCATTGGGCCCCGGGGGACCGGAATTGACATCGTCTCCCCGGGACCAGAAGTGTCATCATCAGGACTAGGTGGAATTTCCCGTAATCAGTCTGCAGTTTAAAGAGAGAAAGGATCAGTACACTCTGCCACCAACTAGTCTGGGGTGGAATTACATTCTTTCAGGCACTTTAGCTGCCTCCCATGCACATGTGTGTGACACTGGATTCCTCCTAGATTTGGCCAGCCGGCCTAACTGAGTACCCAGGCCTTGATCAGGGTTTTGTCAAAGAACCCAATAGTCCTCTGCTGAGATGGAAGAACCTATCTGAAGGATGACCCATCTCAGAAGCACTCTGTCAAGCAGGTGTTTATGGTAAAGTGGCTAGACAGAAACTTGCAGTTCGCCAAACATTATTTCATGGTCTCTGAGAACATGAGGAAAAATATATTGAGGCAAAAATTTAACTCTTTGGGTATGACAGCAAACACTTTGTCTAACCTGCCAAGTTGTTTTTGCCTGCCTAAGGTAACGTCATCCCTGATAGAGGATCGCAGGAATCGTGAGAAAGAGGAGTCCGTTCATCGGATTGGCCAGCCCAGCACTATTCCAGCCGTGGAATGGCCAAATGGGGGAGGCAAATGAGGTCTCCAGGACTATAAAAAAATCCAAATCATATTATGTGATATCATCTACTGTTAAATTCTACTTCGTACTTCTAAAATTTTTATTTTTATACTGTATTGAGGATTTGTTCTGCTCTGTGTATTGTATTGTATAGACCCCCTTCTTTTTCACACCCACTGCACACCCAATCTACCTGGAAAGGGGTCTCTTTTTGAACTGCCTTTCCCAAAGTTTCTTCCATTTTTTCTCTACAAGGTTTTTTTTGGGGAGTTTTTCCTTGTCTTCTTAGAGAATCAAGGCTTGGGGGCTGTCAAGAGGCAGGGCCTGTTAAAGCCCATTGCGGCACTTCTTGTGTGATTTTTGGCTATACAAAAATAAATTGTATTGTATTGTATTGTAATAAGGTCCAGGCACTGTTCATCACCATTCCCATGGTGGTGCATGGTGGTGGCAGCCACATACTATATACTATATACTTCTCAGCAGCAGGGACAGGGAGGCTGGTCAGAAAAATGATACAGCCAAATACAGAGAGGTCCTTGAAGAAAAGCTTCTCCAGTGTGCACATGACCTCAGACTGGGCAGTGGTTCATCTTTCAGCACAACAATGACCTGAAGCATACAGCCAAGACAATGCTGGAGTGGCTTTGGGACGAGATTCTGACTCTCCTTGAGTGGCAAAGCCAAAGCCCTGACTTAAACATCTTAGAATATCTGTAGAGAGACTTGAAGATGTCAGTTTACAGACACTTCCCATCCAAGCTAACAAAGCTTGAGAGGGTCTGCCAGAAAGAATGTGATAAACTGGCCAAATCCAGGTGAGCAATGCTTGCAGAGACTTACCCAAGAAGACTCAAAACTGTAATTGCTGGCAAAGGGGCTTCTACAAAGTGCTGAATTAAGTTTGAATACTTATATGAATGAAAGGTTTCAGCTTTTAATTTTTAATAAATTTGCAAACTTTTCTATAAACATGTCTTCTTTTTTGTCATTATTGGATATTGAGTGTAGATTGTTAGGCAAAATGGTAATTGTATCCATTTAAAATGAAATCTACAACACAACGCAAAGTGTGCAAAAAGTGACAGTATCCAAACACTTTCTGAATCCAGTGCATGTTGCCATTAGGAGGTGTAATTTGCAAACACAATCTAAGTTTGCATTATTATGCTGATGGCATTCAGTTTTCAGTTTTATTTATCACTAGCAAAATACCCGCGCTTCGCAGCGGCGAAGTACTGCATTAAAATTTTTATTAAGAAGAAAATTTAACCTTTTTAAACTGAGGGAAAATATGCCAATAATTATTTGTTAAGGATCTCTTTGTATACCACATTGTGAGTTCGGCCATCCGGTTGTAACATGACCAAGCTGTGCGCTGAGCTTACTCTTGAGCATGCAACTTACAGTTGGCCATGTGAACAGTAATCTTGTCTCAAATCTCACAGCTTGGATTGCTGCTGTCATAATCAGTTTGAGGTTCATGGTTTGTTTCAATTACGACAGTATTTGCAGGACTTGTGTTGAAGTGACATTCGGCATCTGTCAAGCGTTGTAAGCTTACAACCGGTTTCATCGATAACTTCACATCCAGCTTTTGAGAGTTTAAACATTCATAAACATCAAAGTGTCCACTACTGAAATCGTCACCTGTGAATGTAAGATGTTTAAGAGGCATTGGCGGTTGTCGAAAGGTGTAAAATATTTGACCATTTCGGTACACTTGAAAGCACCAACCGAACAATTCAGCGGCAGCCATCAACTCACATGCAGAACCATAGGTGAAGGGCTTAAGCATTTCACTCTTCTAGTGCTCCTGTGTAGTATAATTATCTCCTGTACCGTCATCAGTCCACACCTTGAACCTGTCCCAGTCATTCAATACATAAGACACAATGTTCTTCCGGATATCAAGAGTGAGCCTGATATGGCCGTGCAATATGTAACACAGAGAATGGAAAAGGTAGGTGCCATCTCCGGGCAAGGAAACCACTCGGTAAGTGACAGTTCTTTGATCGATGGTGATTACCTCGATAGACATGGTAATGGGGGTTGGAATGATGAAGGAAATGGGTACCTGAGTAATGTAAAGTAAGTGTAAAATACCTATACAATAACTATAATTGTAATAAACAAACAATAAAACAGCGGAGAAGCCGTGGATTAAACAAAAAGGCTGTAGTTATCAGCAGGGAGACGTGAATCCCGTGGCGAAGCAAGGAAGGGAATGTAGAGACTGGAGCGATGGACGGCCTTATATAGGCAGGCAGCCAACAACGTGGGAGGCGTTGGGATGGGGGACCCAACGCCGCCTCACATGGTGACCAAGCTGCAGGCTATGGACGTATATATGTACGTAAGTAGGATTCAGTTAGCGTTGGGAACCCGTGTACCAAATTTCTTGAAGATGGGCCCATAAGTAACAAAGACTGTTGAAACGTTCAATATGGCGGCCGACAGTGGCATCATACCACTGAAATAAGTACGTACATTGGTTTCGGTTAGTGCAGGGAAGCCGCCTACCAAATTTCGAGATGGGGCCATAAATAAGAAAGTTCAACATGGCGGACGTTGTTGAACGTTATGACCGTTACGCGTAGAATTTCGAAATGAAACCTGCTTAACTTTTGTAAGTAAGCTGTAAGGAATGAGCCTGCCAAATTTCAGCCTTCTACCTATACGGGAAGTTGGAGAATTAGTGATGTTGGAAAATTCAATATGGTGGCTGACAGTGGCGTCATACCACCGAAATAAGTACGTACATTGGTTTTGGTTAGCTCAGGGAAGCCACCTACCAAATTTCGTGAAGATGGGGCCGTAAATAAGAAAGTTCAACATGGCGGACGTTGTTGACCGTTATGACCGTTACGCGTAGAATTTCGAAATGAAACCTGCTTAACTTTTGTAAGTAAGCTGTAAGGAATGGGCCTACCAAATTTCAGCCTTCTACCTACACGGGAAGTTGGAGAATTAGTGACGTTTGGAAAATTCAATATGGCGGCCAACAGTGGCGTCATACCATCGAAATAAGTACGTACATCGGTTTCGGTTAGCGCAGGGAAGTCACCTACCAAATTTCGTGAAGATGGGGTCAGCCTTCTACCTACACGGGAAGTTTGAAAATTGGTGACGTTGGAAAGTTCAATATGGCGGCCGACAGTGGCGTCATACCATCGAAATAAGTACATACATCGGTTTCGGTTAGTGCAGGGAAGCCGCCTACCAAATTTCGTGAAGATGGGGCCATAAATGAGAAAGTTCAACATGGCGGACGTTGTCGACCGTTATCGACCGTTATGACCGTTACGTGTAGAATTTCGAAATGAAACCTGCTTAACTTTTGTAAGTAAGCTGTAAGGAATGAGCCTGCCAAATTTCAGCTTTCTACCTACATGGGAAGTTGGAGAATTAGTGATGAGTCAGTCAGTCAGTCAGTCAGTCAGTCAGTCAGTCAGTCAGTGAGTGAGTGAGGGCTTTGCCATTTATTATTATAGATTTCAATCAAATCTCACTTCTTCAGTTACATCTTTCATGAACTTTTTTGTTGATGTAAAACAGTTGATGAATGATAACATTATTTGTGTTTAAATTCAGAAAAAGCAGAAGTTGTTATAGTGGGTGGTATCTCTATAAACAGCAAGCAGTAGTAAAATATTTTTTAACTCCAAAGGTTTGAATTTTAGTTTAACTGAATCCATCTCAATATAGGTCTTATCTTTGACACACATTTAACCTTCAGTCAGTTAACAAACAAATAAGAGGTAAGAAGTTGTATACACATATAATATGTACAAAGACACATGAGGGTTACAAATAGTGAAGAACAAGACAAGCCATAATTAGAGTTAAATACAAGCTTCACACGTGATAGTAAGAATAACAGTGTACTGACATTAATACAGATACACATATTAGTGCTAGCTAAACAGTTTGGTGTTGAGAAGCCTTATGGACTCTGGAAAGAAACTGTTGCATGTGCTTGCAGAACTGGCTTGAATACTTCGGTACCTTCTTCCAGATGGCAGGTGGACAAAGAGTCTGTGAGAGGTATGAGGCAGAGGTCCCTCACAACACTGGAAGTCCTTTGGATGCAGCACTTCTGAATGTCGGAGATAGAGGACCCAATGAAATTTTCAGGTATGTGCTCTATTTGCCTCAAGGGCTAGTGTTCCACTACATTGGAATTCCCATATTAGACATTGATGCTGCTTGTCAGGACACTGTCTATGATGTCTTATATTACAGGGATAGGAGATGAAGGGGAGACTTATTGTTCTCAGCAATCTTAAGAAGTAGAGCTGCTGTTGTGCCTTCTTAGCTGAAGTGATGGTGTTGACAGACCAGGAGAGATCATTCTCCATGTGTACGCTCTGGAATTTAGTGCTCCTGAGGTTAATTCAAAAAACTGAAGTGAAGATCATAACTTGAACGAAGAATAAAATCACTAACACAATATCCTTTTCAACGTCATTTTGCAAATTAAATATTACTTGAGCACACTACCTTAGTAAATTTAACCGGATTAAAGAGCAGGGAATCATAACATTATTTTTTTAAATTAAAACCCATTACCTGTCATTTAGGCACAGTGCCAACAAAACGTTCTGGCAGCACCCTGTACCGCTCAGTAGAATCTGACTGCCCAGAGCAACTTGATGATCAGAATTCTGCTATCTTATTTGCAGCTATCTATACTAATAAAAGGCAAAGCCCTCACTGACTCACTGACTGACTGACTCATCACTAATTTTCCAACTTCCTGTGTAGGTAGAAGGCTGAAATTTGGCAGGATAATTCCTTACAGCTTACTTACAGAAGTTAGGCAGGTTTCATTTAGAAATTCTACGCGTAACGGTCATAACTGGAACCTACTTACGTACATATATACGGCCATAGCCTGCAGCTCGGTCGCTGTGTGAGGCAGAGTTGCATCTCTCATCGTCACGCCTCCAACGTAATTGAGTGCCTGCCCATATAAGGCCGTCCGTCAGCAGCTATCCAATAGACACGCTGCCGCGAAATATTCGCGGGTGAAGGACTGTGCTTATGCAAACAAATATGAGATGGTCAGGGATAGACTAGTGTTTGGCACAGACTCAGCGAAAGTGCGAGAGAAACTTTTAAGTGCCGGGTCTTAGCTAACATTAAATAAAGCTGTGGACATCGCAAGATCGCACGACATAGCACAAGCACAGCTGAGAACCTTCGACGCATGTACTCTGAGTGGCTCACGTGAACTGACTTTGCAGGACTGGGAAAGGTAAACCCGTACATGCAGTGTGTGATGTCTCAGATAAAGAGAAAGACGAGCTGCTTATTGATGCAGTAGGAAACAAACAACCCTCTGACGCTGAACAAGCCTTTGTACACATATCAATAGGAAAGCAAGGTGAAAAGCTTAAGTTTAAATTACGTTCATAGACACGCTGCCGCTAAATATTCGCAGGCAAATCCACAACTTAATACCGGGAATGCCTGTTAAACATCTTAGATTCACGAGTGCCGATTTGGGTAGAGAACACTTCAATGAATGAAACCTGTTATCTTTACAGCGGTTGACAAACACAGAATATAACTTGAACACAACACATCCTCCAAATATGAACCTGATTGAAAGAAATAATGATAAACAAATCCTTGATGACAGAAACACTCATAACAGTCACAAAACAATTACATTGACAATCATGTTACGTTATTTTTAAAATGTTTCCTTTTCTTTTTCATAACTTCTTTAACACACTACTTCTCCGCTGCGAAGCGTCAGGGATTTTGCTAGTATCTATACTAATAAAAGGCAAAGCCCTCACTGACTGACTGACTCACTCACTGACTCACTCCTGACTCACTCACTCACTCATCACTAATTCTCCAACTTCCCGTGTAGGTAGAAGGCTGAAATTTGGCAGGCTTATTCCTTACAGCTCACTTACAAAAGTTAGGCAGGTTTCATTTCGAAATTCTACACGTAATGGTCATAACGGTCGACAACGTCCGCCATGTTGAACTTTCTTATTTATGGCACCATCTTCACGAAATTTGGTAGGCGGCTTCCCTGCGCTAACCGAAACCGATGTATGTACTTATTTCGATGGTATGACGCCACTGTCGGCCGCCATATTGAACTTTCCAACGTCACTAATTTTCCAACTTCCCGTGTAGGTAGAAGGCTGACCCCATCTTCACGAAATTTGGTAGGTGGCTTCCCTGCGCTAACCAAAACCGATGTACGTACTTATTTCGGTGGTATGACGCCACTGTCGGCCGCCATATTGAATTTTCCAAACATCACTAATTCTCCAATTTCCCGTGTAGGTAGAAGGCTGAAATTTGGCAGGGTCATTCCTTACAGCTTACTTACAAAAGTGAAGCAGGTTTCATTTCGAAATTCTATGCGTAACGGTCAACAATGTCCGCCATGTTGAACTTTCTTATTCATGGCCCCATCTTCACGAAATTTAGTAGGCGGATTCCCTGCGCTAACCAAAACCAATGTACATACTTATTTCGGTGGTATGACGCCACTGTCAGCCGCATATTGAACTTTACAACGTTACTAATTCTCCAACTTCCCGTGTAGGTAGAAGGCTGAAATTTGGCAGGCTCATTCCTTACAGATTACTTACAAAAGTTAAGCAGGTTTCATTTCGAAATTCTACGTGTAACGGTCATAACGGTTGACAATGTTCGCCATGTTCAACTTTCTTATTTATGACCCCATCTTCACGAAATTTGGTAGGTGGCTTCCCTGCGCTAACCAAAACCGATGTACGTACTTATTTCAGTGGTATGATGCCACTGTCGGCTGCCATATTGAAGTTTCCAACATCACTAATTCTCCAACTTCCCGTTTAGGTAGAAGGCTGAAATTTGGCAGGCTCATTCCTTACAGCTTACTTACAAAAGTTAAGCAGGTTTCATTTCGAAATTCTACGCGTAACGGTCATAACGGTCAACAGCGTCCGCTATGTTGAACTTTCTTATTCATGGCCCCATCTTCACGAAATTTGGTAGGCGGCTTCCCTGCGCTAACTGAAGCCAATGTACGTACTTATTTCGGTGGTGTGACACCACTGCCATATTGAACTTTCCAACGTCACTAATTCTCCAACTTCCCGTGTAGGTAGAAGGCTGAAATTTGGTACTTATTTCGGTGATATGATGCCACTGTCGGCCGTCATATTGAACTTTTCAACGGTCTTTGTTACTTATGGGCCCATCTTCAAGAAATTTGGTACGCGGGTTCCCAACGCTAACTGAATCCTACTTACGTACATATATACGTCCATAGCCTGCAGCTCGGTCACCGTGTGAGGCGGCGTTGGGTCCCCCATCCCAACGCCTCCCACGTTGTTGGCTGCCTGCCTATATAAGGCCGTCTTCCTTGCTTCGCCACGGTATTCACGTCTCCCTGTTGATAACTACAGCCTTTTTATTTAATCCACGGCTTCTCCGCTGTTTTATTGTTCATTTGTTACGATTATAGTTATTGTGTAGGTATTTTAGACTTACTTTACATTGTTCAGGTACCCATTTCCTTTATCATTCCAATCGTACCCCCATTAACATGTCTATCGAGGTGATCACCATCGATCAAAGAACTGTCACTTACCAAGTGGTTTCCACAGCTACAGCTTGGTCATATTACAACTAGAGGGCCGAACTGACAACGTGGCATACAAAGAGATCCTTAACAAATAATTATTGGTATATTTTCCCTCAGTTTTAAAAAGGTTTAATTGTCTTCTTAATAAAAATTTTAAGGCAGTACTTCGCCGCTGCGAAGCGCGGGTATTTTGCTAGTTTAATATAAATTACAAACTGTTCGAGGCTCAGTGACCAACACTCATCCTTGTTTAACCCTCTCCCCAAAAATCCCAGACTTCTCACTGATCAGTAGTATGTAACAAAATACGATTAATTATTTCATCCATCCATCCATCCATTATCCAACCCGCTACTCCACAAATAAAAAACCAATTGCATTATTTGACACAAACCCCCCAAACAACAAATAAATTCAAAAATCAAAGATCAAAATTGACAAGTAAAGGGTGCATGATGAGATTCTGATTATTAAACTGTCTCAGAAGAAAGCAACAGTGCACATTTAAAGTCTCTACACTCCTGGGGAGGACAATGGTAGCAAGAAGAAATCCTAACCAAGCCACCACAAATATAAAATAAATGTTCTGTCCTACCAGGAAAAATGGTTGAGTGCTCCAGAAAAAATACAAAAGAAATGATTAGTCTTCTGAGATGCATCTCACTTGTACCTCTGAACTCAAAACTCCATCTTCCAATAGGTGGCTTCTGTTTGTGTTTCCAGCACTTGTGTGTTGTTGGTCCTGGCTTCTCTTTTCTCCTCTTCTTTTCTGGGTTAAATCCCCTGTTGGCAACCAGTCCTATCTGGATAGTGTCTCCTCCTTAAAAGTGAAGATCCCTTTTTTCCCCAATGCAAGGCAAACCCACACAGACCCACGTTCTGTGATCTACATTCAAAGAATGAACAAACTGATATAAGGCCAAGAGTACATTTAACACTCACTACAACCCATTCTTGAAATTATCAATACATTGTTATTGAGTGGCAGTGACGTGCGGTGAGTTTCATGGCTGGTAAAGCACTGACTCCCTCAGAGTCAGATCTACAAATATATGAACCCAAAAGAGTAACTTATTCACATTTCAATTGGCAGAATGCACATTGACTACTGGTTATGTTTTATATCTCATCAGCATTCTTTACACACTCATAGGTAAGGTACATATTAGGCTGAGAATGTTACATTTATAGCGGCAAGAGAGAGCGGAGAGAGTGCATTTGCTCTGCACCCTCCATGTGTTCTAAATTTACCTTTGCAATTCCACAATTCATACTCATTCATCCATCCATTTTCCAACCCACTGAATTAGAACACAGGGTCACGGGGGTCTGCTGGAGCCAATCCCAGCCAACACAGAGTGCAAGGCAGGAACCAATCCTGGGCAGGGCGCTAACCCACCGCAGGGTACACACACACCCACACACCAGGGACAATTTAGAATCGCCAATCCACCTAACTTACATGTCTTTGGACTGTGGGTGGAAACCGTAACACCCGGAGGAAACCAATGCAGACACAGGGAGAACATGCAAACTCCACGCAGGGAGGACCCGGGAAGCGAACCCGCGTCTCTTTACTGCGAGGCAGCAGAGCTACTGCTGCACCACCATGCCGCCCTCATACTCATTCAATACAAATAAAAGTATAGAGTGGTGTACAAAAAAAATATTTCAATTTTGACCTTAATTGAAATATTTAGTTGTTTTTAAAAGCTTTTAATTATGATGTTTAAATCAATTTTAATACAGACTGTGCAACAAAAGGATAACAAGAAAAACAAAATTATATTTTACTTAAGGTCAAAATTTAGTTTTTAAATAATAGATTGTTTTTTCTTAGTCTGATCCCATTTTTTTATAAAATTGAAAACTGTTTATTGTCTTACCTTTATTTGTGAATGAAGTCCATGCGCCTATCCTTATCCTCCTTATTTTTCTTTACTTTTAAAAATCTTAATTTTCCATTTTGACAGTCATTCAGAACAAAAAATAAAAATAAACGGACCTCTGAAGTGCACTTGATTTTCTGATATCACTAACTTATTGGCGCCCAGAGCCTCTGAGTAGAAGAACAGCAGCATCAAGCACCTGTTGGACTCAAATGCTCCCACCTTCAGGGCGGCATGGTACTGTCTGCCTCACCTTGTACGTTTACACTGTGGTTTTATGCCCAATTAGCAAGACTAAATATGTCACACACATTCATTAAAGATATTAGCCGGACTGTAGAAAGTCAGGGTGTATAATAAACGTGTCTGCAAACCTTATATTGGCGATATACAGAGAGACAGCAACAGGCATGTGCCAATTGCATGCATCAACCCAGTATGTGAGGGAGAGCATAGTTCGAGGTGAGGTTTGGCTCGTCGCTGCCGCACCTCACATTTCTCCTCTGTATTTGAACAGGCAATGTGCAAATTTAGCAATTTTGACTATAAAAATGATCAAAATTATTGGAATCATACAGAAAACAAATTTATAGCACAGACCAGTGGACAAATTTATTTTATGTTATCATTTAGTTTTTTTTTTACTTTTCATGATGAGCCTCACCTGCCTCCCTTGACCGCACTTCCTTGTTGAGTGGCACAGTTTCTAATGCCCCAAAACTGTCTGTAACCAGATTACTGTAAAAAAAAATCAGAGCTAGGCCCGAATATGCTCAATAATCATAGACCTGTCTTAAAAGTAGTTGCTACACACCTTCAGGCTCGTCTTACACATCACAGTGTGCTTGAGTTTTCCAATATGGCTTTAGCAGCAGTCACAATACAGAAACAGCACTAACTCATTGTGTAAATCACATTTTCTCATCTTCTGATGAAATTTATGCTACAGTAATAATGCTTGATTTACATGTAAGTGCAGCCTTCAAGACCATTGATCACTCTGTTCTGTTACATGGGCTGGAAAATTATGTTGACTCTCAGGTGTGCTATCCTTGCATGGTTTAGATAATATTTATCAATTTGATTTCACCAGATCCTCTTTTGTTATATTCAGTTACCATCCTCTTCATTCTTGTTTTGACAGAATAGTGAGGTTCTTTGTAAAGCTCCACAGTGGTGATGGGAGACTCAGAAATTATTTATTTTTCTAATGAGTGTTTTCAGTGAATCATATGAATCATAATGGGAGGGCTTGCGTGATGTCATCAATGCCTTCGCTTCACTGACACTGGTAGCAGTTTATCACAAATGTGCAAGAACCATCTGAATCATAAGCCTCGATTTACTTTCCTTATGATTCTTTTGAGGAGGAGGAGGTTGGGAGTGTGATCTGATAGATGTGACCGCTGCTGCTGGCGGATGCGCCGGCCCTTCTGAAACTCCTTCTTAAACAGTTTTTAAATGGAAAAGAAACACTCTTTCAGTACCTCTTTGAGGGATAAGCTGCCAGCTTGCTGGCTTGTCATGCGACTTACTCCTTGTGCGGGGCTACAAACATTTAAAAGATTGAGCCATGGCCATCCTGTGGTCTCTCACTCCCCTGCCTCTTTTCCCCCAGACTTCCTCCGCTCCGGCCATTGCTGCCGGCCCATTGGATCCCCTTAAGGAAGAAGATTTTGTGTTGTATTGAGCAGGGCCGGTGCATCACATTTGACAACTGTTCCCTGTGAGGCTACTTCGCCCCTGTAAGAGACTTGTGTTTGTAACTGGCAGAACAGCGATAAAGTTTCTACTCATTGAACTCTCCTGTGCAACTTTCTTACCCAAGCTTGATCCCACCTGGATTGATACCCAAGTGCAGCAGATGACACCTCAGAACCACACTGGAACAGGTTTTTTATGGTGGCTGGAATGCTTGCAGGGCTGGATGCAGGTTAATGTCATACCCAGGATGAAGCAATTGCAGGTTAAGGGCCTTGCTCAAGGGCCCAATGGAGTTGGGTCACTTCTAGCGTTATGGGATTCAAACCAGTGTCACAGATTGCTGGGGCCCTTACCCAGCCGGGCCACAAGGGGGCAACCGCCCTGGAATAGGAGAGGACCACAGGAGAGGAACAAAGAGGTTCTAACCTGTTGGGACCCGTGGCCACCGCCAGGGGGTACCTCAACCCTCGTGAGACCCAGGAAACAACTACTTTCGCCACACCCGGCAAGATGGCGGATGAGACTTCCAGGGACGCCCGGAGTGCTTCCGGTGCAAAGGGCAGTACTTCCGCCACACCAGGAAGTGCTGCCGGAAAGACGTCATTAGACACCTGGAGCACATCCGGGCAGGAATAAAAGGGGACGCCTTCCTACAGTCAGAGAACTTGAGTCGGGAGTGGGAGCCGGACGAATGCGGCCACGGACATTGATATAGCCCGGGAGAAGAGGTGATTGGTGCTGGGTGTACTGTGTGTTGTGTTTGGGACTGTGATCCTGTATTTATTGATGTTCAATAAACGTGTACATTTGATAAAAATGTGGTTTCCGACTGGTGGTATCCGGGCAAGTCTCACAGCAGCAACCTTCCAATTGCTGGCACAGATCTCTAGCCTCAGAGCCACCATTCTTTTGAGTAAATCAATAGCAGTGAATGAAAACTTTGTCACTGATAATTCTCATATTCATCATACAAGTACAATAAAGTAACAACACATTTATATTAGAATGTATTGTTTTGTTTTGTGAATTTTGTTATTGGAATATTTTTAAACTGATTAATAAACAATATAAAAACTAATATGTTTATGTCCCATTGTACATTCAACAAATTAGTCACAGAAAACTAAACCTCATTAAAAAATTATTCTAATTTCTAACAATTACTAGATTTCAACATTACTTTAGCGCACTTTTTTATGACTTTTTGTTTGTACTGCACATATATCTTTATCTGATATTTTTGGTTTAAATGGAATCATTACCAGAGAACGAGTTACATGAATCTTGTTCATTTTATTTATGAACTGAATCAGTACCCACAAACAAGTCATATGATTCTGATTCACTAGTGATTCTGTAATGAAATGTCATGTTTTTTGTTCTGAGAAAGGACAAAGTCATAAGAAATTTGATTATGTTAAATATATAATTCATAATATACACACATATACATAGAGTATACATATATATTGTCACGCACGAGCGCATCGGGAGCAGTCGAAGGACCTGACGCGCAGAGCGATGAGACTCGTCAGGAGACGAAGACAGCGTACTAACCTCTCTCTCCTTTTTTCCTCAGAAAAGACAAAGCGATGCCGCAATATATATTGTGCATGAGATATGGCCAGGGATTCATCCCAGCCAATACTCCCAGGCTGCCAGATGGAGCCCTCCTTGCAGCATAGAGGTGCCCCGAATGCCAGCAGGGAATTATGGACAGTGGAGTCATAATACACAGCCCTGCTGGATACCATGGGGGCCGCCTGGAGTCGCTGCAGGGAGGCCCAGGGATTTATCTTTTCCGTACAGCCCGGAAGTATTTCCAAGTCACAGGAACAAAAGAAATAATATACTTCCGGGCTGAAGAAAAAGAGAAGTTTTTACCTGACCTGGAAGTGCTGAATAATCACATGGACTGAGGGACAAACACTTCTGGGTCAAGGACTATAAATACTCAGGGAAATCCCAGACGGACGAGCTGAGTTGGGAGGCTGGGTGGCTAAGCGTCTGGGAGTAGGAGGATTGGATTGGATTGATTTATAGGAGAATTGTGGAAAGGAACGTGCTTTGGGCACTTTATTTTTGTAATAAATAATTATTGGACTTTTTATCTGGTGTCTGACGTGGTGTCTGAGGGTTCAAGGGAGCGAGAAAGCCCTAATCAGTCACA
>JANRMT010062848.1:13449389-13482470 GCA_026402145.1 Polypterus bichir lapradei | reverse complement strand
TATGTCTTTATCTCTATATATATATATATATATATATGGGTGTAGAATCATTTCACCAAAAGGTTTATTTTTGTACATTAGGGATAGCGTACTTACCTGTTACATTTCAGCCTGATTGTGAAACACTGAGAGGTTGCTCTTTTGTGTACATTTTATTTGTATTGTTACTACATACACACTCATAAGTGGGGTCTGTAACTGGTCAAGTGATTTGTAAACACAAAAAAAAGAAACAGGAAACATTCTAGTGCTAAGGTAGAATTCCCAGAACATTCCAGAAGTAAGTGGAAGTTTCCAGAACATTCTAGCATTCAGTAGGAGTTTTAGGAACATTCTAATAGTAAGTAGGAATATAGATTTTAGTCCTTTATGATGACAAAATCTCAGCAGAAACAAAATGAAGCAAAGCCTGCGTTGCCAGACATTCCTCGATGTCTTAAGCTGACAAATGAACCTGAACAGTAGAAGGATGTGGTAACAGAATGAAAAACATCCTTCTTTAATGTCCTAATGGAAAATGGCAAAGAAAAGTCTTAGTTGTTTCTCAACTAACTGCTGGAACAGCTGACAAATGGTCTAATCTTCATCAAATTTTGTGAACTGTCAATTCGCATGACTTGAGTGATCAACGCAGCTGAAAGAGGAACAAGTCTCATTGAAAAGTACAATAACATACTGACAAACAACAACAACAACAACAACATTTATTTATATAGCACATTTTCATACAAAAAAAAATGTAGCTCAATGTGCTTAAGAACGAAGGACGAGAAACAGAAACAGTTTATATCCTCAGCTGGTTTCAAGCCATTGCAAGACTTTTCCAGCTTCAACAAAGACAGTGCTAATGTTGTAGACCTACAAGTAAACAACAGTTGTCTGCTGTCCAGTTCAGATGACATAAATCTACAGAATGGAGTGACCCCTAAATGTTGTCGTATGTTCATCAGATATATATATAAAGTATATTATTTAATAATGTATGAATTCTTAAATTATATACACAGTATATGATGCTATCATTGGGGGGACCTCCCCACTTGGACTTTACATATGCGCCAACGTCTAACCCTAAACATTAATTAAACAAATCAAATGATATAAAACAATTGATTCACTTAAACAGTTTGAAAGAATCAATTCTACAGAGTGAATCTAAAGGCCCATCAATGATCAATGGCACACTAAAAGTCTTTTTCATGCTGTATAGATCTCTTTTTCTGATATTTTATTTGTGCCAAATATTGTATTATCTATTCTGTTTCCTTTTGTTTTCTTCCTTAGCCACTGATGTTGAAGTCAGGTGCTTTACAAGCATCTAATAGCAGGTTTATAGGTTGTCATCAATGGCTAGTAACCACAGGACCTCAGGTGGAATGCAACCAGGCCACCTTGTTTACTTCTTTGATATAAGAACAAAAAACGAAATGTGCTATGGCACAAAATAGAACAAATCAAATAGTCATCGGTTATTATAGAATTTAATTAGATTTGCTAGGCTTGTCATCCGACTTCCTTTCTGTAGGTGCTTATTGTTCCAAGTGAGTCACCACTATCCAGGAGCATCCTCTTTTTTTAGCTCCTGGACTGTAAGGGGTGGGATAAGTTGCCCTCACTGGGTGGCATTTCTGGGCTGTGGGAAGAAAAAAGAGATAAGGTTGTTATATATCTGCACTGTGATATTAATTGCAGGGTTAGATTATGCAGCCATGTGCGGTAGTTCTGCTGTTTGGTGAGATGAGCTTGATTGCTTTGGTCTGAAGGAGGAAAAGGAGGGAGGACAATAAAAAAGGTTTTGAGTTGTTGCACTTACCAGCTGTCAGCGTCTCTCTTTCCTAGACATAAAAAAGGTGTTGAATGATCCTTCCCCCTGGTGTCACTTGTTGGTAGTGCTTTAACCTTGGTGGAGTCAGGAAGGTGATCCTCTGATGCACATGCGTTTATAAGGTCCCCTGTACTGACTACAGTGAAATTCTTATTTGCATGTGCACTATGATCAGTGAGTATTACAACCTTACATCAAAACCTTTGTCTTCTTTGCGCAAAAAATCTCAGAATAATATGTTGCTGCATACATGCTTCATTAGACACTGGCACATGTTTACCGTTATACATTGTGTCTGTTAATATCACATTCATGTTACTTGTGCTACATGTAGGCTCATGATTTTGTCAGTTTAAAACTGCAGCACAGCTTTTCATGCCCTGTTAAAAGTTCTCTGTAAAATCTAGTCTAGCTGATTGACTTGTAGGCTGCACTGTGGCCCATTGATTGTCACTGCTGCTTCACAGTTCCAGCAACCTGCACATTCCCAATATCGTTATAGGTTTCATTCCGGTTTATTCCATATCCCAGTGGCATGCAGGATAAGTACAGTAAGTTGGTGCATGGCATATGAGTGTGTCCTGGAGTGGACTGCCATCTCAACCAGGATAAGCTCCTCTGTCTTTTCTTCAGTGCTATTCCTTGTAATCTTGTAATAAAATCTGTTTTCTGAAAATGGATGACTTCTTGAGTTATTGATTGCTTTGCCAACTGAAATCAGTCTTGAGTTTGATACTCTCTCTGATATGCCACTGTGTAAGAAACTACAGTATATAGGACTCTCCCTTCAATCCACTGAACAGGTTTTTCAATACTTTCAAATACAATATTTTACTTATAATGTTACATCTAACACAATTTTGCAATATCCATTTAGAAATTAAGAAAAAAAAGATTTATGAATCAGAGAATGTGATACAGCCTGCCAGGTGATGGAACAAGTCTACACAGACCTTTCTGAACACATGTCATTACTGCCTGCCTAGAGGCCTAGACACAAACATGAAGAAACAGGCAGCAGTGGGAACATGGAAAATGAATGAAAATGCTTAATATGCTGCAGTGCCAACTGAAATACTGTTGCATGACCTTTGTGGGTGGCTGACACAGTAGCACATAGTGTGCTGGGCTGCTGCATCTCAGCTCCATGAACTTGGCTTTTGACAACTAGCTAGGAATTTGCACATTCCCTTTTTGTCTATGGAAATGTTTTCCAGGCACACACGTTTAATCCTCCATCACAAATACGTGCAAAATTAGTAGCATCTATAAATTGTGGACCTGTGAGTGAATGTGCCCTGTGGTTAATTGGCATCATGTCCAAGGTTGGGTTATGTTGTATATAAAATGCTGACAGGTTGAAGTCCTTACAATTCTTTAAGAGCTCTTGGAGAATGAGGGAGTTCTAAAATATAGGTGGGTGGATGGTGGGCTAATGCTTTGTGATCTTGTACATACTGAATTTGCTTAGTGGAGTTTCATAACACTAATTGCAGAGCATCCAGGAGTATTTACATGAAAAACAACTCTCTTTGCAAATTCAAAACGGTCTCATCCAGTTATCAGAACACAGAATATCAGACCCCTGCATAGACCACCAAAAAAGAAATGTCAATCAGTATCAAAGATCAGGAAAAAAAACAGCATATTGCAAATGCTTGGTGACCAAGGAAAAGAGGTAAGTAAAACGAATCCCAGGAGAATGTGAGTTCCAAAGAGACACAGACTTCTAGTTTCTAAGGCCATTGACTCCATAAAACATCAAGAAGGTTTCTATCATTCTTCTCTGAACTGTTCAGACAAACGTCTAAGTGTGCAGCAAAAAGTGGCAGAGCAGGTCAAACTGATGTCACTTTCCCACATTAGGTGCACCATGTTTCACATTGCTTTTCTAAATTGCTCGGAGCTGCAGAACAAGTTTAAAACAGAACTGCAATCCCAAACTAAATGTACAAATATGCAGAGAGCAATACATCGTTATCAGCCACACCAGCTGATCTAGAAGAATCTCCAGGCACATTTTAAGTTCAAAGTGAAGATGTTGTCACCATTTGGTTTTGTCTTATTTTTTCTATTTCCCCATATCATGTTCTCTTTAGAGATTTTGCAGATGAACGACAGAGAGTGTGTAGGGAATGATTCCTTTCTAACTATTTGTTCTTGTTTTTAGGGGAGACCCAGGCATTCACTACAGAACAAATGAACAAAACCAGTGAGGATGACAAATCATTAGTCATTAAACACGTAAAACATTCAAAAACCACTAAACACTTTTTGTGCTCCTGTTTAACTGTAGATGAGTGTCCATTACCATGGCAACCTCCTTAGAAGTCATCGTATCTCACAAAGGTCCATCCTATTGACATCTGCCCAACATGCCTGTTTTATTCCTTCCACTTTATGTACTTCAGCGGATACAGAGTTTGCATTGAGGACAACACAGAGAGACAAGACAAACCAGAAAATGCATTATGTGGGATTGCTACACCTGGGTCATTTGGTTTTTATCTTGTTGACACCGGAAGGGGCAGAGTCTTCTCAGAGGTGTAGGGTGGAGCTAGGTGTCATTTAGGCAGCCTTTTGAGGCTATGGGGGCAAAAGAAGTTACTGTCAGCATCAGGGACCCCTGTCATCCTGGTGTGGGACTGCTTACCTTGCCAGAGCCGGGAAGTTAGACCCCTGGCACACATGCGTGACCACATTTTCAACCACAGTGCAACTGAGACACACTAAACATATTGCAAGCTGCATGTGCTGCATGAGTTCTCAAAATGGCACCAGTGACCACTTTACCAAAAGAGACAATAAAAATAAATAAAAAACATGAAAAAATTACTTAAATCCTGATGTCCAAAACCAGTAAATTCAAATTATAAAGTGTCAAATCTATTCATTGATTTTTCAAACCTGCTTAATCATGTTCAGGACTGTATGTTCCCACATGCATCAAGATCAAGACAGGAAACTATCCTGGATGGGACGCCAGTCCAGCACACAGCACACACTCCTATACGGGGCCAATTTAGAGTTACTAGATATTCTAACCTGTAAACCTTTGAAATGAGAAGAAAACATTTCAGAATATGGGGAGAATGTTCAATCTCCACACATAATGGGAAAGTGAAATAAGTAAAGCATCAAGGTAGCAGATGAGCTAAAGCACAAGTGCTGAAGACTGGGAATCTGCAGTGTAAGCACTCTAGCCACAGAACAGGATGCACACAAAAATAGAGATGGGGTTGCCAAGCCCCTGGTCTGTGGTTTTTAGACACCCTTGACTAGTTGGTATGAAAGTCTAATTTCAATTGCAAAATAATTGAAACTGAATGTATTCAGGGGAGTGAGCTGTTGCTTAATGATGTTACATTTTTTCCATTAGGAGAGCAGTTGTGAAGCAGAACCCACTGAAAGGGTAGGGCCATTAAAGAAATGTGTTTTGATGAAGTTGGCAGACCTTAAGGTGGACAATGCATAATGAGGCCAGTAAACTTAACATTCCAAAAACAAGCTCCTCGGCTAGACATGTAGCTAAACCTAAAAGTACAGCAGGTATATCTAGCCTGATCCAGCTTTCATGCTTACTGGGTTTGCTCATGTGTGGCGCTTGCATGTGTTCCCTATGTTCAAGTGGTTTTCCTTGGCTGTTATTCTGTAAAGTGCAAGTGAATATGGACATTTAAGTGCACCCTGTTGCATCCAAAGTGGGTGGCTATTTTGCACCCTTTGTTTTTGGAATCATCTTTTTTTCCTTGCTTTCTTGTAATGAACAAGCAAGTTCAGAAAGCAGATGGATGAAATTAGGTTTTCTTCCTAATATTTGACTTTCTAATGCTCTATTACAGAGTGAGGACTGAGTCATTTATTAATTGTGAACTATCTTCCCCTGTTTAAAAAAACAAATTTAGTCACAGAGCAGCTTTTTTACTTATTTTGCACCTTTTATTGTTAACACCAACTTACGAATGAGCTAACATATCTACTGCATAAATTCTTAAAGAGGGCTGTTTCAGCATAGCTGACCAATATGCCTGCTTTTTCCTCTAATCCTACACTACCTTGTTAATCACTTAATTAGCAGCACTTTGTGATGATCCAGCCCTGCATAAATTAAAACCTGATGTTCATTTAATTGAGATCAAAATATTAATGTGGAGAAGAAAGGCAGGCCTGAGCAGAAGACCTTGGGTTTCATGTATAATGCCGTGTGTAGAATTCACACTCTAACATGGCGTACGGACAAAGGCGGAAATGTTCTTACGCACAAAAAAACCCAGACGCATAAATCTGTGTGAACGCCAACTTCCACTTTCTTCCATTACATAAATCCTTGTCAGCGTGAAAAGTAAGACACGTGCACGCGCCTGCTCTCCCACCCCATCTCCTCCCAGAATTATGCCTCTTTGAATATGCAAATCAATATAAATAGCCCTTAAGCTCAGTGTTCTGTGAAAAGGCAATGGCAAAAGCACGGGGGGAAACAGAAGAATTTCAGCAAATACCAAGTGGCGGCAAGGAAAAACATACTATTTGTTGGTTTAAACAGTGATATAAACAACAAAAGGAAGTTGATCGAGTGACATAGAGTAACTCGAAAGCTCAAGTTCACAAAGTCGCACAGAGCCCAAAATAAAAAAGAAGTTGTCAGATATCAAATTTGCCATGAAAACGCGAGTCATAGTCCACCGTCTGAGTTTCATATGAAAGCTTATTAGGGTACAGAGAAAAAAAAATAGGCACACAGTGGGAAAAAAGCACGAAATGTCAACTTTAATCTCTAAATTTCCACTTTAATCATGTAGTTTATTTTGTCATTAAAATAGAACATTATAAACTTCATCTTAAAAGCATTTAATTTACTAATTTCTCAAATCCCATCGTAACTAAAGTAGTATGTTAAATGCTTTGTTTTGTATTTGATCTTCTATGTGCTCTATCTGTGTGAATCACTACGTGCTTCTTAAACCGGCTTTCTCTTCCTCCGACAGGACACAGAATCCATTACATTCGTGATATTACAGCTCTCTGAATAACTAAAATACTGAGATGTATACTTGATATCATTTTCATGATGATAGGAATTAAAGCATGTTATTAAACATGGGAACACGGTGGTGCAGTGATTGTTCATTCCTCATGCAAGATGCTTGCTGTGCCATGTGCTACCTTCGTTGAAATAATTTATTGCAGCAGTACTGTCTCTTTCAAACGTACTAACCCCCAATTCCTTTCCTTATTTTTCTTTCTCTAAATATCCAATCGCCACACAATTAGCTCTGTAATAGACGTTAAGCCATCTGTAAGCTTAGTTTCTTCAAAACTTTCAGGGAACATTGAAATATCTTCGTTGTACATGTTTAATTATTCTATCCATCGAGTGTCATGCCAGTCCCAGCAAGAATACAGCGCGAGGCAGGAACAATCCGTGAACGGAGTGCCAGCTCCTTGCTATAGCTGCAACACCATGTCCTCACATGTTTATTTATTAACAATATAGATTAATTAAATTAAGTTAAAGTTTTATTTTGCTGCATTTCATCTTAAAAATGATATCGTCATCATATGTAAATACGTGCTTTATAAAGTGGCTGAGGTTGTGCAGTATTATAACTGTTTTGCAAGTTTACAGTGAGGTGATTGTACATATAAGTACAAACAGTTCTACAAGGAGCACTTGATGGACTGATCGAGTGTGTTTATAGTTCTTGGGATGAATGTTTCTGAACCATGAGGAAAGGCTCTGAAGCATTTGCCGTATGAGAGTAGTTCAATAGACAGCATGGCTGAGCGTGTGCTTGGTGCTGTATACCGATAATTCTCTTTCCGATTGGCTGCTGTACACCTGTGCTCCACCTCTGCCTTCTTTGCTTCGGGAAGACGATATGGGCGTTCTCGTACGGAAATTCCTGGTTCTGTCACTATGTCGTGTGCAATCAGAGAGGTCCTTCCGGGTTGCTCACTCACTACCTCCAGAACTGATGAGATTGCTGTTTCAAACTCCCGTCTCTGTTTAGCATTCAGCTCAGGACAGAAGTTAAGGCTGATGTTCTGAGCAAAGAAAGAGCGGGGCTGAACAGAGGAGGGATCAGGATCCCTCTCCTTCCAAGGCTTCAGCAAGTTGACATGATATACCCGCTTGCTCGGCCAACGATTTGGTTGTTTCACCAAATAATCAACAAGCTGTTTCCTCTTCCCGACTCAGATACAGTCATATAAATACTCCGAGTGGTGCAGTGAGAGTAATATGGAAAAAAGATGATCTGCTGTGGCAACCCCTAACAGGAGCAGCTGAAAGAAGAAGAAGAAGGTGCAGTGAGAACAAGAACGCTAAAGCATCTATTGTACAGTGGAACCTCGGTTTACGACCATAATTCGTTCCAAAACTCTGGTCATAAACCAATTTGGTCGTGAACCGAAGTAATTTCCCCCATAAGATTGTATGTAAATACAATTAATCCGTTCCAGACCGTACGAACTGTATGTAAATATATTTTTTTAAAGATTTTTAAGCACAAATATAATTAATTATACCATAGAATGCACAGCATAATAACTAAATGTAAAAACATTGAATAACACTGAGAAAACCCAACAGAGAAAACTAACACTGCAAGAGTTCACACTATAGCCTTACGAACCGCTCACTAAAAACACTTTTTTTAATGAGTTTTACACACAGGGAAAAAAATGAACATTTGAAAAATCTTTAATTTAATAAACCACCAAGAAAAGTAACATTGTAACAATGCATGCTACAAACCGATCGCTGTAAACAGAAGTGGAGGTTAAAATCAATAGAAAAAAGTCTTCATTAAATACAACGAGGTTAAAACAATGCTTGGATCTGTCTCTTTAAAAACAAGCCTTATGCGTCCAGCCATCTCTCTCTCTTGGGTGCGCACACGCGTGTGTGTGTGTCTCTCTCTCTCTTGCGTGCGCATGTGTGTGTGTGTGTGTGTGTGTGTGTCTCCCTCTCGCACGCGTGTGTGTGTGTCTCTCTCCCGCGCACGTGCATGTGTCTCTCTCGCGTGTGTGTCTCTCTCGCGCACGTGTGTGTGTTTGTGTGTGTCTCTCTCTCTCGCTGCACAGGGAATGCACAAACCAAAAGAAAAACAGGCTTGTTCGTATACCGAGTCTGTGGTCATGAACAGAAACAAAAGTTTGGCGAACTTTTTGGTCGTAAACCGATTTGTACGTGTTCCGAGACGTTCGTGAACCGAGGTTCCACTGTATTTAGAATAGTTTGACCATTCTATGGACCATTATATTGTTACAGGTTAATTCCAATCAGATGCATTAAACTAATAAACAATATGCGGTGTAACAAGAATGAGTCGGAGACATCATAAAGAGTTGGGGCAGCCACCCGTGTGATATTTTCTCGGCTGCAAACTTGCTTTTTAGTAACATGATGTGCTTAGGTCAGAGCCCAGAACAGAACTGCCTGTACTGAGGCAAGATGGCAGTTTTAAAGGCCTGGAAGGGAAATGAAGTCATCGGTGCAGGAACTGGGAGTGGCATCCTCGTGCCCGGAAGTGACGTCATCCTTGAGGCAGGCAACAGGTGGGATTGGCAGGGCTGAGCAAAGGAGGGATCGGGATCCCTCTCCTTCCACGTCTTCAGCAAGTTGACGTGATATACCCGCTCGCTCGGCCAACGATTGGATTGTTTCACCAAATAATCAACGAGCCGTTTCCTCTCCTTAACTTCATATGGTCCTGCCAGTGGGCAAGCAAATTAGAATGTGAGGTAGGGACCAATACCATGACCTGATCCCCTAGTTGGAACTCCCGGAGAACCGTGCCATGATCATAATAGTGGGCCTGTGCTGCTTGCACCTCTTCCATGTGACTTTTTAAAAGAGGTCAGATTTTTCCGAATCGATTGCGTAACTGCACGATATACTCTAATATATTGATAGAGGGAAGAGCCTCTCCTTCGCATCCTTCTTTTAAAACATCCAATAGTCCTCGGGGTTGTCGTCCATATAACAATTCAAAAGGGAAGAACCCAGTAAAGGCTTGTGGGAATTCCCGGTAAGCAAAGAGCACGAGGGGGAGGAGCTGATCCCAGTTCCTCCCGCTGACCACCTTGCACAGCATTTGTTTGAGAGTCTGATTGAACGTCTCGACAAGACTGTCGATTTGAGGATGATATACCGTGATCTTTAAGTGCTTTATTTTAAGTAACTTTGCCTTTTCCTTGAACATTGCCGAGGTAAAATGGGGTCCCTTGGTCCATAAGGACTTCTTTAAGGATCTCGACACGTGCAAAGACTCCCACTAGTTCCCGTGCGATAGCTTTAGTAGTGGCAGAGTGCAGTGGAACTGCCTCTGGATATCGGGTAGCATAATCCATGAGGAATAATATATATTTTTGTCCTCGGGCTGAGGGCTCCAGAGGTCCTACTATATCGACCCCAATACGCTCAAAGGGAACATCAATAAGCGGAAGGGGAACACGAGGAGCATGATCCCTCCTAGGAATTTGCCGTAGTTGATATTCTGGACAAGAGATGCAAAAAAAGTGAACCTCCTCGTTAATTCACAGCCAATAAAATCGGAGCTTAATCTGCTCTAAACTCTTTTCGGTGCATAAATGGCCTCCCAAGAGGTGGGTGTGTGCCAGCTCGTAAACCTGCCGCCGGTAGGTTCGTGGGATTAGCAACAACTTCCGCACCCTGCCCTCATGTTCAGCTATTCGATATAACAGATCGTTGTCTAGTACAAAGTGAGGGCCACGTGGCATGGGCTGATGAGTGCGTTGACCATTGACAAGCACGACTGTATTTTTGGCAAATTTCAGGGAGTCATCATTCCATTGCCCCCTTTTGAAAGATGCCAGTGTTTTCTTGAATTGGAAATGCATTTCGGAGAGAGGGTCCGGTCTGACCTCAAGGGGCGGGGAGTCCTCCCGACTCATCGAGGCCTGGGTTGATGATGTGTTTAAGTGCGACAGCCCAGGAGCCTCCTCATCCTCCTCACAGCCCTCCGTTCGCTCTCCTCCGGCTGGTTACATGGCATGTAAACAGCCTGAGTCAGGTTAGCCCCTTCCATGACTAGGCCTACAGGGATAAGGGGAGTAGTTATCAGCACCTCACATTCACTGTCAGACCAGTCCCACCCTAGGATCACAGGAGAAGGTGGGTGTGGGTGGACCGCCATGGAGAACTTTTTTACTAACCCTTCATAGCTTATAACACACAGGGCGGTTTTATATACACGTGTTTCCCCGTGTATTGCACCGGATACTGGTCTTTTTTCTCGTCCACTGTCGCGCTAGTATGTAACGGCAATCAACAATAGAGATGATGTTGCCGGAGTCTAGAAGTGCTGTAACTCGAAATCCATTTATAATTACTACTCCCGTATGACCAGTAGCCAGGGGGTTCATAAGTGCACATAACCGTCCTCCCCCCTTCCACCCGCATTCCTCCGCACTCCCACGTGAGCGGCCCCCCCTGCGCCCCGGGGACATCGGGACAGGCTTTGGTTTATATGGAAGGGACTTATTCAGTGGGACATAATCCCTACGAAGTCCACTAGAGGACCGTTCTGCTCTCACAGATTGTGAGGCTGGCTTAGCTGCTCTTACTTGTGTTATTAATTCATCCAGGGAATGAAAGTCTCCCCAGACCGGCTGGGCAAAATTAGTGGGAAGACCTTTAATTAGAATAAAGCAGGCCACTTGCTGCACAATTTGTAAAGTGTTTAATTCAAATGGCTTCAGCCATTGAGCAACTAGTTCCCAGAGAGCATAAGCTTGCTCCCGGGTTGATCTCACAGGATCATATTCCCAATTTTGTAAGTCTTTTACCTGCTGGTCTGGGTAGAGCCTGTATGTCTCTGGGACCTTGGTCCCAACAGACGGCTCAGTCCTCTCCTCTGAGAGAACATAATAAGCCCTTTTCATTTTACCCCCAGGAACAAGCCCATGTCGGTGGGTCTCCTCCACATTCTCCCTGTATAGGACTAGGGGCTTGTTTTCCCTTGGTGGAAGCGAAGCCTGCACCATGTCGCTCCAGACCGCTGAGCGTGCCCCCCACCCGGAAACACGGCCCCAGTACTCTCCTACCTGAGTATATCCACGGTTCCTTCCCGGTTTCTACTGGAAAGATCTCATCCTGTCGACTATGCAACTGTAAATGAGTCGGAGACATCATAAAGAGTTGGGGCAGCCACCCATATAATATTTTCTCAGCTTTAAACTTGCTTTTTAGTAATACGATGTGCTTAGGTCAGAGTCCAGAGCAGAACTGCCTGTACTGAGGCAAGATGACAGTTTTAAAGACCTGGAAGGGAAATTACGTCATCAGTGCAGGAACTGGGAGTGGCGTCCTCATGCCCGGAAGTGATGTCATCCTTGGGGCAGGCAACAGACGTGATTTCCCGGGAAAGGTCTGCAAGGGACTGAGAGAGATAGTCAGTACACTCCATCTCCCCCTGGCCTGGCGTAGAATTATTAGTGTTTAGACCCTTCAGCTGTTTCCCCATGCACACGTGTGTGACAGCGGTTAATTTCAGTGTATTTATAAAGCCGCATCAGGGATGTGGATCTAAAAAAAGAAAGGGAAACCACACTGGAACAGTAGCACTGCTTTGACGCTGGGTGCTGCTAGTCTGCAAAACCGAGCGCAGAACTTGCATACGCCAGGGTATGAGCTACCGTGGAAATGTGTGTGGCTTTATGAAAAGTTATGGCTTCTCATCCCATACACATCACTTTCAGTTGTAAAGTGCTTAGTGTGTAGGTGGGGGGGGGGGGGGGCAGTTTGGGGGGAAGGGGGGACAATTCAGTGCAATGAGAATTTCAGCAAATGGAATTTACCTCAATAGTCCAAAGTCCAGATGAAGTCATGCAAATATATTATTATCTTGTATTATTATCTTGTTTATACTCTAATCAGTATTTTTAAATTAATGCACTGTTATGTCTTCTGATGATTTACTTTTTAATTATAAAATGGGTCTGGCTGCAGAGCTCTGGTGGCAGACCCCTATATGTCTGCTTCAACTACAGGAGCCTGTCACATTATTCAGGGGCCTGCACTGGAGGTGTGAAATGGAGTTTCTTGGCACAGAGCACTCTTGAAAGTATGCCTCTGAATGGGTCACCAAGGACTAAAACATTGGTATGTTTGCAGATAAAAGGCAGATACAGTATTTGGAAAAAAATTAGTGGCAGTACTCAAGGTCAACGCAAAAAACAGGGGCAGCTTTACGCAATGGCATATTGAAAGAAGCACCCAAAAGGGATGCAATATGAATATTATTTTGTGCAATTCTTATAAACTATATAAATAAAAGGAAAATAAGAACACGCTTGTGGCTAACAGCTTCAGTTTTGAGGTTGCACATTTTTCTTCTACCTCAGATATGCTTCTGTTGCCAGTTTGTAATCAGGCTAACATCGTTACAGACCATATTACTCTACTTGCCACCAGCAGGATAGAGGAGTAGGAGGAAAAAAAACCAACATATACTAACTTTTGTAATTTAGTGCATCAAGGGTAATGAATATTAGTAAAGAATACAATTTTTAGCATGCAGAAACAGTGGCAGGTCAGCATATCTGGTATAATAGTAACAGGGAAACTGTAAAAAGTGTCCGTCTGAAAGAAAAAGTGATGATACTCCAATACTCGAAAACGTAAAACGTACTGGCTAACTTCAAACATTGTCAGAAATGCAAGAAAAACTGACGATACTCTAAAGAAGAAAACATAGACGTGTCAGTATAGATTACTGTTGAGTCTCGGCCCACTTCAAGCACTGATATTAAATGATACAACAACAACATTTATTTATATAGCACATTTTCATACAAAAAGTAGCTGAAAGTGCTTGATAAATTGTGCACTGTGTATTGATGCATTTGTTTTTTCATTTTCAGAATACATTTATTCCATTAGAAAAATCACAGGCAAACAGAGTCTACCACTGTATCAGTATGTGCAAAGAAGGAATCAGTCCTGATCAGTCCAAAGTAGGAAATCAGCCCAACTTAAGGCAAACTAATTTATGCTTTTTCAGTTTACCTGTATTTGTACATGGTGTTGAGCATGGGAGCATGATGAGTCTCTTACACAAACCAATAAGAGTGTACATAATGAACAGATGTGTGAAGTGGGAATGCAGTTTCCATTACCCTTTCTCGATTTGGGAAAGAGGACTGCTGTCAGTTCATCTTCACCTTCAGCTCACCCCTTCCAGCCAGTAAGAATAAAACCACCTCATTTCAGGATATCCAGGCATAGTTGTCAGATTAAGTAGTTTCATTGTCAGTTGGGCAATTCTTAAAGCCGTGGTGCTTGGCTTAGGTGAGAGACCAAAAACTCTAAAACTGTAACTTCAAGCCCCCACCCACTAATGCAAATTAAGCACCAATGACCCAATCAGAGTAGTGAGGCTGACAGAAGTTAGCAGGTTGGGGGAGGGGTTTGGGTGGCATTGCTTTCTTGATATGGACTAACTAATATTCGTCTGGAGTTTGTACAATTGGATGAGACTTTGACTGTGATTGGGTGGTGGATTGGCTGTCAAATCTGGCAACATTGCATCTGCATTGGTAGACCGTAGAGTGAACTATAAGGTTAACTTCAGAGTGCAGAAGACCCAGTGCTTGACTGACTTACTTCATAGAAAATGCTAATTGTTCACCTTTGCAAGCTGGCTGTTGGCTTAATTTTCATTGAAGTATCTACCTCCCCTTCTCTACTTATATTGGGGAAGAACATGAAAATTACCACATAGCTGGACAGATATTTGAGGCAGCAGAATTGAACACTGTGCCAACATGCTGTCAGTGCAGTATTTTATTTGTGAGTAAAGTGATCTTAGCTTATGAAAGTTTACTTTGCTCTATAAAAACAATTGACCTAAAAGTAGATGCTAGAAGGGCAACAGTAACAGTGCATTGCTGTTACGGGGAAACAGCTTTAAAAAGAAGTACAAAGTTGGCACATCACGCTGGGAATGTAATCCTTGATCCATTAATTTCAGGATTACTGGTTAGCAGCAGGCACAGGTAAGCAGTCCACTCTTTAGAAATCCTGTGTTCATCGTACTGGTCAACTAAGCAGGATCAGTGCAATTTGGAGAAGGCTACCCCAGAGATGGCTTACTTTTAATCCACACAAACACAGGAGAACATGGCAGCTCCACACAGATGGCATTCCACGATGCCACCCACGTAAGTACCATATAGAACAAAAGCCTGACTTTGAAAAATCAGATATAGGAGATGGATGAATTTTATTTTATAAAAACCTCTAATAATTCTAACACAAACACATTGTGTGATTCTTTTGGGCAGGCAATTTATTTTTCCCCCAAATAAGCAACTTCTGTTGCTATTAACCATCATATTTCTGTATTGCTGTTTGATGCCAAGAATATGTTATTAAAAAAAAGACATCTGAAATAATTGCTTGCAGACATTCTGTGCTGGCAGCCTGCTGGATGTAACTCTGATACTTGCTTACACCTGTAGAGACTGGAACTTTTCCGGCTGTGTAAAGAAGAAATATTTGCTACAAAGCATTGGAGAGCTCAGACTGTTGCTGTTTGTCTTGGTCAAAAATAATTAGCTATGCTTCCTTCTTTTAACATAATGCCACCATCATTTTGTTTTCCCCCACTTGTAATATTTCACTACTGGAAAGGGTTAAATTCTTTAAATTATTATTTTCTTCCCCACTCAATCTGGCGCACGCTTAGACCACACAGGCAGACTGGTGATGATGATGACCTTCATCGTTGCCTCTGCTTTGCTGACATCTCTTTTGTTTCCTCCCTCCTCCTTGTTGAGAGAGTCAGCTTCATTAAAAGTCTAAGTTGGATTTGAATACTTACAAGACTGTGGATACAAAATCAGCTTTATGCTGAAATCGCCTCTCGTGACCTAATCCCTCTAAAGGGCATCACTTCAGATCTGTGTTGCACTTTTATTTTCTTCACCGAGACGTATGTTGTTATGTATTGCTTTCTTATTATTAATATGGTGGTCTGTATGTTACAGTATTACTATGATGGCACACTTTATACTAATATAACTATCATATTGTTCACAGGTTCAACAATGCACTCCATATCTTTTAATACATGCTGTGACATGTTAAGTGCTGATTTCCCACTCAATCTGTATCGATGTTAGCACCGACAGTCAGCAACTGTGCACTTCATCAAAGTGACTGAGCAGCAAGATTTGAAAATGCGCAATCCTAAAATAAAACCTTGTTAGAAAACTAAAATGCCTCCAGCCCCCAAATTAATTACCTGAGGCTTTCCCCCTTGTTCTTCAGGCATGTGGCTGCTGAGCTATCCCATAATACCACCACTCCCAGTCTCCTAAAGCTGTCTTCTTTATAACTAAATGTTGCTCAGGTAACGTGTACATAAGCCTGTCCTCCCTCTGAACCGTGGTCGTGAACTTGACAATCGCAAAATACGCCCATCTTTGCTCCAGGACAGGTAAATTGCTGGGTAGACAAGGGCTGTTTTGTTTCAGACAGAAACATTACACCCTTCAGTACAGGAAGTTTTTTGTGTTTTTTTTTTTCTTTTTCTTGAAATAAGGAATTAAAACTTCAAAACAGAGCCTAGAGGAACCTTCATGTCTCAAAGGGTTTTCTTTTATGATTAAGAGATAAAAGTGATAAGAAAATAAAATCAAATATGAATAAACATGCACATATGTACATATACTGTACATATATATATATATATTTGTCATCTTGGGTGTTTACCATAGATGTTAATGTGGACCATGTTAAAAATCTGTTTGACTTTAATGATTAGATGAACATAAGGCAGTAAAACAAAATGAAATCATAAAATGTGAAATACACACAAAGAGTTGCTTTGGGCACTAACAAGTGTGTAAGATCACAAGAACAGTTGGAGGACCATCGGAGGTGACAGACGTCCTTAGGCTATGAAGGACATTCCCTATGGAATTATGCATGTTAAGGAATAAACAAGTCTGGCAACGTGTGTGAAGCTACTTGGCCGTGCCTGCCCACTCCTGATCAGGTGATACCTTCCGACGAGGAAAAGATACACTTCTGTGGTCTTTCAGGGATTCTACATGAGAGGGCAGCTAGAGAATGAAACCCCAGGGGACAGGATAACTACAGTATTTCAGGAAAATAGGCTAATGCCGTGGGCAGCCAAAGAGCACCTGCCAAATATCTCCTTCACAGTGTCCATGTTGCTTCTGTAATTTTACACAAGTCTGCACTGTGTTCTTGTCATATAATTCGGGGATCAAGGTATAGTACTTATTACTAGGAATGCTTGTGCATCTGCTTGCCCAATTCAATTAGCTATTCAGCCAATCACGTGTCAGAAACACAGTGGATAAAATCATGCAGATACAGGTTAGCTTCAGTTCATGTTCACATCAAACAACAGAAAAATGTGAGCTCAGTGGTATCGACTGAGACATGTTTGTTAATGGTAGGTGGGCTGGTTTGAGGATTTCCACACACATCAGTCTCTAGAGCAGGGGTCCCCAACTCTGGTCCTGGAGGGCCCTAGTGGCTGCAGGTTTTCATTCTAACCCTTTTCCTAATTAGTGACCTGTTTTTTGCTGCTAATTAACTTCTTTTGAATTCATTGTATTTGACTTGCTCTTGAAGACTCAGAGACCTTAATTGTTTCTTTTTCCTTAATCAGCAACCAAACAATGATGAGATACAAAATGAACCAAAACATAACCAGCAAACTGTGTTCATCATACAATATCTGAAAATGAAGAAATGTGAAGGTCTCATGAATGTTGATCTGCTCAGGTCCCCAAAACATTTTAACAGTGCACTTTAGAAAAGAGAAAATCAACAATTTTGGAAATGTATGCTATTGCACAATGAGAGCAGCAACAAGCCATGGAATTAAAGAATGTGTTTAATTAACAAAAAGACTTGGCACCTAATTAAACAACTGGTTGGAGTGAAATTGGTTGGAGTTTGAGGGGACCTGACTTAGTTGGTCTTCTGTTGGCTTACTCATTTCATATTTCATTTCTGTTTGGGTGCCATTGAAGGAAAGAAATGAAGCAATTCAGAGGCACGATGAAGAAATTCAGGCGAACAAATCTTAAAAAGCAAGTCAATTAAAATTAATTCAAAAGAAGCTAATTAGCAGCAAAAACAGGTAATTAATTAAGAAAAGGGTTAGAATGAAAACCTGCAGCCACTGGGGTCCAACAGAAGAGTTGGCAACCCCTGCTCTAGAGTTTGCTCAGAATTGTGCAAAAAATATCCAGTTAGTAGCATTTCTGTAGAAGTAAATGCCTTACTGATGGGAGAGGTCAGAGGAGCATTGCCAAACTTGTATCGGCTTAACTCTGATCACTACTCTATACAAGAAAAGCACCTCAGAATGCACACAATCTTGAACCTTAAGGTGGATGGACTACAGCAACAGAGGCACAGGCTCACCAAAACCAGACAATAGAAAACTAGAAAAATGTAGACTGGTCTGATGCATCTTAGTTTCTTTTGAGGCACACAGATGGTATGGTTAAACTTTGGTATTAAAAAAGCAACGGTCCAGGCTAGTGGTGATGGTGTAATGGTGTGGGGAGTGTTTTCTTGGCATACTGTTAATACCAATCAATCATCATTTGAATGCCGCAGGCTGTTTGAATATTGTTGCAGGCCATGTGTTTCCCTTCATGGTCACAGTTGACCATCTTCTAATGTTTACTTCCAGCATGATAATGCACAAAGTCATAAATCAAAAATCTTCTCCATCTGGTTTTATGAATGTGACTGTTTCAGTGTTCTTTAGTAGCCTTCCCAATCATCAGAGCTGAATCCAACAGGAGGTGCAAGTGACAAATCTGTAGCAACTGTGCTACGAAGAATATTGTGGCTGTTTTGAGATCAAAAGAAGTCCCTATCCAGTATTAGTATAGCATTCCTAACCATTTGCTCAGAAAGTGTGGGTCCTTTTCTGTCTATTGTGGATGGTAGGGGTGCTCATGAGGAGACAAAAGACACCAAAAAAAGCCAAGAAAATACATCAACTAAAAGGAATTTATTTTAACATTTTAATGTCTAACTTCATAGTCAGTGGCAGAACTATTGCCTAGAATGATGATTTAAGATAGCCCAGACCTTGAACTGAGGTTCTCCACATGGCAGCAGCAGAAAAGATGGGTGACAGAAAGGGTGGGTGGATGTATGCGAGCAAATTCACAAGTAGAAAGGAGGACCAGGAAAGGTGGGCAGGCTTCACTCTGAGAAACGCGGAGAATGATAAACCAGGGGAAATTAATCTGTGGTGGTAACTTGTTTTCTCCATTTTTTATGGGGGCTCTTATAAATCTGTGAGTCTTAGAAAATGTTCTTATTATAAAGTATTGGATGCACAAGCCAGTAAATTTTTAAAAAAACTGCAAACAACAGAACATCTAAAAAAAATGCTGCTTAATTCAGAAAGAAGTAATGAGATCTGCCCCGCTGAAGATTATAATTTCAAAGAAGTCTTCACTTCAGGCAACAGCCTGCTTGGGTGGGGCCTCTTTTGTGTCTTTTTGTTAGGGGAATCTAAAGCACAAAAAAAATAATAAAATAAAAATTTGAGCTTAACTAGAAGAGAAATCTTAATTATCTTTACCACTTAAAGCACAGGAGACACCCAAACCCAGTGTGTGCGAGTTTCGTTTTGTGCAAATCCCAACTCTTTTTAATCCACACTTTCCCGGATGCAGTCATGCACCGGAGAGATTAAAGAAAATGGATTGCATGTACTTTTTTCCCTCCATCAATGTAGTCTTGAAAAGTACTAGCGCAGAACTAAGACTTAATAAACCTACAAAGAGAAAAAGAAAGCTCTTGAGCTGCTGCAAGGTCTTTTTTTCCTGCTGTTATTCTTGTGCTGATGATCTGGGCCTTTTTACATAGCTTGAACATTTTAATCTTTATGTAGCTAGCCTGAGGATTCAGTGGTTTCCAAAATACACAATGTTCAATCTGGATAAGATCCCAAGGTACATGCAGCAGTTCAGAGCTTGAGGCCGTCCAGTGAGTCACGCAAGGAAAGGGACTTTAGGTCCAATGAGATTAGGCACGGTCACAAGGGACGTGCGTCACACTATGTCCCAAGTGGGAAAACTTACCTCAGAAGTATGCAGAAAGTTTTCCATTTTGCAAACGTTTAAGGGGAAGGCAATAAAAGATACAGATCGCCTTGGACAGAATGAATGTAGCTCAGCTCAAAGGTGTATCCATTAAGAAAAGACTAAAGACATTGTGCATAGATCATACAGAATGTACTGGGTGTACAGTTCACTGCTTAAAACATCCCCAAATAATAACTACCTAAAAATATCATATAAATGTGCAGCATGGACAATGATAAGATAGTCAAAAAGCCAACATGTCAAGTGGTAACCATAAATGCCCACAGTTTACTAGGTTTATCTGATTAAGGCCTTCTTTAGTTTCCATAAAACTAAAGATAACAGTACAATGGGCCATACGGTACTTCCATTAGAAAGTATTATCAATGATATTATTGACACTTTATACAACGCTAGCCATGTTACCTACATTTAAAAACATTTGCTATCTCTTGCCTAATGTGTACCTTTCCTCAGTTTCCACGTGTGTCTGAATCGCTCTTGCCTGATGTTCCCTCTCTCATTTGAGTTCCTGTAAAACCTGCTCTTCAGACTCTGCCATTTTGTGCTGCATAACTTGCGTCATGGCCACTTTTATATTTCCCACATTTAAAGGCAGTTCTCAACGTGCCTCCTACGCCTTTACTCACCTCTACGTCTCACACTCATGCTTCCTTTTTCTGGTAGGTTAATTTTTTATTATTACATCTTATGTTTTATGTTATTTCTGGTAGGGTTTTCTTTATAATTTATTATTTTAGTAGTATGTTTTTAAATATTTATCCATTTCTTGTGTTTTGTAAGTGGAACCCCAAGAGGTGGAGCCACCCTAACGTCACTCCTGATGGGTCCTCCTTCTGCCTTTATATTGAGGTCAGAAAAATGCTCCTAGCAGTGGTTTGTTGCTCTTGCAACATTTGTGAGTATCATTTTTTCTTGTTATTTCTGGTTTATTGGATTGTTCTTGCTTATTCTTGGATTTGCCTTGGGATTGTGTTTTCCTGATTTTTGTTAAAATATCCTCAATTTTTAAAGTTACATTGCTTGGAATGTCTCTTTAAGCCAGACTTTTACAGTTTCTCTACCTTTTGTTAGACATTTTTGATATAATTTTAAACTTTAACAGCCAGTTAACCATTTTGGGCCTGCTTATGTAGAAGCCTGTAGGTAGCAGTTGACTGACTGAGGTAATGCCATACCTCGAGCAGGTTGGTGAAGGCCTTGGCCTTCTCTTTGGAACTTTTAAGAGGCCTCATAATCTTTTTATGTGAATTCTGTTCACAACAGTTGGCTGTAGATGGTCATGCATTTCTGGTCCAGAATTCCCGCTTAAAAGGGTGTCATATTCAGACTCATTCAGAGTCATAGGCATCATAAAAATTTGGGGCAGCCACCCGTATATTGTTTTCCCGGCTGCAACAGTTGATTAAAGTAGCACAATGTGCATATAATAGAGTCCAGAACAGAACTGACCTGCATTGAGACAAGATGACAGTTTTAACAGAAAGAATGGAAAATGATGTCATCGGGGGCTGGATCCAGAAGTGATGACTTCATGACCAGAATTGACATCATCGCTGGCACCAGAACCAAGCAGGATTTCCAGAGAAAGGTCTGCAAGAGACTGAGAGAGACAGTCAGCACACTCCACCGCCTATCTATCTATCTATCTATCTATCTATCTATCTATCTATCTATCTATCTATCTATCTATCTATCTATCTATCTATCTATCTATCTATCCCTTCCCATGAATACAGCTTTGTGAATTGTGGTCCTTTTCATATAACATGATCTAGGTATTTACAATAATGAACTCTACATTGAAGAAGTCACACATCTACTATTTAAGTCTTCCTTTAGTTTAGCAGTGTTGTGCAGTAGTTAGGGCTGCTGATCCACAGATCCGGTATCATGCATTCAAATCCTGAGTTTCTGCTCTCTTCTCATATCTGTGTGGGTTTCTTCTTGGTATCACAGTTTTTCCTTCACATTCAACCTGATCTAAGAATCTAAGAGCCTTTTAGAATCATTGGCTTCAATTCTGCTGATTGCCCCAACCCTGTAAGTGGGTGTACAGTTCACTGCTTAAAACATTCCCAAATAATAACTACCTACAAATATCATATAAATGTGCCGCATGGACAAATGTGCAACTAGCCCGATATGAGCTTTTTCTGTTATATACAGTACATCTTCTTAACAGACCTGACTGCAAAAACAGGTAGGATTTCTGACATGTTTGACAGACACTGAGAGCCAAGTGCCAGTCTCGGTCAACATGCCAGAGAACACATCTCCATTAGTGCCTGGGCTAACTATATTCAACCACAAGCAGCTTTTTTTTTTTTTTACATTTTTTTCAATACTAGATTTGTATATTTACAATGTAAGAGTCCCCTCCATGTCAAAGGCGCTTTGAACCTTGCTAGCTTCACCCTTGTTCTGTAGCCTTACTGTGTCTGGCAGTGTCACAGATAAGTTCCCTCTTATGGTCTTCTTACCTTGACTGCCAAAAGTTTACTTCATAACACCTGGATGACATCATTGTTGCTACAGCTACTATCGGTGGCCTTCCCACAGTCCTTTGCAAGAGTTATTATCTCACCTGGCGGCTGGCCGGGGCCTGACTGCCTGCAGGTAGTGCACTAAACCACCAAGGAGAATCTTTCTGAAAGGAGATTGAATCAGAAGGTTTGGGTTTCTACCAGCATATCTTTACTGATTTGTTCTGCAGATAGGCTAAGAAACCTGTCTCCTGCTATAATCTATGTTTACTTTAAAATTGAAAAAGGGTAAATTGAGCAGAGGAGTAGTGCAGGAGAATTCTGGCAGGCCATCAGAAATGTCACTGCATTCTAAACACATATGTAAACAGATCTCAGTTTTAGATGATTTTCACTTAGGCTTCTTTCAAACTCAGCTTTTGTTTGCATCTGATGACTGTTATACTAGAAACTGGCACTCATTCATTCATTCATATTGATCTTCATACTGTGGATAGCCTTTTTGAAAACCACCCACCCTTGAGTTTTTTACAAGTAAGCCTGACTGAAAGGCCAGTTTCCTGCATCACCATAATTTCTGATCTTCACCTGAAGAAGGTGCCTTTTAGATTTTTACTAAATTTGACTTCAGTGGCCAATCTGACTAAACACAAAGATAAATAAACATAAATGTAATGTCCCCAAAAAATCTATGTGGTTTAGTTGCTTTACTCTCTTACTTGTGAATGGTTAGAGAACATTATGACACCCACTGTTTATCTACAATATATAAATAAATTTGTAACCTGTGTGGATATCTGTTTGGTCATCTATTTTGTTTGTGTAGTTTGTGTTTCAGGCAAAAATGGCAGAACCAAATTTCACAGAATTTTGGATGTGTGTTGCTATTGGTCCATCTTAAAATACAGGCTATAGGGAGTTATGGGAAGAGGAGCTGTAATGGGAGAGGGGAAACCTAAAAACAAGGACAGACAGAGAGAGAACAATTCTCATAACGCAGCAGGAGTGTGCTGGAGCTTATGGGAGGACATTGTCATTAGTGTGCACAAAACTTTCCAGAGTGGGATCTCATCTCATTTCATCACCATAGGTAAAGTATTTTCATCTCAACTAATTTGGTTAACAATTTTATTGTCTCGCTTTACTACAGATGTGTCTAAGAGTGCATCTTTCTGTGTCATCTTGGCTGGTGTTTAGCCACATTGAATTTCCAAAAAACTTTTTTTCCATTTATTTAGACCTGGGCAATGTCATGTACTTCAGCCAGTTTATAAATTATGACTAGGTAGTTTGCCAGTCTCAGAGTTCCCCAAAATGACATGCTGGACTTGTGCTATACATATATACAGTTGATATAACAACCTCAAGTTAATGGTGGTAATACACTCTTAGCAATGAACTGCCTGTGGTCTTACTGAAGAGTTATACACCTATTTGCCCACAGGGAATGGCATGCTGACTTGTGGCCTTCTAGCAAAGATTATGAAAAAGATGAAAATTAACGTAGAAATTTAAAGCCTTGTCTTGAGCTTAGACTTTCTGTTGTTTTGTAGCATTTATTTATTCAATTGCATTGGGCTTTTGTTTACAGCCAATCGGTGTGTCAGTTGTCATTGTGTTTTATTGCTATATTTAATCATCAACGTTTCTATTTAGTTGGGTTGCCACAAAAGATGCAAATTACCTGTGAATGTTATGGTCCTCTCTTCTCCTTATTAATTCGCACCAATACAACCACCTCTACACCCATTCTGGTACTCATCTTACTGCTGCTGCCATGTGGTGAACCTTGGTTTAAGATCTGGGCTTTCTCAAATACACTTTCTAGGCAACAGTTCTGGAAGTGACTAAGACATTAGACATGTATAAACATAGCCTCGGTGAGCAAATTAAAATGTAAAAATAAATTCCTTTTGGTTGATATATTTTGATCTTCCTGGCCTTTTTGGGTTTTGGTGTCTGCTCATGAGCTCCCCTACTAGAGCCCAGAGGGGACTGGGCGGTCTCATGGTCTGGAATCCCTACAGATTTTATATTTTTTCTCCAGCCGTCTGGAGTTTTTCTTGTTTTTTCTGTCCCCCTGGCCATTGGACCTTACTCTTATTCGATGTTAATTAATGCTGATTTATTTTGTTTTCTTATTGTGTCTTTTATTTTTCTATTCTTTATTATGCAAAGCACTTTGAGCTACTGTTTGTATGAAAATGTGCTATATAAATAAATGTTGTTGTTGTTGTTACTATCAAATTAGGAATGAAAGAACTTAGATTCACTGAGAAATTCTTAGGACCACTATACTAACACTGCATATGGTCTTCCTTTGCTCTCAGAACAGCCTCAATTCATCATGGTGTGGATTCTACAAGATGTTGAAAATTTCCCTTTGTTGTTGTGCTCCATGTTGATGTGACTGCATCAACAACAACAGCAACATTGATTTATGTAGCACATTTTCATACAAACAATGTAGCTCAAAGTTTTTTACATGATGAAGAGAAAAAAGACAAAATATATAATTAAAATTAGGGAACACTAATTAACATAGAACAAAAGTAAGGACCAATCACCAGGGAGGACAGAAAAAACAAAAAAAAACTCCAGATGGCTGGAGGAAAATAAAAAAATCTGCAGGGGTTCCGGGCCACAAGACCGCCCAGCCCCCTCTAGGCATTCTACCTAACATAAATGATCTCAGTCAGTCCTAATTGTATTCAGGGTTCTCATGGAAGAATTTGATGATGATGGTCATGTGGACTTTTGGCCTTTAATTCATCAATGTAGGGAAATCACGGTGTTTTGATTAGGTGGTGGTGGCACAGATCGCCACCACAGAAAACTGGAAAAATAACAGAAGAGAAAGTAGGGGTTAGTATGGATTTTGGAGCCACCATGAATAATAGTGATGATTAATTGAATATTCAGAGCATCAGAATTTAACTAAGATGAAGCTATGAGAAAGCCATGTTAAAGTAAAATGTTTTCAGCAGTGTTTTAAAGTGCTCTATTGTATTAGCCTGGCAAATTCCTACTGGCAGGCTATTCCAGATTTTAGGTGCATAACAGCAGAAGGCTGCCTCACCACTTCTTTTAAGTTTAGCTCTTGGAATTCTAAGTAGACAATCATTTGAAGATCTAAGGTTACAATTTGGGTGTAAGGTGAAAAACATTCTGAAATATAGGATGGAGCGAGATTATTTAAGGCTTTGTAAACCATAAGCAGTATTTTGAAGTCAATTCTAAATGACACAGGTAACCATAGTAGTGACATCAAAACTGAGGTGATGTGCTCAGATTTTCTTTTGCAAGTTAAGATTCTAGCAGCTGTATTCTGCACAAGTTGCAAGCAATTTATTTTTTTTTTTTTGGTAGTCCTGAGAGGAGTGTGTTACAGTAATCGAGCCGACTGAAAACAACAAATTTTTCAGCATTTTGCAATGTTATAAGAGGTCTAACTTTTGCTATATTTCTTAAGTGAAAAAATGCTGTCCTCCTAATGCACCAAGTTTATTTCTGATAACCTCATTATATCCAGTATTGCCAATTTCTGCTGATTTGTCAGCTGCACATTCACGCTGTTATTCTTCTGTTCTACTACATCCCAAAAGTGCTCTATTGAACTCAGATCAAGTGACTGGGAAAATCACTGAACTTATTGTCATGTTCATAAAACCAGTCTGAGACAAATTTTGTTTTGTGACAAGGTGCATTATCATGCTGGAAGTAGCCATTAGAAGATGGGTAAATGTGGCCATGAAGGGATGTACATAAAAAGCAATCAAATGGGCCAAGGCAAAAATGATTGATTGGTATTAACAGGCCCAAAGTCTGCTAAGAAAAAACATTGCCCACATCATTACACCACCACCACCAACACCAGTCTAGACTGTTCATTCAAAGCAGGTTGAGTGCATGGACTCATGCTGACTCTACTATCTGTGTCCTTCAGCAGAAATGAACATTCATCAGACCAGGCCATGTTTTTCCAGTCTTCAACAGTCCATTTTTGGTGACCCTGTGCCCACTGCAGCCTCATCTTTCAGTTCTTGGCTGACAGGAGTGGAACCCAAAGTGGTCTTCTGCTGTTGTAGCCATCCGCCTCAAAGTCTGACATGCTGTGCCTTCTGAGATGCTTTTCTGCTGATCACAGTTGTACAGAGTGGCTATCTGAGTTACCATAGCATTTCTGTCAACTCAAATCAGTCCGACCACTCTCCCCTGTCCTCTCTCAAAGCATTTCTTCCAACATAACTGCCACTCAGTGGATGATTTTTGTTTTTCTAAGTACACTCTAGAGACAATTGTATGTGAAAATCCCTGGAGATCAGCAGTTACAGAAATACTCAATCCAGGACCATGGCACCATCAATCACGCCACAGTCAAAATCAAAGTTTTTCATCATTCTGGTGACTGTTGTGAACATTAACTGAAACTCCTCGTGTGTTTGTGCAGGATTTTATGATTTGTGTTGCTGCCCCTGATTAGATAATTGCTTGCATAAGCAGGTATATAGGTGTCCCTAATAATGTTTCCACTGAGTATATGACTGAAGAGGTGTATTTGGGCATAGTTCACAGCGGTGGGTGAATCAGTGGCCATTATCACGAACACAGACACAACCACTTTGTCTGCAAGTCCTTATGTCTACACAGCAGCAGTGGGCTTTTAGGAAAGAAACTGTACCCATTTTTTTCTCCATGAGTTGTTACGGCAGTATTAAAGTCAGCTGTTGGTGTAAGCACATTAGCTGTAGGTTTTTAACTGTTATGTCTTTTTAGTAAAATGTGTTTCTGTTCTCTACATGGAATATTTTACTGAAGTGCAAGGTAATTGATTAGCTGCAAGTTTGTGTACAAAACAGATTAGATTCTGTACCAGCTGCCATACCACATGTGCTTCAGAACAGGTCATCCACCTGAAGCTAAGTTAAACATGTTCAGGGCATGGCAAATACTTGGATGGGAGGCCATCTTAGGAAAAGCTTGGGTTGGTGTTAGAACAGGTGCTGGTGAGGCCAGCAGGGGGCAGTTACCCTGTGGTCTGAATGTAGATCCCAATACCACAGTGCAGTGGCAGGGACACAGTGCTGTTAAAAATGGCGCTACCCTACACATGAGATGTAAAACTGAGGTCCTGACTCTTTGTGGTCAGAAACGATCCCCGGACATCCTTCATAAAAAGGAGGGTGTATCCCAATGTGCAGGGTAAATTGCCCTCCATGGCTAGTCATTCTGTCCATACCACCCAACCAAATTATCCCCTGTCTTTAATTGGCTCTCTCTCTCACCCCTTTATTACCTAACAGCTAATATATGGTTAGCGTACTGCTGCAAAAATGTCATCATCATCCAGGTGGATGCTGCACATTAGTGGTGGTTGAAGTGGCTCCCAACTTATTGAAGCACTTCAAGTAGAGAGAAGAACACTATATAAATGTAAGGAATTATTATTATTATTATTATTATTACCTTATGTGTGGTTTTCTCTGGCAGCTGTGTTTTCTTGTTAGTGCTGCTGATATGCCACGTGCCGTCAGTCAGACCTCATATACTTGTGTGGCTTTTGACCTGATTTTGAGACATTTAAGTTTATTTTCGATGGCAAAATCCCTTTTGGGACTGTGTAGCTTGTGGCAGGCCACTGGAGCTGGGATTAGGCCCATTGAAGAGAGGCCTTTTTGAGGCAGCCAAAAGATGCCTGTCCTAGCCAGTAAAGCCTGTGAAGCATCTGGAAGCCTTACACCCTTTTGCCATGTCTGGAACTCACATTCACAACACACTACTCAATTCTAATAAAAATAAAGAATGTTGCTTGCCAAGTAGCTCTCTTCAAACAGAGTAATTTTTTTATGGGATTGTTTAGATGAAGCCGATTCACTCTTTTTTCTCAATTGTTCTTATTATCAAACATTAAAAAGTATTTATGTAATACTTTTTTAAGATTTCTCTTTTGTAAAGAGCATCTCAGACTTAAAGAAGATGAGAAGCTTTGTGACAGTAAGGACTGTGTTTGCTCCTCTCTAAACAGTGTTAATTTTCTGTTGTCTCAATATTGGCCTGTTGTTACATTTTATTAGGAAAATGCTGCTGTCTCTTCCAAATCAACATCCAAACCTAAGTCTCATGCTGTTCCCTCCAACCCTAAGTCATCTGTCACTACACTCAAGCCTCCAGTATTCACCACAGAAATATTTGAGGCGCCCATTCCAATATTTTTTGAAAAACTGTTTAAACTATTTGCTCCATGATATGCTGCCTCCTACATTGAGCCACCCAGACTTGTTGGGCTGATACTTAAACTTCCTCCTAACCATCCTCCATGCTATTTTTTTTTATGAACTCATTTCCTGGACTTGTCTTTGCCTGTCTATTTGAGCCTTTTGACCCACCCACTCTCACCCTTCTTACTGTTAGTTTTGTGCCTGCACCTCCAGTCTTCTCATGTGTTTTAGTAATGGAACCTCCTGGACCCCCAGTTTTGGCCTCTGCTGATTTGCTTATATCTTTGACTTGTGTTTTTGTTACTCTGCCTGGGCCTTTTGTTCTTGCCCTCCTAGTTCTACTGAGTTGATGTATCCTATGGAGGGGATGTTGCAGAGTTGTTGTCAGAGTGCTACCAGGAGGTGGCTGCTACTTCATTTCTGTCAAAGAGATTCAAGACACAAGAGGTGAGTACAATCATAAAAGGTTTCAACTCTTAGCTTGTCTGTTGTAGGTCACTTATCCCAGCCGGACCAAAGTCTTTTGTTTACTGTGTTAGAAGTAGGGCCATGTTATGTAACATTTTGAATGTTATATGCATTTTACTGTCATTTTTGTTAATTTTGAATTAATATTTGTATGTTTTTCTGTTATTTCTCTTAGTTTCACATCTCATTTGTTATTTATGTTCTGTCCCCTTAAATTCCCTGTATTTTGTGGGTGGAGCCAGAAGTGAGATCCAGCAATCAAGTATTGTAGATGTTGGAGTCTTTTTGTAAGTATTGTATTTTCTCTGGATTTTCTGTTTTTTCTGAATCTTTTTTGCTCCATTATTGTATTTTCCATTTGGCCTTCTTTATTGGGACCTGTTTGCTTTGAATTCCCATTTAGACTAGTCCTGTTTTTGCTCTTCTGAAAATTTTGTTCTATTTTCATGTTTCTGTTAATAAATCGTTTATAAAGATACTTTGTTCCCCTTTTTGTGCACAAGTGAGTGTTTATGTTCAACCTTATCCTTGTAGGAGCTTTAGCCTGATTTTTAGACATTGTGACAGATAGGGGGCGCTGTCGTCCCCTTGAACACTCAGACCAGACGCCAGACACCAGATAAAAGTCCAATAATTAAATGTATTGCAATAATAATGTGCACAAAGCACCCTCCACTCCACTATAGTCATAAACAATACACAATAACAATCAATAAACAAATCCTCCACTCCCAGACGCGTTTTCACCCTTCCTCCCAACTCAGCTCAACACGCTGGGGTTTCTCACAGTCTTTTATAGTCCTTGACCCGGAAGTGCTTCTGATCCCTCAGTCCATGTGATTACCCAGCACTTCTGGGTTAGGTGAAAACTCCTCTTTTTCTTCAGCCCGGAAGTAATTTATTTCTTCTGTCCTCGTGACAGGAAAGTACTTCCGGGCTATACGGAGAATACAAATCCTTGAGCCTCCCTGCAGTGTCCTCTGGTGGCCCCCATGGTATCCAGCAGGGCTGTGAAGGAAAATTCCAAGGTCCATGATGCCCTGCTGGAATTCGGGGCATCTCCACGTTGCAGGTAGAGCTCCACCTGGTGGCTTGGGGGTATTGGCCGGGATAAGCTGTCGGCCATAGTCCACAACATTTATGTTTATTTTTAAAGATTAAACTCCCTTTTGGGCCTGTGAAGCCTGAGGCAGGTGACTGGGACTTGGATTAAGCCTCACTGGGAATTAGCCTTTACCATGCAGGCACCGGAGGCCTGGCCTGGCCAGTACAGCCTTTTGTAGAGCATTTGGTGGCATTACAGCCTTTTGCCATGTCTAGGACTCCTGTTCATAACAAGCTGCTAATTTTCATTGAAGTTACCAGTTCTGTGTACAGGTGAAAAACAATCTGTGGTACAGGTTAAACACCACCATCATGAATCTCTTTAAAAGACTAACATCTCTCAAAGTACAGGTATGTCTATATATCAGGCATTATAAAGCAGCAAGCCGATTAAATTATCCAGTGCAATTTGGTTTAAACAACAGTACAACAGTTAATCGTTAATATCCCTACTCATCATATTTGGCGTGTGCTTCATTATTTGTTACATTACTTGTTGGAGGCAAAGTATAAGTAGAAAGTTGGACTGACAGCTAGATGCAAGTGCTGAAAAGATAGCAAGAGCAGTGGGAGTCATTGATGGCATCTGCTATCATTTGTACCCTCCTTCTCCAGGGCTGCTTTAAGATCTAGAACACAGAGATGTATTGAGATGAAATCAAGATTGCTGAGTGGAGTTGTGACTTTTGAATACAGAGGCCGTGGTAAATAATTTGGAAGGCTTACAGAAATAAAGTAGTTTTAAATTTCGGGAATGTAGCCGGTTTAAATTTGTGATTGAGATCAGTTTTAATTTGTGAGTTTGGGTTTCGTATACGCTATTTGTTATTAGCATGTTTTGTTTTCAACTTATTTTCTTGGCTGGATTGAATGGTCCTGCCTGCAGCACTCTTATGCAGCTGGCAAAATTCCCAGACAAGAAACCATGACCTAGAGCACAACCAGAGCATCACTGCAGAGCTCAATAACAAAGAAGAAGTGCACATGGGTTGCATTAAGTATAGCTTTATTGGGGTGTTAGTCTATGATGGCTGAAGATGGTTCCCTCTTGTCCAGGTTATTGATCTTCTGGAAGTAGCAGACTTTTGCCACTCAATTCTTCCTTATTATTTAGAAGGGACTGAAGACTGAAGATGTCAAGCTCTACAGATGTACATCATCAATTGTGTTGTTATTATTAATTTGTTTTGCTCATGGAGTGTTACCGGGAATGTGCTGACCACTGCCTAGCATGTGTGGAAATCTCAATGTGTGACATCACGGCAACCATTTTGTAAAATATCAAACATCAGCAAACAGTTAATGGCTGATCTTTGTGAAACAGAACAACTGTTAGCAAAAAGAAGACATTTCTGAGCAATTTACTAATATTCCCTTCCACTTGTGAGGAGTGTTTTTTGATTCAAATTACTTGACTCTATCTATCTTTAGTAATGTCTGCTAGATTGCTCATTCCAATGTAAATTTATAGTATGTGGTCACAATAGCACAACAGGCAGCATGGGTATAGGTGGAAGCGGCAGCAGAGGGGATCTTTGGCACTCCTATAACTTTCAATTTATTGATTTCCAGTGGTTTTGGATTTTCATATATATATATATATATATCATATATGACAATGCATAATCGATGGGAGGTTCCTATAACCCTCATAAGTAGAATTGTATTGGCATATTCTTGCCATTTCTAACAGCTTTGAGTAAACATTATTCTTCAGTTACAGACCAGCCTTGCCATGTGTAAGGTGTAGAAGGCATAAGGTTTAAAACCATGCCTGCGGGCCTACAGGCCTTTTGAGTGTGTGAAACAGCTCTAAGAAAACAGTGCTTATTTAAGTACTATACCGTATGCTTAAGGCATACAGAAGAAGAAATTAAGAACATTTAAATATAGAAAGAAGAAGTAAAGAACTTTTAAGTACAGAAATAACTAAAGTTTCTAAAGAAAAGCTAAGTTTATAGAAGATACATTTTTCCTTTTTTTGCCTTTTATTCTATGTGTGTAACTATTTTTCCTTTATTCGTGTGTGGATTATCTGCTTTTAGCTTTCACTAAATACTTTAAAAACGAACTTTGGACTGAGAGATTTCTTTCGGCACCCGTTTTGCCCTTTGTGGCTGTTATATATACAATATATATACATATATATTATATATATTATATATATATAATATATATGTATTTATGTATATATATACACACTATGGAAGGGTTATCAGATGAAGGCCCTGTTTAATAACAGAAAAATCACTGATCTGGCTCAATGACAGAAAAATTAACAAAAACAAAATAGTGTCGCAGCACTTATTAACAGCAAACAAAATACTATTGAGAGCTCTGCCTCAAATAGTAGCGGGTCCAAGAGTGACAGTTGCCATCCATAGGTTGTCTGGACAAATTGGTCCATCCCCAGAAGGGGTGGGGTTTGGAAAATGTGTCAGGAGCGGGGCTAGGTGTCACCTCCCTGGTCTGAGCTGTGCAGAATACAGATGATACTGTTAGCGACAGTGTCCCCACTGGCCTTGGAGCGGTACTGATGGATTGTTCCAATGTGAGGATATACACCTCTCTGAACACCTGTGCTCCTCATATTCTGCTTCCTTTACTGTTATTGCCCTGTAATCCATCAATTCCTTCTCATTCAAGACCTAGATTACAACCAGGACAGACATCCTTGAAGAGGCTATACTGTACTTTGGCTATTGGAAGAGCTAGTACAATGTCATTGATGAATTAGAACCATTTTTTCAAAATGTTTATTTTTCATATTTTCAACCCGGGCATAAAAAAATCTCAACCCTTCTTTCAGTTTTGTATTATTCATTTGACTTTT
>JANRMT010062848.1:13418990-13449289 GCA_026402145.1 Polypterus bichir lapradei | reverse complement strand
ATATATATATATATATATATATATATATATATATATATATATACAGTGCATCCGGAAAGTATTCACAGCGCATCACTTTTTCCACATTTTGTTATGTTACAGCCTTATCCGAAAATGGATTAAATTCTTTTTTTTCCTCAGAATTCTACACACAACACCCCATAATGACAACGTGAAAAAGGTTTACTTGACGTTTTTGCAAATTTATTAAAAATAAAAAAATTGAGAAATCACATGTACATAAGTATTCACAGCCTTTGCCATGAAGCTCAAAATTGAGCTCAGGTGCATCCTGTTTCCCCTGATCATCCTTGAGATGTTTCTGCAGCTTAATTGGACTCCACCTGTGGTAAATTCAGTGGATTGGACATGATTTGGAAAGGCACACACCTGTCTATATAAAGTCCCACAGTTGACAGTTCATGTCAGAGCACAAAACAAGCATGAAGTCAAAAGAATTGTCTGTAGACCTCCGAGACAGGATTGTCTCGAGGCACAAATCTGGGGAAGGTTACAGAAAAATTTCTGCTGCTTTGAAGGTCCAAATGAGCACAGTGGCCTCCATCATCCATAAGTGGAAGAAGTTTGAAACCACCAGGACTCTTCCTTGAGCTGGCTGGCCTTCTAAACTAAGCGATCGGGGAAGAAGAGCCTTAGTCAGGGAGGTGACCAAGATCCCGATGGTCACTCTGTCAGAGCTCTAGAAGTCCTCTGTGGAGAGAGGAGAACCTTCCAGAAGGACAACCATCTCTGCAGCCATCCACCAATCAGGCCTGTATGGTAGAGTGGCCAGACGGAAGCCACTCCTTAGTAAAAGGCACATGGCAGCCCGCCTGGAGTTTGCCAAAAGGCACCTGAAGGATTCTCAGACCATGAGAAGCAAAATTCTCTGGTCTGATGAGGCAAAGATTGAACTCTTTGGTGTGAATGCCAGGCATCACGTTTGGAGGAAACCAGGTACCGCTCATCACCAGGCCAATACCATCCCTACAGTGAAGCATGGTGGTGGCAGCATCATGCTGTGGGGATGTTTTTCAGTGGCAGGAACTGGGAGACTAGTCAGGATAAAGGGAAAGATGACTGCAGCAATGTACAGAGACATCCTGGATGAAAACCTGCTCCAGAGCGCTCTTGACCTCAGACTGGGGCAACGGTTCATCTTTCAGCAGGACAACGACCCTAAGCCCACAGCCAAGATATCAAAGGAGTGGCTTCAGGACAACTCTGTGAATGTCCTTGAGTGGTCCAACCAGAGCCCAGACTTGAATCCGATTGAACATCTCTGGAGAGATCTTAAAATGGCTGTGCACCGACGCTTCCCATCCAACCTGATGGAGCTTGAGAGGTGCTGCAAAGACGAATGGGCGAAACTGGCCAAGGATAGGTGTGCCAAGTTTGTGGCATCATATTCAAAAAGACTTGAGGCTGTAATTGCTGCCAAAGGTGCATCGACAAAGTATTGAGCAAAGGCTGTGAATACTTATGTACATGTGATTTTTCAGTTTTCTTATTTTTAATAAATTTGCAAAAACCTCAAGTAAACTTTTTTCACGTTATCATTATGGGGTGTTGTGTGTAGAATTCTGAGGAAAAAAATTAATTTAATCCATTTTGGAATAAGGCTGTGACATAACAAAATGTGGAAAAAGTGATGTGCTGTGAATACTTTCCAGATGCACTGTATATATATACAGTGTAGTACTTCGCTTCACCCCTTTTTCCTATGGTTCCTGAGTGGTGTGACCAGAAGTCATTGTCCTTGTTGATTTCAGTGGGTGGTGATTAGGTCTTGGGCCTCTGGTGGCTTTTGGTAACATAAGCAATTTTTGGCAGGTGTCTATATGAGAAAAGAGAAGCACATGTTCTGAGGCATTAACAAATCTTTGTCAGTCTATATATATATATATATATATATTTTTTTTTTTTTTTTTTTTTTTTAAATAAAAATACTTGTAAACTTCGTTCAGAGCATGACTGGAATTACAGGTGGATGGATGAATGCACAGGCAGAAAATAATTCAGACAATACAACTATTTAATCAGTTTTATTTCACTTTTGTTTACCAACCAAATTTTGGAAAATAAGAAAAACAGACAAAAATTATAATTCTTATCAGCTGTCTCTTTAAAAAAACATAGATTAAATGTAACTTTTAGACACTTGTATAATATGTTTTCAAGCACTCCTTCTCTTACTTATTTGGGTGGTCTGTTTTTGCAGGGCGAGGCACTCTAGAAGTGTCACTCTGGGATTTCATTGCAGTATCTCTTCTGACCTGGCAGCTGAGATAAATTTGATCATTTTCTGTCTATCCATTTATTTAATTTCCATCCATTCTGTTGATTTTAATAAACTTGTCTTTTCCGCATGTGGACATATTTCCAAATATATAGTGCTATGCAGTTTTTTCCACTAAATTCCTTAAAAGAATACTTGCAAATCTAGAAGACAATGAAGGATGAAAAATCAGTTACTTTGTAGGGTGGAGAATAGTTAGCTGTGCCTTCCATTATGCAATGTGATAAAGACCCACTGGAAGCTTTCTGGCAAAGGACCATGGCATTTACATGTTTGAGCAGGACCTTACCTGACGGGGGGCTGTTGATAACAAGTCTCAGATTCCAGCAGTCTAAGTCTGACTTTACATCCGTATTCTGGGTAGCCTCTTGTTCACTTTCAAGCCAACATATCTGCTGTATTTAATTTAGAAACACCTAACCTTATTGCCTCCAACTTAACAGGACTGACTTGCAGCATTAATTAAAAGAGTCATTTCACCCAAACACAAACCTTTAGACTGTGGTAAGAAAAATATAATACATTAAAGCGTTAACCAAGATGACCAAACTCCACACCACATCTTCCTCCATCAACCCACTGATTAAATCTGCTTAGACAAGTTTGGGGTTTTTGTATTCAGATCTTATCCTGGGAGTGTTATTGGCAAGGCAGGGTACAGGCATAGGTGGGATGGCAGCCCATCACAGTGACTGGTCTACACATCTATTTCCTGCCGCTTATCCAGCTACGGGATACAAGGGCAGCAGTCTAAGCAAAGATGCCCAGACATTCCTTTTTCCCGCCACCTCCTTCAACTCCTCTAGGGGGACCTCCACCTGCAGACAGAGTGGGCATTGTGGCTTGGGTGGTGTTTGAAGGCAAGTGTATTGGTGGACTGATCCACAGCTGCGTTAGCTGTGAAAATCACCATATACCCCTAATACCCACTGTATCATTGTCAACAAAAAATAACAAAGATCTCACATATAAACTAGACCAACTGGCGTTACAAACAAATACAGAATATTGACATCATCTTAGATTCAAGCATACAATAAACATATTAAGACTGTGTTTAAAAAATGAATGAGGAGTTAGACTTCTTATATCATTGTAAAAGGCTCAAAAGTTACTGCACACTTCTATCTTTAAACATCTACATTATTGCAATGCACAACTGTCGAGATTACCTAAAAGGATATAACAAGACTGCTGTTTGATCAAAGTTTAGCAGCAAGAATCTTAACAAATAAAAAATAAATCTGCACACATTTCACCATTCTCAATATCATTGTGCTGGCTGCCTGTGTTCTTTAGGACTGATTTTAAAATACTCTTCAATTTTTTATAAATCTCTGAACAATCTGTCTCCTTTTATTTTGGACTGTCTGTCCTCTTATATTTCTAATTGTAATCTTTGGTCTTCTAATTCTGCTCTTTTTTAAATAAAGGAACTTCTATGACATAGAAATAAAGCATAAAACAAGTATTCAGGAGGATTTTTGTTTTTACGCATCATAAATCTGGAACATTTTACCATTAGTGATGCACCAGTCTAGTATGGCTGAACACTTAAGGAAGCTACAAAAAACTTTAATCTGGCTTTGTTATGATTCTTTCAACTATGTTAATTGTTATTTCAGTTTTTATTTTTTATTTTATTTTGTCTCCAAGTCTCTATTATTACTTTTGGGATTTGGAATATTGTGGTTTAATCTTACGAATAGCCAAGATGGGGTGAGGCCTTCAAAAACTACCAGAGATGAAGGCCAGAATTCCACAAGCCTGTCCAGAGGAGGTGCACCATAAGCAGCCTAACTTCCACTTGAGAGGCTGGCTTTGGCCCAAACCAGGCAAAAATGTTTCTTCATTATAAAAGTTCAAAAATGTATTCTCTAACGTCCCAAAACACACTCAAAATTCCCACAAGGGATGGATCACCGCCAACCCCTGGTATGTATAGAGTAAGACCACGAGAAATCTTTATAATGGAGGATTTATTGAATGAAAAGGAAAAAGACAACAAAAAGTACAATAAAATATTAAAAAAAAAAGATTTTCCAAAAAGGCCAGAACCAAATCGAAATCTATAAGAAAAATCCAAGAAACAATAACAAAAATTTGAGAACCAAAGTAAAAAGCAAAGAAAATCATAATACTCTCAATAACCACCAAAATCCAACAGAGTGAGTTCAAATGAACCTGCCATTTGAGAGCTGGGATGGACCCTTAATGCTGATTACTAGGTGACCCCGTCTCTTAGGGAATCCTCCCACCAAATATAAGAGATGTGACAAAAGTGCAAGAAACACATAGATAATAATAACTAAGCAGAATAAAAATAACAGATAATACATAATTAAACACATCTCTCTATTATAATAAAAAAAATCTTGGGAAGTGAGACAAGACGTGACTTTCTCAGAGAGACACTTTCACATCCCGCGTAACGAGACTTTGTGCCAAGAGATTTAACAATGCCCGGGGCCAGAAATAAAAGACAAAGTGTAGATGACAAAGTAGAATGTTGTAAAGAATTAAAAAACTTTGGTGCGGTACACATGCAGAACAGGTTAGAGATAATGGAAGTAAGAAAATTCGAAAGTCTCAGAAAAATGATCGTAAAGATCGCATTAGCGCAAACAAACGGAAATTTTACTCTGTGTAATAATGGAACAGTGAAAAAAGATTGAATATATTGTTCAGATTTAAACTTTAAGTCCGAGACTTGTAGATCATCTAATTAGTGTTGCCATCGGGGAAACGTAGTGTTTCTTCCCAATGTAGAAGCCTATCCACGAGAATTAAAAGTTTTGTTGTGAAGTTGCTGGTGTGTAGCACAGGCAGGGGGGTTGGTGAATGAGGCCCTCTAGTAATAAATAAATAAAACAATATAATTTAAAAAAGTGAATGATTATTTTAAAAAGTATAAAGAAGATAAAAAGAAATACTTTTAACATGAGCCAGGGGAGGAGCACAGGTTTGACAATGACGTTAACTTGGCTGAATTCCCTTTTACTGTAATTTTGTTGCTATACTTTGTTCATGAACATTTTGTTTTACAGATGTACTTTTTTGTTTAAACTAAAAATGAACAAAACTAGCCTGAAATTCCCAAAAAATACGAATTAACCTACTTACTGATACTTAATCCACAATACAGAATAAGTCAGTGTACTGAACAAATAGAAAATGTAAAAGCATAAATCAATCATTTAGTACTGAAGAACCAATCTGTAAATAAAAAATATAATTACACTATATAAATCCACATGATGCCATTTTGTTTTTACCAGGTATAACCATTTTGTACATCTTGCCAGCACTTTTGGGTCAGGTCGGGGAGCATGCACTGCTACAGCATGTTGTAACAGCTCAGACAGGACACGGTTCAGTCCCACCCTCTGGAAATGAAAATGTATTTGCCCCAGCCAGGTGTTATGTGGGTGTCCCCTTGAGTTGGTCCAGCCACTCGGGTCCTTAGCAATGAGGGTCTTGCAAGCTGGATCACCCTCTGAGAAACGCACCACATGGCCGTAGTGCTGTAACAGTATGTGACACTCCCTCACAATGGAGGTAATGTGCCTCATTCAGGACTCTGTTGAGCAACCGCTCACTTGACACAAAGTCAAACCAGCGGTACCCAAGGATGTTCCAAAGAGACACAGTACCGAAGAAGTCCAGTCTTTGTCTGAAGTCACTGTATAGCATCCATGTCTCGCAACTATATAGCAAAACAGGAAGAACCAGGACCTTCGTCCTTTTGCAAAGATATTGAGAGTGTCAGACACCCCTTTCCAGTGACTTCATGACCCCCATGTTCTCCCAGTCTGCCTTCTTTTTTCTGATTTCACAGGAAGAGTGACCAGAGACATGAATGTCACTGCTGAGGTAACGTTTTACCAGATTGTTATAATAATCTTAGTACCGCTTCATATGAGGGGTGTAGGGGCTTTTCCATCAATTTATTCCTACTTTCTGGAGAGGTATTTGTTATCATTTATCTCATTCTAACCTTGGAAAATGACATTGGTACTTTCTCTAAGACTGAGGCAGAGACCTCTTCCACTTTCAGATTTAAGTTGCACTTAGTTAACCCTTGAGTTACGCTCAATCCTTTTCTTTTTATGATTCATTCTGTTATAACTCCCTATATATATATATATATATACAGTATAAGATCGTGCATACAATTATAAAAAGTTCTGTAAATGTTTTATTATCTGGTATTAGGTCTTTTAGTTTCAGGTTCTTAACCATGATTTTTGGTCATGTTTTCAGCTTTGCAACAGTTTTAGTTTGACTTTCCTGTATCGACTCCAACTAGTATCTTGCTTGGATTGTGTCTTCTGATCCTATTCTGTTTTGCCCTTGTGCCCTGCCTTTTTCTAACAGTCTTGGAAGAAGAGGCTCTATCATATTTGTTTTTTCTCCTTACAGTACATTGCGAGATTTGATTTGCTCATTATAAAACGCAATTTTATTGACTCTTTTAATAAACTCCTTGCTAATCGCTACTTTTGAGCATCGTCCAGTATTCAGTGGTGGTGTGACTTGCCACTGCCAGTGTGAACTGGCCAAACCCGTTGTAGCCCTCTGTATGCTGAAAAGAATGAAGAAAGCTACAAATGCCTTCATATTGTTGACATTAATAACTGTTGTCACATTTATCTATATTATAATGTCCCCAAAGGGCCTGGCAAGTCTTTTGGCCTTGGGACCACTAGAGGTTTATTTTCTCCAGTGACCTTCCTGAAGTTTCTGTTTTCCCTCCTCCTGGACATCTGACCATAGTATTTGTCTGTTAAGCTAGACATTTACCTTCTCATTTTACTGAGTTATAAAGATTTACAAATAGTTGCTTTTTACTAATTTATTTGCTTTCTTTTTGGTAATTATTTTGTTTTAGGTCATTTACTGTAAGACACCTTGAGCTACTTTCATGTATGAAAATGTACTTTTGAAATAAATGATGCTGTCTAATACAGCTGTAGTAGAGTGTCATTGTCATTCCCCAGTAAAGAGGGGGCATTGCAATTTCTGGATGCAAGGTGCAATGCTTTGTGCTGTCCTAAAATACCCATCTCAGTTTCTCTTGGGTACTAAAAATGACTATTATTATCAAGTAGTGCTTAAAGGAATATGCCAATCACAAATTATATTTTTAATTTGTTACTTACCCCATTTGCCTTGTTGGCTGAGAAAATGTTTAATCTCATGTTATTATGCAGAACAGAGGTAACAAATATAAAATAGGCATCTGTGGTGACCAAAGCTGGACAACTTATCAAAAATGTGCATGAAGAAATCAAACATTACTTGTTTCACATAATGAACACGTCAAGTCATCCAATCCCATGCTAACAGCAAGCTAAACACGTAAATATTGTTAATCAAACCACTTATTGAATTGACTTGCATTTGAGTGTGGGTGTGTGGATAAGTGGGCCCTATGATGGACTTGTACCTGATGCTGCTGGGAGAGGCTCAGGCCCCTTATGACCATGATTTGAATCAGGTGGGTGTCAGAATAACATTTTATTTTACTTCTAGTTTTCTTGTTACTTTCCTTATTTTCGTCAATTCAGATAACATCTAAACTGAAGAAAATTCACGTACTGTTGTCACCCAAAGCTATGGCATCAGTTGAAACTTTTTAAGTGCTCAGTAGTTTTTAGTGCCATTTAATGAACCAGGGCTGCTTCTCTCATGTTGCCAACTTCTTCGCAGTTTGCTTCCAGCTTTCCATGAATCAGACCAGTGGGTGGAAAAATAAATGGATGGAAAACTAACTTGCCATGAGTGATTTCCCTAACATTGCTACTAGAACTTAATTCATACTGTGCAACAGATTCCACAAATGCTACTCATTAGTTTATTTTCATTCAGCTGCCATCAGATGTCTTAATACCAATCCAGCTCCTTGTAAGTGTTATCCCAGCAGTACTGGGCACAAGACAGTGACTAAGTCTGAACCCCCACACCCACACTCATAATCACCAATTATTTAGCACATACGCCTTTTGATGTGTTGTTAGATCACATCTGATGAAGCCTCCACAGCCAAAAAGGTGTGTTTCTAAAATTCTTCTTCTTTTTTCATCTGGATAAAATCCTTTTTTGCCCTTTTGCACATGCATTCTGAGCCCATCTTCTACCATTTAACTAAATAAATACTTGTCCTCTTTTAAGCAAATGCCCCTTAAAGATAGTCCGAGTGTTACAGTAACTAACACAAATTTGTATGTGTGTGTGAAGTAGCTTAGTGAATGTCTAGCATACAGTTACGTTCACACAACCATGGTCCTCCATTCACAGCAGCAACCCAACCAGAACTCAATTCTATTAGTGTATGAGGCATTCACTGAACCTGCATGATCAACTTCAGGATGCCCTTTCAGGTCCAGTGACAGACGAAGAATTACACAGAGACATCAACTTGGAATTTGAGATGACCTTGGCTGCTTGCAACATCTGCCTCAAGGATGGTCCTTAGAGAAGCAGACTCCTCATTTTTCAGACATTCTGGCATCACCAGAGTAATTAACGTCATAGAAAAATAAAGACTAAGACATTGCCTTTACCAGCTAGACTTACCAAGAGCTTCTCAATAAAATATTACAAAAGAACGAAGCTAAGAATAGCCAGAGTCCTAGCAACTGGAGCTGAAGGGTATTAATCTGCAGGTCATAAAGAAGCCCTCACTAGCCCAAACAGCCATTTGTGCTCTTTAGTTCATTGTCAGTCACATGCAATACTGATGATGCTTGTCTTTCTTCACCTCCATTACCTTTTCACAGGATATCATATTTTATCATGCTCTGTTAGTTTTACGTAAAATACATTTTTGATAATATTAGAGGTGTGCAGGTCTAGACAGAAAGTCTCAGGGCATGGCTTTAGTTTAACTTGAATAATCTCCGCAGAATGCAGAACCACAAGATAGACCAAGTAAATAGACAGAATACAAAACTGTGTCAAGTTTTAAATCAGGTCAGATGAGCAGCAAGGAGCTTTGAGATATTAACATGCACTTCATTCACGCTTGTTCTTCTGGTTCACAAGAAACAGAAGAGCCTAACTTTCTTGACCAAAAGTAGGAACCACCCTGCCCAACAGCATAAACTCCTTTTTTTATTATGCTTCTCATTTTTTTCAGAGGGTATGAAAGTGACCCTGTGTCCACATACACACACACATACAGTACACACGCAGTCCGAGTCATCCTCACAAGTTAATCTTAGTGATTTTTTTTTTCTACTAAGTCCCGCACATGCTGAGAAGATCAGGACTGTGGGTGGTAGTGCTAGTCTGTGGCAGTCGCACGGTTCATGGCCTAGCGCCTGACTTGTCTGGGGTGGCTTGCTTAGCCATGGATTTCTCAAATGTAATTATCGTTAAGGCCTGTCACACACCAAAAGGCAAGACTAGAATAAAACTAGAGGTCCATTCTGTGAAAAGGAAACATAGCAGTTCAAGGCCAGGAAAAAATAGTCTCCGTTGACTTGTGCCTGTTTTTAATAAAACATTGAAAACTCTGTAGTACATGTATTTATAATTTTTTTCTGGCATTGTGAGTCATTAATTGGCTTCCCAACAGTTTCATTATTTATTATTATGGTGTACCATAACCTTATCCAGCTCACATTCATTGTTCATGTTTCTTGCAACCATCACATATAAAATCCCTTTGTGAAGGGTACTGAATATGCCATGACTGTCTTAAAGTCCACATCCTATGAGACATTAAAGAAAGTCATGTTGATATTATTGTTGTTTTCACTATTGATTTTGCTTATTTTTTATTATTGAACTACTTTGTTTACATTCTATGTTCTATGTGTCACACAGTGGTGACATCATTGAAGATTTGCAACTCACTACTGTAAGTCACTGCATACCTTCTGCACCCTTGTTGTGCACATTAGTATGCTATAGAGGACAGGGTGCCACCATGGTCCTCTCAAGGAAAGTGATTTAAACTGAAGTTACAATTAGAGGGATTCTGAAGGACATAGAGGATTCAAAAAGTGTTCAATCCCCATCACTTTCTGCAAACTTAATTTTTTTGTAGATATAATATGAAATGAATACATTTACCATTATTGTCACTCAATCTGCACTCAATAGCCCATAATAACAAAGTGAAAACATGTTTTCAGAAAAGCCTGCGGATTCATTTAAAACCCGAAACTGAAACCTCTAATTCATTAAACTATTCACACTCATAGTTTAGTATTTTTAGGAGCCCCCTTTGGCAGCAATTTCAGCCAGTCTTCTTGGGTAAGTCTCTATAAGCTCTGCACATCTGGATTTGGGCAGTTTATCCCATTTTTCCTGGCAGATCCTCTCAAGGTGTGGTAGATTGGATGGAAAGTGTCTGTAACTTGCCGTCTTCAAGTCTATTCCCAGGTATTTCATGGGGTTTGGGTCTGGGTTTTGGACAGACCACTCACGGACAGTCACAGACTTGTTCTGAAGACACTCCAGCATTGTTTTGGCTTTATGCTTCAGGTCATTGTTGTGCTGAATGGTGAATTTACACCCTAGAGCAGGTGTTCTTCATGGAGCTCTCTGGATTTGGCTCCATTCTTTCTTCCATTACTTCTGACCAGTCTCCCGGTCCCTGCCATTCAGAAGTGCCTTCATAGCACTTCATAGCATAGCAGACCAAGACATTTTTTCCCAGCTACTCAGTTTGGCTTGATGGCCAACTGTAGGAATGGTCCCGGTGATTCTGAACTTCTTCCATTTCACAAATATTGAGGCCACTGTGCTCTTGGGAACACTCAAAGCTTTACAAATAGTTTTTACCCCTTGCTCTGATCTATGCCTCACCCCAACTGAATTACAGAGGTCTGTAGAGAGTTCTTTTGCTTGGGTTTTGTCCTGACATGCAGTGTGAATCATGGAACCTTATATACACAGGAGTGTGTCCTTCTGAACAATGCCCAACAGGTGGACTCCAATCAAGTTCTAGAAACATCTCAAGGATAGTCAAAGCAAAGCAAAGAAATGGGTCTGAATATATTTATGAATTAGAAATTTCAATTCTTGGTTTTTAATAAATTTTACATCCCTTTCTGAAAATATGTTTTCACGTTGTCATTGTGGGTTATTGAGTGTGCAGATAATTAAGGGGTTAGAATACTTTTTGAATCCACTGTAGCTGGTATTACTATTTCAAATGATTTTACATTAATTTGTAGTTTTCCAAATTTGTGAATTTGGAAAAAAAGACAAAATAGCTCGGATGCTTTAATCAGTATTAGGACATTTTTAACAAAATATCATTATACACTTCATTCACGGTATATGTGACATCTTGTCATAGAGGGTTGCTTAGAAGACAGAACTGAATGTTTCTTTAAGCCACTTGTTCATTCCATATAGAATACTCCCTTAAAAAAGAATTTACTATCATGTCTTAGAAGTTTTCTAAGATGTTTTATTCAATTGTGACCATAACCTGAGAATCTGAGGCCTACTTATGGGAACATCACTAGAGAAAGACAGGTAAGAATCTTTCTGTTAACAAATATGTATTAGAGCCACCTAACATTACCATCTGTTGGTCATAAAGAAGCCCCTGCTACCCCAAAATGCCATTTGCGCTCTTTGCCCTTGGGTATTTGTTCATTTTCAACTTTTGCAATGCTAATGATAAATGTGTTTCTTCACACTTAACACTTGCTCTGGATATCAAATTTTATCATGCTCTGTCAATTTTACATAAAATGTCTTTTTGGTAATGTTAGAGGTATTGGAAACAGAGCATGCTACTTATAGAAGTAAATCATTCAACTTTTTTAAATAAAAAAATCTTGAAGGAGAAAATCTTGAAACATTACCTTTATTTAGTTTGACTAATTACAGCAAAATGCAGAGAGGAGTGATGGATGCATTCAACATGGAGGTGGGATTACATCACGGATTGGCTCTGAGCCCTTTCTTATTTGCAATGGAGATGGACAGGTTGACACATGAGATTAGACAGGTGTCCCCTTGGACTATGATGTTTGCTGATGACATTGTGATCTGTTGCGATAGTAGGGAGCAGGTTCAGGAGACCCTGGAGAGGTGGAGATATGCTCTAGAGAGGAGAGGAATGAAGGTCATTAGGAACAAGACAGAATACATGTGTGTAAATGAGAGGGAGGTCAGTGGAATGGTGAGGATGCAGGCAGTAGAGTTGGCAATGGTGGATGAGTTTATATATTTCGGATCAACAGTACAGAGTAATGGGGATTGTGGAAGAGAGGTGAAAAAGAGAGTGCAGGCAGGGTGGGATGGGTGGAGAAGAGGGTCAGGAGTGATTTGTGACTGATGGTTATCAACAAGAGTGAAAGGGAAGATCTACAGGACGGTAGTGAGACCAGCTATGTTATTTGGGTTGGATACGATGGCACTGACCAGAAAGCAGGAGACAGAGCTGGAGGTGGAAGAGTTAAAGATGCTAAGATTTGCACTGGGTATGACGACGATGGATAGGAGTAGAAAAGAGTACATTAGAAGGTCAGCTCAGGTTGGATGGCTTGTAGACAAAGTCAGAGAGGCGAGATTGCATTGGTTTGGACATGTGCAGCGGAGAGATGCTGAGCATATTGGGAGAAGGATGTTAAGGTGAGAGAGGATATAATGGTGATGGGAGTGACAGAGAAAGATGTAGAAGACAGGATGATATAGAACAAGATGATCCATTGTGGCAACCTCTAACAGGGGCAGCCGAAAAAAGAAGTAGAAAAATCACAGCAAAATGAAGATGCAGACATTTGTACTCACCTAAGTTGCATTTATAATCATTCCTTTGGAATTCCCTAATTGTTTTAATAAATCAAGCCCTTGACCTGAGATAAAGAATACCAGCGATGGCATCATTAGAGATAGACAGGTAAGACTGCTTCTCTTGCAACTATGTAGGAATTAGACCCCACCTAAAGTTTCCAGGTCATTGATGTTTAAGTGGGTTTTCTGTTCACATCTAACATCTTGCCACATGCTTGGGATATTTTAAGGTTAGGTTAATTGGTAATTGTGGTACATTGAATAGGTCCACCTATATAAGAGTCAATTGGCCCCCAATTTACGACCAAAACAGCCTAAATTCTTTGGGTAACAGACTCAAGAAGATATTGATGCCCAAGGATGGCTGCCCAGTTTGACCCCAGCATATCCCAAAGTTGTGGCTATTTAGCTTGAGATGGACCTGTAATCCAGTTTGATAGTTCCAGTTTATTCCTTGTGCTTTACAAATGTGAAAATGTGAAATACTTTTAAGATTTTTAAGCAGAGTTTATGTATTTTTGCACTAAAATCATAAATTTTTTAAAAATGTAAATAAAAAAATTTAATAAAATATGTTGCAACAGCCTTGTTCAAACTGAATGAAGCTTCCCACAATGCAGTGCTATTCTATGAGCAGTCGCAGTAAGTTAATTTTGGTATGTTTTGTACTGTTTCTTGTGTTATTCTGAAGTGTCAGTGGTTGTAACCCCTTCCAAATTTCTAACCTCCCATTGTGTACTCATATTTAACATTGACAGATTCAGTTTCCAAAATTAATATAAGAAGTTTGCAGTGCTAGTCAGGTTTTTGGCCAAATCAATCAAAATAAATTGCAGGGTACCTGACTTTTTATATAATGAAAATATAGACATGTGTAACATAATTATTCTAAGAGGACTGACTAAAGCGCCATATCTAGATGCTTTTTTTGTTGTCACTTGTGGTCGTGCGAGTTATGACAATCAATCCCAAAAAATGTTGGGGTGCCAGCCAGGGTGTCCCTTTTAATTAACATGATAACTTTAAAGAGAAATGGTGCATGATGGCACACTTAAGGCAAAGTAACACTAAGCAAAACACCATTGTAACAATCAGGCCTTGGCTGGAGCTCCGTCTTTCTTGAGTGTCAGTCCAGAATGAGACACAACCTTCTGTGATTGCCTTCAGATACTGTACATAGTCCTGTGACTGGAAGGGGTGGAGTCAGTTGCCTGTGGGACCAGAAAGAGATGATACCATTACTGACAGTACCCCCTCTCATCCCAGGGTGGGATTGCTTACCCAAGGTGAGTCAGGATGGTGATCCACAAACTCACAAGTGTGACACACTACTTGATGCTAGCAGGGGTGAGGCCGGAAACAGTAACGGTGTGGAAAAACTTGGCAAAGCATTAAATCTGAAACAAGATAAATTAATTACCCATTGTAAAACCATTATTAAAGTATACAGTAATCCCTCCTCGATCGCGGGGGTTGCGTTCCAGATCCCCCCACGATAGGTGAAAATCCGCGAAGTAGAAACCATATGTTTGTATGGTTATTTTTATATATTTTAAGCCCTTATAAACTCTCCCACACTGTTAACATTATTAGAGCCCTCTAGACATTAAATAACACCCTTTAGTCAAAAGTTTAAACTGTGCTCCATGACAAGACTGAGACGGCAGTTCTTTCTCACAATTAAAAGAATGCAAACATATCTTCTCTTCAAAGGAGCGCCGTAAGGAGCAGAGAATGCCAGAGAGAGCGCTCGCTAAGAAAAGCAAACAATCAAAAAATCAATATGTGCTTTTAAGTATGCAGAAGCACCGCGATAAGGCGGCATTTTGTAGAGGAGCGTCCGTATCCTCTAGGCAAACAGCCCCTGTACAAACAGCCCCTCTGCTCACACCCCCTCCGTCAGGCAGAGAGAGTGAGAGAGATAGAGAGAAGCAAACAATCAAGCACCACGCGGGAAGCATATCTTATATCATTGAGGAGTTTTAGTTAATATGTAATACATGCTCTGATTGGGTAGCTTCTAAGCCATCCACCAATAGCGTCCCTTGTATGAAATCAACTGGGCAAACAAACTGAGGAAGCATGTACCATAAATTAAAAGACCCATTGTCCGCAGAAAGCCGCGAACCAGCGAAAAATCCGTGATATATATTTAGATGTGCTTACATTTAAAATCCGCGATAGAGTGAAGCCGCGAAAGTCGAAGCGCGATATAGAGAGGGATTACTGTATTACCCATGTGGTTCATCGTAACTCTGTCATGAATTATGGAAACAAATTTTGCATTGTCACGCATGTGCAAGTAGAAGGACATTGTATGAACCAAGTGAAGGTAATTCCATGCCAGGCTAGGGGGTGGCAGCTTGCACTAAACCTTCTTCTGTTGTCTTTTCAGACCAGACTCAACATTGAAGGCGTCACTTCCAGTTCCGGCGCGCAAAAAGACATCACATCCGGTTCTAGCACCCAGAAAGACATTACTTCTGGTTCCGGCACCTAAGATGACGTCAGAAGAAGGTCACTGCCAATTCCCCTATGTCACGTCCGGATTAATCACTTAAAACCGCCATCTTTCCAAACCTTAGTCAGTTCATGTCTGGACTCCAAACCAATCACTTGTCTGAAAAACTAACCCATTGCAGCCAGGGATATTATGTGGATGGCTGCCCCAAACCTTTTTAAGTGTGTCGGGTCTGATCATTTTACAGTGTGTATCCAAAAGCTAACACCTGCAATCAGCTACTAGCAAAATGAAGAAACATATATCATAATGACTAATAACGCACCATTACTCCCCAAAAGATGTAGAAACTGCTATGAAATGTAGGAGGAATAATTCACAAATTTAGCTCAGTTGTAGAGTACAAACTTTTTAACACCAGAGTCTTAGAAATAGAGACTATATTGGATAGAATATGACAGTGCATGAAGTCAACTTATCAAAGAGCCAATAATAATAATAATAATACAAAACTGAATAAAAAAATCAATAGAAATGATAAGTGAGACAAGTCTGTATCCTAGGACAGTGTTTCTCAACCTGTGGGTCACAACCCAAAAGAGGGTTACTGGACGCCCAAGATGAGTCATTATGATTAGTTGAAAAAAAAAATTAAAGCCACCAATGCATTAATGCTGAAAGGGTATACTAATTGCTGAATTCACTTCTGTGCCCAGTCATAGTGACATTTTGCTCCTGCACACTGCAAAAGTGAAGCAACTGACATAAGTCCAGTTATGAGTAGATGACAATCTGTTATACACTGCAGGCTTCAATAAGACAGCCAATGAACATGGACAAGTTCCTCAAAGCATCACCTACTCTGAACTCTTCCAATTCCATGTAAACTTTACAAGACTCATCACAAAAACCTGAACCAAACTGAAATGTTAAAGGGACACACAACCCAGATTTTCTGAGGTATGGATTTAATTTTACAATGAAGCGTGGCAAGCAACAGCCATTGTGTATTGTCTGCACTGTGGTTATACCAAATGAAAGCATGAAGCTTTTCAAAATGAAGGTATTTAGAAAGAAAGCAGGCTACTTGCGGGAGTAAATCATTCAACTTTTTATAAGAAAAAATGTAAATCTTGAGGCTTCACAAAAAACCTTCTAGTATGTTTGTACAACAATCCAGCATGCACTCTGGGTATCATCTTGTATAAGAAAGCTCTCACAATTACAGAACAGCCTGCCTTGCCTTGTACACCAAAATTCTAGACAAGGCAGTCAACTGCAAACGAAAACATTCTGTACTGCACTGTTCACTTACCCCAATACGACAAACCTGTAAAAGTTAGACAAGCCCAGGTTACCCATTAAAAAGACAAATGGACACAAAATTTGACTCGGTATAAAACATCCATGTGTCAAGTTATTCATGGATGAGCATATTTCATCCCTTATGTACATTGTATTAAAATGCTGAATATCTATTTACTCCTCTTTGTTAATGTGTGAAATGTTTACATTGAAATTACTGCTAATAAAAGGTTGTTCCTGAACCAAAACAGGAAAACCTAAATCCCAAAGCTAAAAATGTTAAGCACCACTGTCACAGGATAAACATTTTTTTCTGTTTTTCTTTTTATACTTTTGGAATTTTATCTCATTGGTTTGATTTGTTATGCTCCAATTCACATATTTTCACCTTTTTTGTTAATCACTTTATTACGCCTTATTTGTCTAAATGCTCTTAATCGAGCAAAGGTGCAGTCTAACTAAGACAGTTAGGAGAAAAACACATCAGTATCTCCAATGAATCGGACATCTGGAACATAGCACAGATCTCTCCAACGACTGGTGAACCAGAAGGAAAATAAAAACCACACCTGAAATAGTACAACTTATTAAGGAAAAAGGGGTATGAGAGTGGCTAGATGATCCACAAAAGATTAGTTTATCAAACTTTGATGGAAAAGCCCAGGGCTGTTCCTGATCAAATGATGAGCACAGATATTTTTATTTTTTGCTTGTTTGGGTATCGATGGTTGAACATCCTCAAACTTAAATCAATATGAGAATGTTTTTTCTGATTCCTGGTTCTTGACTAAAACAAAATAAGTAAATCATAACTCAGATAATAAACTGATTAGACAGTTTCTGCAGAAGACAACTGGGGGAAAATTAAAACAAACAGTGACTTTCTTCTTCTCCTTTTTCTTCTTCTTTTGGCTGCTCCTGTTAGGGGTTGCCACAGCAGATAATCTTCTTCCATATCTTCCTGTCTTTTACATCTTTGTCACACCATCACCTACAAGTCACCACATTCATAAGCCTTCTCTTAGGCCTTCCTCTTTTCATCTTTCCTGGCAGCTCTATCCTTAACATCCTTTTCCCAATATACCCAGCATCTCTCCTCTGCACATGTCCAAACCAACGCAATCTCGCCTCTCTGACTTTGTCTCCCAACTGTCCAACTTGAGCTGACCCTCTAATGTCCTCATTTCTAATCCTGTCCATCCTCATCACACCCAATGCAAATCTTAGCATCTTTGACTCTGTCGCCTCCAGCTCTGTCTACTGCTTTGTTAAAAAAGATCCCATACAATGAAAATCTGTCCTATGACCAGTGATTTAAATTCAGGGCTGCTTTAACAGGCTGCATATTATTGTTTGAATAATATCTGTAACATTCTGGAAAAGCATCTGAGGATCAGACAAAGTTTAGGCTTACCATTAAATAGAGGATGAAATAGCCAGAGATGATAGGGCCTGATGTTAAAGGCCGGGGACTTCTCATTCTAATCAAGCAAGTCCCATAGCTGTCATGATCGGGGCAATGAGTTTAATTTTTTCCAACAATTCCTTGGCTGCTAACTTGAGTATGGTTTTTGAGGTTTCCAAGGGTAAGGAATCTAGTGGTCATATTAATTTTTGCTTCCTTCTGTTTTTAATATTGTTAAAAATGATTTATGGTTATTGTGACATTTCAAAAAGCCTACCTAATCATCCAAGATTTGGATTTGTGACAGAAAAACCTTTAATATTTTTAGTTGTTAAAGTTGCTGGTTATGACCTCTGATTATAATTTATGTTTCATGTTTCTTTTTTCAAGTTACAGCTCTTTACGTGTTCTCTGACTACACATCCAGAGCTTTGTTACTTTATTATTGTCTTCCCGGTTACGACCCTGCGTGAATTCTAACTTCTCTGTTCCACCTCTTCATTCCATTTTCTCTCAAGATTGCTGTTGCTTTTCATAAGCAGTACAGTAGCTCAGGTTCATAAATGTGATTTGCTGGGCAGGTTATATTTTGCTGGATAGCCTGCACATTTTACAGAAAATACCATTGTTTGCCGTACAGTATTTAAACTAGCTATACTTTGCACAAAAGTTCAAAGGAAAATGGCATGATATTTTCATTGCCTAATTAGTTTGCTCATTCATCATATACAGGACTGACTGTCAGTTAATTCTTTCTTAAGTAAAAGGCTGAATGCTTCAGCAGGAGTTAAGGATTTGTGTTACACTTGGTAGAGACATTACGGCTTATTTCCTTAGAATTTGTTGTTGAAAGATTTCTTCAATAAGTTCTGTGTTACCATAGTGCATCTCAGGTCACTATACCAGTACCTGTGCTATCAACTGCAAGCTGCACATAAACGACACAAGCAAGGGAGCAACAGGGTCACTTCAATGGCAGTTTCATAAATTATTCACTCACAGTCTTTATAACCTCAATTATGAGAGAAACATTCAATAATAAAAGCAAAGAGATGACAAGACTGTGACTGGGAAGGCTAAAGTCAAACTGTTATGATTCTGTATATTGGCAATTTTTTGTACACTTGTTTAAGCCTTTTTATGCGTGGCTAATTGCCATTATGGTTTTCTTCAGGCACTAAACCTGATTTTTGAATTTATCTTTATTATAAGAATTGTTTTCAGGTATTAAACAAATATTTTGTGTCAATCTGTCTCCATTATATTGCTCCCTGAGCACTGTTATTTTTTTTGTGTCATTGTCGCTGCAGGTGATTACTGCAAAAAAGCCATATACAAAAACTAGACAAAAAAGCTTTATATGGGAGGTGTTTTGCTTTTATTTAGTAAAAATATCTTCTAATGTGGGTAAGAAAAATTTGCTCGACAAGAATTCTTAAAGTAATTAAGTCAATAATTGTTACAATAAGGAAAACAAGATTTAATGTCTTGATATAAATACTTTTCACTCACTTAGTTTTCTTTTTTTTTTTTGTAGTGATGGTATGCGTCCCTGTAAGTTACATGCCTGACATCATCAGTGCAATACTATAAGAATCACTACACCAGAGTTTGCAGATAATGAAAGAAAAATGTATGAGAGAAGTTCAAAAAGTTTCCACACTTTTATATTTTCGCTGGAAACGGTGAAGGCAGGAGAAGTAGTAATTGAGCATTAAAAAGTTGGTACGACACTGGGAAAATTGCATCGCAAACTAAGGTGACTATGTAGAAAAGTGATGTCATTTGTTTTTGAAATTCTTAATAAATAGAGTTTTAAAAAGTGTGGAAACTTTTTGAACGCCCCTCGTATTTGTGTGTGTGTGTTAGTTGCACTCTTTATTTTGCACTATTTCCTGTTTCCTGACTTTTGCTATTGTTTTACTTTCTATAATTCTTAGGTATGGATTTGAGTACAGATGTTAAGTAGGACTAATCTTTGGTTTCCACTTTCTGCTGGCTTAGTTTACTCTTCTAAGGTCTCATATATAAAACCTTTCATAGATTCCTTACTAAAATTTTGCTTACGCTAGAAATGCAAAAACAGTGTATTCATATAAAAAATTAGTTTATAAAACCATACATACACCTGGTCCCACCACAAATTTTTTTTTTTTGTAAATCTCAAATCAAACTAAAATTATGTGCTTGTGCATGCACTTTTAGCCACTCCCCATCACCTCCTCTCAGTAAACATGTAGGGCTTAAAAATGCCCTTTTTGAATATTCATAATCTAATAACACTATAACTCTAGCCATGTTCCTGAGTGATGTCTATACAGCAAACCACGGGAGAACACGGAAAACAACACTTCAGTAAATGGTGAACTTGAGGTATTATTCATTTAAATGGAGACCACAAAAACATTCTTTTGAATGGTTTTTCTGGGGGAGTCACAAATAAAAGAAGAAACCAAGAGTAGGAACAACTGGCAGCTTCTGAGTGGAGAGAGCAAAAAAAAATCATTTTGCCAAGTAACTGTCAGTGCTGTACTGCATACAACTCTCTTTACATTTTACTTACGAGTCAACAAACATCCAAACATCTTTGAATCGATGTTGCGTCGATATCCTGTGAGAAAGGATCTGGGACATCTGTGAGCTTTTCTTGGGCATATCTCAGGTGAAAGAGGCAGTCCATGTTTGTGCGCTGTGCTGCAGTACTCCACAAGCCTTGGTGGGGCTGTACAGCAGTGCGGCTAGCTACGTAAGATGCAAAGTTTCTGGGATCGCTGTGATTGTTTCACTTATGATGATGACTGGCTTATAATCTGATTCAGACTTCCTAGAGCCATTCTGTTGGAGTTGTGTGCCGAATGGAAGTCGACATTACAGATACCATCAAGCAGGAAGCAGACAATCTTTCTTCTGTTACAGATTTTAACACCCATGGGGTATTTGGCGACAATTGTAAGTGTGAACTGGCTGTCCCGTCAGGAATCTACCAGTCATCCCTGAGCTGTGTCATGCCATCTGTATGGGATGGTGTAATCAGTGCTTGAAGCATAATAAAACAACTGATGGTGTACTCCCCTTTTTGTCTGCTTCTTCTTGTTTTACATGTTGCATTATAAAATGCATGCAGTTACTCTGGAGAGTGGGAGCTACTTCAATTATGCCTAAATACCAGCAAGGTGAGAGTGTGATGTGCCAGTATGCATTCATTACCTGCCGCAAAAGCAGAGATGTGCCAGCAGTTCAAGCGCTGGGTATAATTGAGATGCTACTCAGATACATTTTTTATAGTCATGGTGAGAAGACAATTTGTATCGATTACTGATTGCTTTAAAATATTAAGTGTAATTCACTGCACACATGTTGCAAAAAAGGCACCATCACAGAATGAATGTGCTTTTGTAAACAAAAAGCATTTTCATTCAAATAATATACAACTAATATGTGATACCCAAATGTGTCTAATAAAAATTGTTGTGATCGGGCCTAGCAGAACCCATGATTCCTTTATTTTATGAAATATCAGTGTGGGAAGCAGACTTCAGACTCAGGCGGTATGTGATCTTAACGCTGTCATTGCCGCTTCTGTCTTACAGCACACCCTTTTTATAGACAAAATAGGCTACACATCAAGGCAATTAACACCTAATACATAAACTTAATGTTATTACCAACATTAAAGAGCGCTGCATTGCGAGAACATGTCCATTAACTGTGCTAGAATTAGCTCAAGAACTTCAGAATGGGACTTATGCACCATTGAAACATGCAGTGAAATGAGATTTTCTGTTCATTTCATCATTCTTCCACCTGGAGTCGCTAAAATGCCAACGTTTAAAAAGTTTACGTAAAGCTTACAGATGATCAAAAGTTTTCTGAACTTTAAGCCAATTTTCACGCCAAGTCTATGTTTAAGAATTCTATGTAAATTAAATGTATTATTATTATTATTATTATTATTAAATCCCACCTTTTGCAGAAAAACTGGGCTCCTACATGAGGCACCTGGTTATCCTCTTTCAACTTGATAGCCTTTTCTGTGTAAAGTCATTTAAACCAGTGTAGTGTTATGGGTTTTCCTGTGAAAGCATAAAAATTTATAAATAAGAGAATTTGTTTTTGCATATTTACTATGCATATTTACTAGCTGAAAATATAGTAATTATGAAGATATTCTAAGACCCAGAGAAATGGAACCGATTCTAAATAAATTTTAGGAAAAAGTGTGATTTTGTTGGGAAACTACCAGAGGACAAGTGTCATATTTAATAGCTGGTATTATCATTAGGTTTGCACAATGTCGTTTTACTTAGTTTGGCGGATTATGGGCATACTTGTCTGCAAGCTTTCATTCCCATTTTATTGTCATCTGGCAAGAGATGAAAGAGTTTAAACAGGCTGTAAAGGTGTCAGGGGCTATAAGGAAATGTCTAAGAAAAATGGTAAGAACTGGCAAAACAAAGAAAAGACAAACAGAAGATCAGTTGATCTGTCTATGACTCAGAGTGATAAGATGGGGAGACAGGACACCACTATGTAGAACAGCAGAAAGCTTGTTTAACTTTTGGAGCTTTACGATAAAGTAAAATATTCCATTCTGAGGATTCTTTTTCTTCTTCCAGAAATTACAAGTGTTTCATTGTGAGCTGTCTGCGATAACTAAATATACGCTAAGTAACAATAATTGACAGGCTGCAGTAAGGAGCCCCTTCCGACAGCAATCAGGGCCTTGCAAGGTTTTAACATGGACCTCGATGAACACAATGTCTGTGCACTTTACGAAGGGGGGGAGTGATCTGGAAAGGCTACAAGCAGGGGCCCCATCATTGAACAAAAATAATGTGTCAGGAGTGGAAAAGCATCATGTTCCTCCAGAAAACTTGAAGCAATGGGAATGCTGTGACCACTTAAGGCTTACTGACGTCTTGAAGTTCAAGCCTGGTGACCAAACACAGGATGGCCTCTGACTCCAAGAGGTTTAAGGTGAGCATAGAGTTCAGAGGACAGCAGCCTGTCAGGGGGAAGGGAAGCCATACATATAGAGGAAGAGGGATGTGAGTTAGGTCAAGTCTGAGGATGAAACTGAATCAGTTTTATCCCGCATAGCAGACAGGGTGACATTGGTACTGAAAGGTCCAGAGTGACAAAATGACTTTGTACTTTTACACCTTGTGTTAATTATCCTTTGCATCACACACTTCATAACTCTGGCCTCCTTGATATTCTTTCTGAATTCAGGGATGGCTTGAGAGTGCCTAGTTTCTTTCACAAAGCCTGGACAGTTTTAATAATAATTAAGTAGCTCTCGTGACTAAACACTCTGCTCTTCTGTCAAATTGAAGTGAAAGTTCAAAAGCCAAAGGGTCCAGTCACTCCAATTCTACAGTGCAGCAGTGCATGGAGTGGACATGGTCGAACTCTGTTGTGATGTTGGTGACATGAGAGTAACCCTTAGTTTGATGGGAACAGGAAATTGGTAACTCTGCTACTGCTGATGCAATCACATGTTTCTTGTAAATTCCTTCTTGACAGTTAGGAGACCTGAAGGAAACGCAGGTGAAAGCACTTGCCTAAAGTCAATATTTGGTTTCATTCCTAGGGGAAGGTCTCGCTCAAAAACTAAGTCAACAAAGTAAGTCAGTGCTTTGATTTCTTTTTTATTATTCACATGCAAAATTCCACAGGAAAAAAAATGACTTGAGGCAGAGCAGATTTTCAGCTTCCCACAGAGAGAAAGTCAAAGCTGCATAACGAACGGCCAGCGTGTGAACAGCAGATGAGGGAGAAGCAGACATGTCTCCCTCAAACCATACAGGTCACTTTCACTGTTCTTCAAGGTCCTTTCAGGGTTTCCTGCTGAACAGCTCATCAAGAAAAGAAAAAAAGTGCAAGCGACTGTGATTAAGAAGGAAAATAAACATACTTTGAATTTGTCTCCTCTTATTTTCTGTTCCCTTAGGATGAAGAGATTCAGGGCCTTCGCCATCTCTTTCTTGCTATTTTTCTGTAAAAATACAAAATAATAATCAAGTAACAGAACAGATCTGACTTTAACTAAAATAATTTTATAATAAAATCTTAACTGATGTGTTTGCATTGTTACTTTTGTCATTTATTTCTATAATTATATTTGTGTCGTCATCATTCCGCCATTTTGTGAAGTGCTTTCTTGACCTGTCTCATTGTCACAGGTGTCTCTCTTATTTTTGTTTGAACAACTGGCAGGACCAAAGTAGCTTAAATTTCATTTGTAAAGACAGAAAAATGATTTTAAGTTTAGAAGAATATTCTGAAGAGTAGTCAGTGAAAGGTCCCAGGTGGTCCATCCAACCATCCATTATCCAACCCGCTATATTCTAACTACAGGGTCACAGGGGTCTGATGGAGCCAATCCCAGCCAAAATAGGGCACAAGGCAGGAGCGTCAGAACCTCACCTTTACATCTCATCTGACAGACAGCATTCATTTTTAGAGCACAGTGTCCCCATTATTACACAGGGGTTTTGGGATCCACATACTTACCACAGGGTAAGTGCCCCCAACATGTCTTTGGTAACACTTTAGTTTAGGTACTGCAAACATAAATTTATTTCTGATTTACTTTTATGTAACACGACCTTAACAAACACTTCTTTGAGTCTTCATAACACTTACACAACATCATTAAAGTGTTTATCCATCTCTACAATGTGACCTACTAACAAAACTTCACTTTGGAGTGGTCTGAGGTGGATAAACTGACTTGTGTTTCTATTAATATTACACGTTTAGTATAAGACCTGCAAATTCTTCAAATTGTAGTAGCCAGCATTGTCGCCCTGGAGCTGGGCAAGGCCTGGACTGGTGATTGATGGCAGGATGTTCATGAGTGTGCTGAGCGCCACATTCCAGGAACCTTTCCATTGCACCTTACAAGGCTTGAGAAGGCAGGCTTGAGATTCCCAGGGCATTATAAATACAGCCTTGCAGACAATAATGGGGTGGATGGAAAGAGAAAAGACATGCAATGCTGGGCGACAATCGGGAACACTGCGAGACTTTAATAGCCTGTCTAGTTAAGTGATTCTCATTTTTACAGAATGTTTCCCATGGCTTAAAACAGTGAAGGGTGATTCTACCAGTAGTACTACTGTGAATCGTTTGTTGTGAAGTAAACACATCCATTATTGAGCTTAACTCTCATTCAGTGTGTGTATCGATCTTGGTGCTCGTTACAATATTAAGTAATTTTATCATCATATCAATATGCCTCACTGCGCAGAGCTAACCCATCTTCTGATGCTTTCTAAGTGTTATGAAGTCCAAAAGAATCCTTTGTTAAGGTCTTCTTATATAACAGTAAATGAGTAATAGATGCATTTTTGCAGAACTCAAGTGTTACCACCTCATCCATCAGCAATCCAAGCTTTTCCTAGATGATCTTAGATGCAATTACTGGCCGGGCCCAAAAATGATTAGCTTCAGGTGGATTACCTGTTCTGAAGTGCAGGTTGTTTGGCTGCTCGCTCCACATCCAGTACAAACACTTGATGTTAATGATGTACTCTTGTACCTGGCAATTTACAAGTCTTTCTTTGGTGTTAAGCAAAGTTTGGAGTTAAGTCCACGAATGCCTTCATCATTTGTAATCATGGCACAACAGTGTCACATGTTGCATCCTTATCTGCTCAAATGATTAGAAGCAGGCGTTATTACCATCAGCAGTATGAAAAAAAATGCTGAAAACAATAATGCAGGTCAAGAAATCACTTAACAAAATCGTGAAACGATGACATCTCAAATATAAAGCTAAAAATAAGCAGCAAAAATAATAATAGGACCGAATCCAATAAGCAATAAAATGAATAAGGAGAATAATTCAGTTACTGGTAACATCAGTTTATAATTTTTAATTGTAAAATTATTTTAGCTAAAATTAGTATGTAAGTATGTAAGTAAACATTTCACAGATTTTCACCTGTACACCACACATTTTTTATGCAGTTAATTGCATTTGTTTTCTGACTGTACTTAACCCCATTTCAGGGACACAGGGAGCCACAGCCTATCCCAGCAGCACTAGCTGCAGGGCATGGCAGAGCACAGTCATTTACACCAGGCACTTCAGAGACAAAGGTGTCTTTGGGTTGACAGAGAATAATTCACGTAGACAAAAAGAGAACATATAAAACTCCACAGAAATAATTAACCAGCCAGCCTCCCGGAGCTGTGAGGCAGAAGCATCAACCACTGGTTCATTGTTGTTTGCGTACAAGTTTAAGTGAATAAACGGCTTATGTGTAATGCAAGCTACCAGCTATGTCATAACCTATAATCATTTGTAGACAACAAGCATGGTGGGATTTAAGTACTGGATTAGAGGCAAAGTATTAAATCTATGCATTCAGTTAAAATTCTTGTTTAGCAAAATAGCAGCTAGACATTCACTTTCAACTGAAAGGAAGACTCACTTTGAAATGTGTGTTAAAAATTCTGTTAGCACTATCACAGTTACATGAGTAAATTGGACTCCGGTGCAATGAACTAGAGCGTTCCTGAGCACTAAAGTCCCAGATAATACTTAGAATGCCCACTGGAGGGAGGAAAACTGTCAAGTCCTGGCTAGTAATGAAAAGGCAAATTTTGAATCTTTATAAATATAAAGGTTTATTATCACAGAAAATGCTCTTGTTAATAGTGAAGCTCTGAAAAGCAGGAAAGGCAAAAGGAGTTGCCTGTAATAGGCAATCCCAAAACAAACAATGTTCCAATACAAGAATCTAAAGTAGAACTGTTAAAGCACAAAGTAAATCAGACTTGAACAAACTCATCAAACCACAAAGGATGGTGAGATTTTCAAAGCCATTAAAGCACTGTGGGCTGTCCTTTGTGGTGATGGGTAGGTGGCCCTGCGTGTTGTTGGACCACCCATAAAATACAAGGAATATAACAGAAAGTACACTGTGTCACACACGTGCGCTTAGGAGACAGCCAACAAACCCACAGGTGAGCGATTTATCGACAGATGGGGGGTTGTTTTATGGTACTGATGCGTCTCTTTCTAATATTATAGATCCAAAGAAGACCAATAAACCAAACATGCCGGCAATAACTCACATCTCAGAAAATGGCAACTTCACTTCCTCAATTCAGACGTCACTTTCCGGCTTCGGGTGATGAGGATCATCTTTTTCTATATCTTTCTGTCCTCTGCATCTTGCTCTGTTACATCCATTACCTGCATTTCCTCTCTCACCACATCCATAAACCTTTGCTTAGGCCTTCCTCTTTTCCTCTTACCTGGCAGCTCTATTCTTAACATCCTTCTCCCAATATACTCAACATCTCTCCTCTGCACATGTCCAAACCAACGCAATCTTGCCTCTCTGACTTTGTTTCCCAACCGTCCAACCTGAGCTGACCTTCTAATGTACTAATTTCTAATCCTATCCAAACTCGTCCAGCTCTGTCTCCTGCTTTCTGGTCAGTGCCACCGTGTCCAACCCATATAACATAGCTGGTGTCACTACTGTCCTGTTCCCTTTCACTCTTGCTGATATCCGTCTGCCACAAATCACTCCTGACACTCTTCTCCACCCAATCCACCTTGCCTGCACTCTCTTTCTCACCTCTCTTGCACAATCCCAGTTACTCTGTACTGTTGATCCCAAGTATTTAAACTCATCCACCTTCGCCAACTCTACTCCTTGCATCCTCACCATTCCACTGACCTCCCTCTCATTTACACACATGTATTCTGTCTTGTTCCTACTGACCTTCATTCCTCTCCTCTCTAGAGCATATCTCCACCTCTCCAGGGTCACAATATCATCAGCAAACATCTGCACTGAAGAACATTTTTGTTTTTTTGACAATTTATATTTCTCAGGGAACTGATCAACAGGTAAACAGTATTACAGCCAAGCTTCACTCCATCATGCCCACTTTGTTGGAAGCCATTAACTGACCGTTGAGGGACTCCATCCAGAATTCGCATGGTATGGGTGTAATGGTGAACAGTGTGCTCTTGAACGATGAATCAAAGATAGAGTTGTTTGGCCGCACTAACAGTAGACATGTTTGGTGTAAACTGAAGACAGAATTTCAGACCAACTGTGAAGCAGGGTGATGGAAATGTTGTGGTTTGTGGTTGTTTTGCTGACTCAGGACCTGGGCAGCTTGCAGTCATCAAGTCAACAATGATTTCGGCATGTTACCAAAGTGCGCTTGACGAGAATATAAGGTCATCTGTCCGAAAGATAAAGTGGAACTGGAAATGGGCTGTTCAAAATGATAATAATCAGGAGCACACTAGGAAATCCACCAAAGAATGGCTCAAAGAAAAAGAAATGGAAGGTTAAGGACTGGCCTAGTCAAAGCACTGATTTGACTGCCATTGAAATGTTGTTAGGAGATTTGAAACGGGAAGTATATGCAAGGAGCCACACAAACATCTTGACATTGAAGGAATTTTCCATGGAGGCAGTGGTCTAAAATTTCACTGAGTCTATGTCAGAGACTGGTGGGCAGTTATACAAAACACCTATAACAAGTCATTTCTTCTAAATCTGGCAATGGCAACTTCCTGTGGGCAAGGGTGGGCTTACTTTTTCCGCAGTAGACCATTACATCTATTGTCATTTCTGTCAAGTAAAAGATTGAAAAGGCAATGTTTTTATTCTAGTATATCAGCTTTATCTGTAGGCACTGTTTGAATGAAGATCTGCCTGCTTAAATATATTGAACATTTCCATGGAGTGGACTTTCTTTTCACATGATTGTATATTAATTTTTCTTTACAATATATTCACCTTCCACTTTTTACATTTTATGAGTTACTGTTCTTTCATTGTTGAGTCGGGAACTCATTTAGAGTGGAGTACAGGGCTGACTTGGCCTTGTTCAAGTTTTTTTCCAGGCCTTGGACCTGGCAGTGTAACAGCCCACCAAGGTATTTTCAGCTGGTTGCTACACAATGTGTAAGAGTGCCTACAAAAGTACATGTTAGTCTTGCAGTTATGTCACTTTGGGCATATTTGTGATATTTAAAATCACAGCTGCCTACTGATCTTTATCTGTCTTGACAAAGTCTTCTTGTTTTCCTGAATCCCAAACGTGTATGTTTGCTAAAATGGCAGCTCTAGACTCTAAATTCTATGCTGTGTTTATGACTGAGTTTTCAACAAAACAACTCAGATAAACAAAAGGAAGCAGTTCAGCCCATTTCGTTAGCTAAGGGATACATTATCCTAACATCATTCGGATACTTTTTAAAATTTTAATGGTTTCAGCTTCCACCACAACTTTTTCGCCATCATCTTTTGTATAAAGAAGTGCTTCCTGATAAGAAAGAATGCGAGGATGGATCGATGCTCTAGTCCTCAGTTCTCTGGACTCTCCCATGCTGGAGTTAACCATTAAACCAGAGATAGGCTTATTAAGGTTAGGTATTAGGTTTAGTAACACTAAATCAAACAGTGAATCCTAAGCCAGTAGCATTTCTGCACCAAATTGTTGTGATGGTGTTGTTTTCTGAGTCTTCTAAGTGTTTCTCTGTTTTTGTATATCTTTTTCTATGGTATTGAAGTGTAGAGTATTATGCATTCTTATATTTCTATTGTAACTTAGTTTTAGCCTTTGTAATTTTGTTTCCTGTTATGATTTTAAACTCTCGCAACACCATCTTGCTTTTCATTTATGTCATCTCCACCATTTTGGCTAACTGTTGCCAGGATACATGTTCCAGTTACTAGGTGGCATGGCACTGGAAGTCATGTCACATGGCATCATGCAATGTCACAATAGTATATACAGTAAGTCAACATGGCAAAGCACTCATTGTTCAGGTTTATGCACTGACCAGTAAATAATAAATAATAATAATAATACATTTTATTTATATAGTGCCTTTCCCAAGCTCAAGGTGCTTCAGAGAGTCTCAAAGAAAGAGCAGGTAACATTGTACGCAGATTATATGTATCTATACTAATAAACGGCAAAGCCCTCACTGACTCACTCACTCACTCACTGACTGACTGACTGACTGACTCATCACTAATTCTCCAACTTCCCGTGTAGGTAGAAGGCTG
>JANRMT010062848.1:13403089-13413990 GCA_026402145.1 Polypterus bichir lapradei | reverse complement strand
GAAGCGCGGGTATTCTGCTAGTATATAATATTGGATACCGATGTTTCCTGAATAGAACATTAAAACAGATAGATACAGGATATACAAATTCATTAAATAGAATAAAAGACAATAAACCAGAGTGAAATACTAAGTTCAATACTAAAAGAAAGTCTAGCAAATAACATAATTTGTTATATAACGCACACACATTATTATCCTGAGCATCTGGACAGAGAAGTAAACTGAAGTAAATTGAAAAAAGGGTCAGAGTGTTGGGTTAAGTTAAACGCCTTCCTGAACAGATGACTGCCAAGTTGTTTTTTTAAAGGAATGAATGGAGTCAGCTGATCTCATTAATTTCAGGAGGTCATTCCAAAGTCTGGGCGCTATACAGCTAAAGGCCCCGTCACCCATACTGTGCAGGTTAGCGTGGAGCACAAAAGAATCAGAGGCCCTTAGTGGGTGAACAGGAGCATAGTGATGGAGAAGGTCACTGATGTAGTGAGGCCATTTAAAGGGTTGTAGGAATAGAATTTTATGTTCAGTTCAGTAAGACACAGGGAGCCAGTGAAGGCAAAGTTAATATATTTTTATGAAACGAACAAGGAGGAAGATGTAGTCAGGAAACAAAGCCAGGTAGATACCAGAAGAAAATCAATCATCAAAAGCAAAAGATATCTGTAAGAATGATTGCAAGCCGGGGAAAAATGTCAGAATCTAATAACACATAATCACTATGCTTTTATCCAAATCTCAGATTAAGAAGAAACTATTATGGTGACCTTTATTACTGTCACATATGATGGCATCAACTATCATGCATTCCCAAAGTATTACTGGCAATTGCAATAATAACTAAGAAAGCTGATAGTGGTAGCAGCCTTTCAATGGTGATTTGCTTATTTTTTTTAGGGAAGCACCCAGCCTTGACAAAGCTTGCATGCTTCCAAACAGTCCAGCTCCACAAAATGCAGTTGTGGTGGAAATGAATGGAGATGTCAAGTAAACAGTTTCTTGAATGTTATGAAAGTTTTGTCCTACCATGTAACATTTGTTGCATGAAGATCTTCAGTATAAAAAATTGGGAGGGCTCCCCCAATGAAGATGTTTACCAACTCCAATGGAATTACATGGGTAAGCAGGCACAGGACAAGCACATAAATCCAGAAAGAAACTGTTCTACAATGGATGATTTATAATCTGGACAGGGGGTGACACGTGGAAACACAAAAAATGGACAATTGACTTTCTTGCTGGTTTCTTCTGGCTCACCTTTAAAGTCCACAGCACACCAGCCACCCCTGTGACAAAACCTGATGCTGCCAAATGGCAAATTACTAACAAGGCTGCAGGCATTTGTAGTCCATTTAGGTAGCACTGCAAAAATACTAATCTCTCTAAATGGCAACATTCAATAAGAAACCAAAATGCTGTCAAAAATGATGTTAAAGTATTTACTTTTAAATAATTACAGAACAGAAAGCAGCAATTAATTCCACCTAAAATAGAAACACTTCAATTTTTAGATATAAATAAAAACCTAGGAAAAAATAAAGAAGATCGCAAATCATAACAATGTCTATGGATACCTTGTCAAAGCTCTGCTTGACCCCATAGTGAAACTCTGGCAAATGTATCCTTACTGTTTCCTTTCACTTTGATTTTTGGTTCTCATTTTTGGATTTACAACAGTTGATGTTTGTCTTCCTGGTTTTACCTTTGCATGGCCTTTAATTCTTAAGTCCTTTAATTCATTTCCTGGTCCACTTGCTTTTATTCTGTCTACAGTACACCATTTTTTGGTGTAATTCCCACCGCCAGGTGACAGCAAAAAGGAGGACATTGCCAAGAGCAAATTATTGTGGGACCTTTCTAGTTTGTAGTACCTTTGTCTTTCACTGTTTCTTATGTTTATGTCCTTCAGTTCATTCATTTTTGGAACATGTTTTAGACTTTTTGTAAATAACTTACCTGTGCATTTTGGATTTGCTCTTTCTTGCTCAGTTTACTAACCTTCACTTTTTGAACTTGATGGTTTCCTCCAGGTGCCTGTGTCATATTTTTAACACACCTCTAAACAATGTGTGCATTTTAACCAATGATAAGTAAAAAAGATAATCTTGACCTTGATCTTGATTCCAGTTTGATTTCAATAAATTGTTCTTCAGGCTTCAGCGATATATAAGAAATTTACTTAACAAAGACACCTTTGGAGCAATGCAATACTAGAATACTCTTGTATTACAAATCAGTATATGCTAATGATCCTTTTTAAGACAAATGCTTCATAGAGTATGAACATACAAAAGAGTATTTAGCATGAAGCTGATAACTTGTTAATCTGTTACAAACAGGTCCATATATGGGACGTTACATCCTGTGTTCGGCTACGCAGGCAAAATTGATGCTTCATTCCAAGTCTGGAGCGACCTTGAAGCCTTGCACCTAAAATGAACTCACCCTGTTTACAGTCAACCCCCTCGGTCATTCACGGATTTTTCCTTAGAACCTAACTAATAACTGGTCACAGAAACTACAAATATCCTCCTCAATTTTTTTATACCTTTTTTCATGGCAATATATAATTTTTCATGCGTTTTAATACAGAATTATTAAGAACAATATACTGTAATTTACTAATTTTGTAACATAAATATTACATATTATTGTGTGGGTAAATTCAGCTAAATTTCCATATAAACTATAATACTGTATAATTTTTTTTATTATTGTAGAGAGAACACAAAGCAACCGTAGAGGAAAACGTGGCTTAGGATGGTGAAATATCCCTGTACTCAGATGCGGGAGGTTTGAAAGTAGCTAATCCGAAAGCATTATTCATTTCTCCTTGCTGCTGATTGGCTGCTGCCCTGTAACGCATCTCCAGCAGATGCAGCCCAGCACTCCCACATCATAACAGTTTACTGCGTGTAGCTATCTCGAGTGTTTCGCTGAATGTTCTCATGTTTTTCATTTTGTTCTTCTTAAAGCCCTAAGATGCCGCTCAAATACCCTGCACCTTCTAAGGCTTCTAGCAATAAACCTAAGCACCAGAAGGAGTTTAAGACACTCCAGGAGTTAAGCCGTATTAGCGTGCCATTATTGCTCCACCATAGGATCTGTAAATCATCTGTTTTCCTCTGCAGTCATTATCTTCATTACATACCTTCATCGTACTGCGCAGCTAATTCATCATCATCATCATCATCTTCAATCAATATCATTCATTATGGGTGAGTACCCATACATTTTACTGTATTTTTTTTTTTTAAATTAAATTAAATTATTATTGTATTTACCCTACATATACCAAAGAAAACGACAGTGCATACCATGCGCTTGCATGAATTACAGTATATATAGGGGTAATATCGGTATTTTACATTCTAGCACTATAGAAGACATAGCAGTACAGTACTGTACAGTATACGGCTTAACCTTTACATTCTTTTTTTTAGGGTGACATATTAAGCTGAGTTTGAAATGAAATTAAAGTGTTTTGGGGCCATTTTAGGGTGTAAACTATAAAAACAGGCATTTATATGTATTTTTTTGACCACATCCAAAATTTGTGGATTTTCACAATTTGCAGGTGCACTAGGAATGTAACCCCCGCAAATTTCGGGGGTCGACTGTACAACAGTTAGACAAAAGGCAATATAACTAAAAAGCTTAGACAAAAATTGTTAAGTAAAGTTTTTCCTCTGTACCAACTACATAAGGGCGGCACGATGGCGCAGTGGTAGCGCTGCTGCCTGCGTGGAGTTTGCCTGTTCTCCCCATGTCTGCATGGGTTTCCTCCCACAGTCCAAAGACATGCAGGTTAGGTGTATTGGCTATCCTAAATTGTCCCTAGTGTGTGCTTGGTGTGTGGGTGTGTGTATGTGTGTGCCCTGTGGTGGGCTGGTGCCCTGCCCAGGGATTTGTTCCTGCCTTGCACCCTGTGTTGCCAGGGATTGACTCCAGCAGACCCCCGTGACCCTGTGTTCGGATATAGTGGGTTGGATAATGGATTGATGTATGGATGGACCAACTACATAAACTGCCCAATTCACAAATATTGTGCCTAAAGTGAAATTAGGCAGTTTGTTTTAAAACAACAGTTCAAAAATTATTAAAAAATGACAAGGAGACAAAGATATGAGGGAAAGCAAAATGAACTGTCCAAAATATAGGGGGTTCCAGATCTAATTATGCAATTTTCATTACGCTATAACTTATTAAGTTTATTACATAGAAAACCACCCAAAAAATCCCGGACCATCGAGAAGTTTGCTAACTGACGACATGAAGAATCGTCTTTGGAATCCTCATAAATCAAAGTCATGCAGATGATAAGAAACAGTAAACATTACTATTGCCATCCTCAGTTATTCTCATTCTATAATATTCTTAACAGAGATTTAGCATGTGCTAAAAAATAAAATCACATTTTCTTCTGTTTCATCGTGACTTATTACTAATGCACATAATAACAATATACAGATTTACAATAGTGTTGGCTTTTTTTTAAATGTAATGATTTATTTTGATAAAAAAGGTGGCATCATCAGCTCATTGTCACATGTACACAGTGTAATAAAATTCACATCTGCATGTTTGACCTCCATGAAGCAGGCCCCATTGTTTTTGTGCAGAGGCCGAATGTTCCTCCTTTGGTTAAGTACGCATTGAGAAGTCAAGCAAAATGACACCTTTTATTGGCTAACTGAACCGATTACAATATGCAAGCTTTTGTGGCAGCTGAGGCCCCTTCTTCAGGCAGGTTGTAATTACCCAACTTTTCTGTTGGTTACGTATAATATAGCTTCAAAATATAATAGTGTTGATAGAAACAGACGGCTTTCTTTGTGAAACTGAAGCAAAACATGATTTCAAATGTGATCTCACCACTGCAAAAATTTTTTTGCAGTTTTAAATATTTTTTGGGAGGTGGAAAGAAAGTAACATAGCTCCTTACGGGTTTGGCAACACTGTGCAACCCTTCCGTGCCTGCACTTTACTCAGAATAGAGCCTAGATGAAAAAGTCATTTGGAAATTCAACAAAACTATACACAACCCATAATGAGGCTGTGAACGGGACCCGGACACAGACAGGCAGACATGTTGTTATGCACCCCCACACGTTTATTTACACTATATACAAAGTTAAAGTGCACCACAAACCCCACAATTCCCCCAAAGTCCAGGCCTCTCTCACACACACTGCCTTTCTTCGGGCCACCTCCTCTCTTGCCTCTCCTGCCTTGTCCTCTCCTCACCCGACTCCAGTCTCGAATGAAGGGAGGCAGCCCCTTTTATCTTCACCCGGATATGCTCCAGGTGCTCCCCGGCAATCACCCGCCGACACGCCCCCATGTGGCGGAAGTGCCAGCTGTACTCCTGGAAGCACACCGGGTGTCCCTGCTTCTTTTCCCCCCAGCACTTCCTGGTGTGGTGAAAGTGCTGAGGTCCAGGGTTCCCAAGGCATTGGGGCGCCCCCTGACGGTGACCACGGGCCCCTACAGGGTTGGGCTTCCAAGCCCTCAACCCGTGGCCCCCAAAGCAACCAGGGTGGTGGCCCCCACGTGATCCAAGTTGGGCGCACGCCTTCTTCCGGTCCCTTAAGGCGTCCCGGCCGGGTCATCGCCTCTGGCATCCCTGACAGAGGCAAAATGATGAACTCTTAGGCAAAAGCTATAATCAAGAGAGACAATCAAATTGTTATCAGAATTAGTTGAGGAACAAATTCTGCTTAGGCAGGTACAAAACTTTGTGCACACTAATAACGGTGTCCTCTCATCAGCCCCAACATGTACACTCCTGTTGCCAGATGGGAATTGTAGCCCCTGTGTTGGCATTGCTTTTTGAGTTGCACCCTTCCATTACAACTCCTCTCCCTGATACACCAGATAATGTATATTTTAAATTGGACTGATAGAAACACACATGCAAATATTTTTGAAAATCAGTTCAGCTGGCAGACAAACAGGTGGAAACAGACAAACAAGCAGCATATGATTTTATTTCTATAGATGATGTCATGCAGCACTGGAGGATTTGATTATTTCTGAAGATCATTTTCAGAAGCAACCCATTGTATTCCTGTTTTGGGAGCTATCTTATATAGCAAACAATGGTAACAGACAAGTCTTGGTCTAATTGGAACAAGTTGCCTTTCCCTTTCCATTGCGGGCTACCCTGTGGAGCACTATCTGAATCGACTCCCTTCTTTCTGTTAACTGAGGAGTCCATCTGATGGGTAGATTGACACCTAAAGGCAGATTTATTCTTCATAAGGAAGTGGACAAACAAACACACACAGAATGATTTAATCACAAGTAAAGTAAAGAATGCACTTGGCACTTTAGGATACTGTTCTCTCTGTTGCATTCTGAGTAGCTATGTGAATTTTCTGCTGTGATTGGTCAACCATTTTAGACAGAATTTACTTCTTCTCGTGACTTCTGCACTTCTCTATGTGCTGCCAGAGCAATGTCACTACTTTCCAATTGCTATGTCCTGCAAATTGAGTTAATGTGACTTTTACACAAGTGGAATGGCTGAATATGATACTGCATATAGTATAGTATAGCCTTTTCATAATGATTGGTTGTTTGCGTCTTAAATCCACTCGACTTTGTGATGTTTAGGGCTGCCAGAAGGGGCTCACAGTTATCCTTTCAGTGATTGATTGATTAACATATAAACCCTTCTCACACTGTTCAGCTTCACCCTGACCTCAGCCTGAAGTGTTAAGTGAATGATAAACTATTTCATAAACATAATAAAGTTATGTGGACAAAAAGAAAAGTCTTAAATAGATGATGGTTCATTAACATAGAACTTTTATGGGAGTTAAGAACCAAACTTTGTTAAAAACGTTATAATTAATTAACATATATGCCCCAATCTAATTGACACAACAAAGGGTAATAGATATGTAAATGAATACATAATGCAAATTTCTTAGTTTGGAATATTATTCAGAGTGCACAGTATAGGGGCTTTTTAATTTTTATTACATAGAATGAACTGTATAAAAGGAGCACTAATACGTCCTGCCATGTTTTCTGCAGCTAACACCACATGGGACCCCAGTCTCAGCACAAGGCGCAGTTTCTCACACACCCACATTCAGTCATACAGAGCCAGTTTAACCTAATGTGCGCATCTTATGGGATATGTGAGGTAAAACTGCAGCAAACATAAGAGGAACATTCAGTCCCCACACAGATAATGACCATACATCGGCATTAAGACCCTGGATATTCAATCTGTGACACACAAGTACTGAACACTGCATTGTCCTCTGCTTGTCGGAATTTTTAATAAATAGAAATGGATAATGTGCTGTATATGTGTTGTAACAGCTGTTGAAATAAATGTACAGACAGGACGTAAGTCATAAATCAAAAGCACTGAAACAGTCTGTCTTATATAAAATTAGGCTTGATATCAGGGTTGAAATTAGCATGGAAACAAAACATTTGCAAACAGACAAGTCAATGTTTGGGAAATGCGAAATGCATTGAAGTAAATGGCGAAATTGAATTGAACTATTTATGAGTGGACTGCAATGGTGCAATGCTCTTTTAAGTGTCCCTGAGGAATAGGGAAACATCTTCGAATTTTGCTGGACTGATAATTGTGACTAAAAATGTGATCAAAGCTGTAAGGCAGCAGTGCTAACCAATTCATCACCATGCCTCAAACAACAAAAAATGTAAAATGATACAATACTGCTTATTTTTGTATAGTGCTCTTCACTGATTACAGGCATAGAGTGCTGTGAGCAATTCTCCGATAAAATACAAGTATAGATTATAGTAATTACTAAATACAGAACTGGTACACATATAAATGCAGATTTGTCTAAACTCAGGGAACAAGGTAGAAACTGATTAAACATAAATCAAAACCAACAATATCTGTCCACTAAATACTTGATAAACTATGGCCAGTTGACAACAATGGAGAAAGTCAAAAATAATGTCAGAGACCTGGAGACCTCAGCCAATTAACTACTTACCTGTTCCTAGGTTTTCTACAGTGGAGTCTCTGCTGACTATTTACTAAATTTGAAAATTTTTCCATCTAATGATTCCAACACTTATTTATCTGACATGACTTTTTCATTTGCAGGAGAACATCCTGGCAGTAGAGCAGTGACAACAAGTGCCACATCTAGATGCCAAGATTAGAAACAGAATAGAGGAGAGTTAGTCTTCTCCCTTTGGCTGCTCCCATTAGGGGTTGCCACAGTGGATCATCTTTTTCCATCTTTTCCTGTCATCTGCATCTTGCTCTGTCACAACCACCACCTGCATGTCCTCTCTCACCACATCCATAAACCTCCTATTAGGTCTTCCTCTTTTCTTCTTGCCTGGCTGCTCCATCCCTATCATACTCCTATGCATATATCCAAACCAATGCAATCTCGCCTCTCTGGCTTTGTCTACAAACTGTCCAACCTGAGTTGACCCTCTAATGTACTCATTTCTAATCCTGTCCATCTTTGTCACACCCAGTACTGGTTTAAAAAGATTGTGATACCTATATTCCTGTGCGAATGACTAACAACAGAGATGCAGTGTACACAGGTAATCAGCAGCTCTAGTCAGGGTATGCTAAACTGAAGAAGTGAATCTTCAGCCAGGATTTAAAAGCTGAGACTGAAAGGGCACCTCTTATAGGAACAGACAGATCATTCCACAGCTTCAGGGCCCTGTAACTAAAAGTTTAACTTCCCAGTGTTGTTTTATTAATGCTTGGAATCATAACTAGGTTGTTATCTTGAGATCACAAGTACTGTATATATGTTTTTGTCATTCTTATATCAACAGTATGGATGGTGTTGCTTCAAAGATTTTGCATCCTGGGTTTAAAACCTTGTGTCCTTTGTTTTCTATGTAGACTTTCACATTCTCTCCTTGTCTATAATGCATTAGTGAGACCTCATCTAGAGTAAAATTTGATTTTCACAATACCAAAAAGACAGTAGCACTTGAAGCTGTGCTAAGGAGATCAATCAAGTGCATCCCAGGACTTAAGGACATGTCCTACTCTGACAGATTCAGAGAATTAAACCTGTTTTGTCCCGAGGAGAGGAGACTGTGTGGGGACCTAATCCAGATCTTCAAAATTTTCAAAGACACAAATAACTTAAATCCAGCAGAATCGTTTAAGGTTAACAATGAATCATGTACACCGATGGAAATAAAGAGGAAGTGCGTTTCGAGTGAAGCCAGGAGGCGTTTATTTAAGCAAGGAGTTGTGGGAATCTGGAACAACCTACCAAGCATGGAGTTGTGCCAGAAACCTTGTAAACCTTAAAAAGTATCTTGTGCAGATATTTAAGGGCAGCTTAGCTATTAGGTAAACAAGCAAGCTTGATGGACTAAATGGTTTTCTGTTACTTGTCAAATTTCTTATGTTCTATGTTCTTATGCCTGCATTAATTTTCCCTCAGGTACTCCAGCTTTCCTCCCACATCCCCAAAGACATTCAGGATAACTGGTTAACTGGTGGCTGTAAATTTGCCCCAGTATAAAAGGGGGTGGGTGTATGAATGGGCTAGGTGATACACTGGCACCCTGTGTAAGGTTGCTTGTTGCCTTGCAACTGATGATGCAGGCACAGGCTCCAGCCCCCACAATGCTCAACTGGATTAAGCAGGTTGCAGAATGTTATGTTGTGTCTTATATCAATGGTTTCAATGGAAGATGTATAAACAGATTTCAAAGAGCTGAGAATGCTGCAACTAGAATCCTGAAATGCACAAAATATCACGATACCTTGATAGTTTTTAGAACTGCCGTTGACTACATTTCAGAAGAATCTCGCAAAAGTGTTAGATTATTACTCATCTACAAATTGCTGTAATTTCACAAGAGGCTTTCTCTCTAGCCGGCAAGCCTTGTATTCCACACTCTGGAATTCTATGTATATGTCTGTGTACTTCTTCTCCAGTATTAATGCCTATTCATTATTACAGTTTAAATATGATTTATGAAATGCCATATTTTATCCCCCAACATCAATTTTCTGTTTTTTAGGAAAACGTACCATAATTATGCACCTATTATTTTCAGCAGTGTTCTTGGTCTTTTTAAAGATCTGAAAGTGAAAGGAGATATTTCAATGTTTGTAATATTCAATAAATGTGGAAATGGATATCATCAGCAATGGTTTTATACTTCTGATTGATTTGATGTGTGTTTTACAAATTGCTAAACGTCCTACTTATTTTCATAATCATTTAAATTATCACCCATGATGTGAGCATTCAATATGTAATTGTCTCTTCTGGTAATTAAAGCATTTCACATCATTATTTGATTATGTTTGATCTGCTCCTGTCTTTGTTGCCTCTGTTTTCAGCTACAGCAAGAACTAGGACTATGGAAGATCTCAATAATAACAGCTCATCTGGAGTAATTGAAGATATTATGAGAATCTAAAACATAAATGATGAGACAAATCTGGCTGTAGCAGCTCATCTCTAAAAAAAAGTTTCTATAAAAAGTATTTACCCCCTAGGGAGTTTTCACATTTTACTATTACACAGCACTAAATCACTCCCAATTTAATTTGGATTTTTTGACACTGATCATCATAATGTCAAAGTAAAAACAGATCTTTGCAATTAGTTACAAATTTAAAACACAAAATAATTGATCATAGAAGTATTCACCCTCTTCAAGTCAGTATTAAGTAGTTGCACCTTTGGTGTCCATGACAGCCTTGAATTGTGTGCACAGGTCTCTATCAGCTACACACATCTGGACACTGACATTTTCCCCCATTCTTCTTTATGAAACTACTCAAGGTCTGTCAGGCTGCATGGAAATGGTGAATGAATGGCCATTTCCAAGTCAACCCTATTATTATTATTATTATTATTATTATTATTATTATTATTATTATTATTATTATT
>JANRMT010062848.1:13387755-13403079 GCA_026402145.1 Polypterus bichir lapradei | reverse complement strand
TTATTATTATTATTATTATTATTATTATTATTATTATTATTATTATTCTCTGTTACCTGTGTTTGCTAGTCTTTAGCCCTAAAACATCAGGGTGGCCCTGCCTCCTGGGGCTGCACTCACAAGATACATGGAATGGGTTCACACTTACAGTTGCAGGAGATAATTACACCCATAACAGAAATAACAAAGACATGAAAAATAATCATTCAGAAACTATAATAAAATGTAAAATACACAAATTCAGACCATTACATAAGACATAGTTTATCTGTACATTGGAGTTCCAATTTATGTTTGTTGTCTCAATAAAAATACAACCAAACAAGTTAAACGAATAAACATAGAAGAGCAATACAACATATAATTATAAAATTATAAAAACATGTGATATGTAATGGCAAACACAGAACTTTGGAATGAGCCAGTAGGAACATGTGTGACATATTACTTATAGCAGGAATGAAAACGTATCAACAATTTTTAACCTGCTGCCTGCACAGCCTGCTTACAGACTTCAGAATCGGGAACATTTAATAAGACACTTTGCCTCCGCCAAACCCTGCCCCTCCACCAGTCCTCGCCCACCTTGGGTGCCAGGTCAGGTTGCTGTAAGGGTCACTTAAGGCCCCTACTGCATTCAAGAAGAGCTGCCTTGCCCAATCCGAGACCTTTCATCTGATGCTTCAGCTTCCTGCCTCACTGCAGGTTCTTCCTGAGGACAGAGTTTAAAAATGCAATCTTAGATGCACTTTTTTATGTGACCTTTTTTTTTTGGCTCTTATTTTTTTTCCCCTCTCCAAAAGAAAGCTTAAAAACAGGAATATGAAAGAGATTTGGTCTTTGATAGAACAAACTTTGTGTCCTTGGGGCCAAAACTGTCCAGAAGTGCTTCTAAATGAGTTTTAAAGGTGCTTCTGCCTTTATGGTCTCTTTCAGCTATTGTCAGTACTTCATGCTTTTTACAAATCTGTGCTTTTGAAATATGTCTGTTCTTTTAATGCCTGCCAACATCAAAGTGATGCTCTGGATCTATTTTTAATAAGTGCATTCTGAAAGCCTCTCTCTGAAATAGCATTTGCCTGAGCTAAAGACACTTTGTTCTTTCATCCTGCTTGCTTCTCTCTGAATCATCGCTAAAGTTAATCTTGTGGGTAGCGTTGGAGGGATGGCAGTGGGTTGGCACATGCCACTGACCAGTTTAGTTGTAGGCAGGGTAGATTATCCATTTGAGCAGGAGGGCATTATGGCTTACCAAGTCTAACATCACGTCATCATAAATGACCTAGGTCAGTTCGCCATAATTATATAGTATGAGTTTTACAGAACACTACAGTGATAGGACTCACCATGAAAGGTTTGCCTCATTGAATACTTTAGGGTTTCTGAATTAATGATGGGAAGTAAGTGATTACCCATTCGTTTCCTTTTAAATAACTCGGGTCCAATCAGATTTACTAACCAACCATCCAGCTTCACAAGTAAAGGAACTCCTGTCCAGAGGCCTCAAGTAAAAAACTTCCTTAAATGTGCATTAGCCATTTATTATGCAAAAATCAGGATTTATAAAACATGGATGTGACATGGAAATTGGCCTAAAGTCACAGCAGGTTTTGACCATCTGTAAGTCCTACGCAGACTTTTTTGGTTTTGTCCTTTTCACCGACTCCAGGCGGCATGACAATGAAGTGAGCAAAAAATCATATTGCAGTGACATTTCAGTCACATTCTGATTTTCTATCACAGTTAACTGATGGTTTCTCTCAATACAGTTGTCTTCAGTGGTGGTCTTAGCAGCTAATGTACATGCTTAGTGGTGATTGCCTAATTGTGTGGCCTGTCTATTTCATCTATAAAAAATGTGTCCTGTGTGTTGTGCAAAAGAACTGGCAATGCCAGTGTTAGCTTTTTCACAGATCACAATGATGATGAGAGGCTTGTAAGCCAATTCAAACTTTGTAGAGATGCCCTCTTGGAGTTGTATACTGAATTTCAGCCAACATTACAACAACAATAAAACTTATTTATATAGCACATTTTCATACAAGCACCAAAGCTCAAAATGCTTTACAAGACAACAAAAAGATAGTTATATGAAATGAAAAATAAAAAAAGATTAGGCAATGATAGTAAAGAATAATTAACAAAGGAAAAAGGCAAGGTCATATGGCTGGGAGGACAAAAAAAAAATTTAATTAGGGTGGAGAAAAAAATCAAATCTGCAAGGGTTCCAAGTCCAAAAAGACCACCCAGCCCCCACCAGACATTCTACCTAACATAAATGTTTGTAAATCAGTCCTCTTTGTTTTCAGGCTTCACATGACAATATTTGACAATGTTGGTCTTGTGGACAGCTGGGACCACTGCCTTCAATCCATCAACTCAGGGGTCTGCATGATGGCTTGACCACCATAAAAGAACCAGAAAAGGCAGCAGAGAATAGCAGAGACTAGTACAGATTGCGGAACCTTGTAGAAAATGATAATTCTATGCCCATATAGTCTATCAGAAAAGACAACTAAATTGTAGCTAAGAAAAATCCATATTAAAATAATGAGATTTTAGCAGTTTGTATATTGATCCACAGTACTAGTCTGGCAAATTCGGGTCAGTAAAGTGTTCCAGATTTTGGATGCAGAGACTATCACATAGAAATCATGCAATCCCTGCCCCGTTATAGGTTTTTGGTGGCGGGAACTTTTCTTTTTTTTTTTTGAAATTTTATTAATTTTATTGCAATCATTCCATACAAATCAATCATTTTTTACAAAAAGTGGGATTGAGAACAAGTCAACCCCCACCCCTGAAAGAGAGAGCAAGGCCAATGGAGTAAAACTTAAGGCTTGTAAACATGCCTAAATTGATAAGTTTGATAAGCCAATAGAGATGAATGGAGAAGAAAAAGAAATACAGAAATAATTGCTTCCTCTGTGCTTTAAGAGCTTATTCTAAAATACTGATTAGATCCTGCCATGTTTTGAAAAATATCTGTACAGATCCTCTAACTGAGTATTTGATTTTTTCCAATTTCAAATAGTATAAAACATCGGTTTCCCACTGACTTAAAAGAGGAGAGTTAGGATTCCTCCAGTTTAGCTAAATAAGTCTGCGTGCCAAAAGTGTAGTGAATGAAATCGCAGTTTGTTTGTCCTTCTCCACTTTAAACCCATCAGGAAGAACCCCAAACACAGCTGTTAATGGGTTAGGAGGGATTGTGACACCAAGGCTGTCTGAAAGGTAATTAAAAATTTTGGTCCAGAATGATGCTAATTTGGTGCAGGCCCAAAACATGTGACCCAGTGAGGCTGGGACTTGATTGCAGCTTTGGCAGGTTGCATCATGCCCTGGAAACATTTTGGAGAGTTTTAGGCGAGACAGATGTGCTCAATATATAATTTTGAGTTGAATAATTGTATGCTTTGCGCATATGGAGCTCGATTGAATTCTCTGCATTGCTAGTTTCCACTCCTTTTCTGATATATTAATTGAGAGATCTTTTTCCCAGTGTCCTCTTGGATCTTTGAAAGGGAGGGACTGTAAAATAATTTTATATATTGCAGCGATGGTGTCTGAGTCCCTGAAATTGAGCAATATTTTTTCCAGCATGGATGAGGGTGCAAGATGAGGAAAATCGGGAAGGTTCTGTTTAACAAAGTTCCTAATTTGAAGATAGTGAAAGAAATGTGTAGCTGGAATGTTAAGTTTGGAATGTAATTGTTCATAGGATCCAAAGACGTTGTCTATATAAAGATCTCTAAGCAAGTTAATCCCAAATTTTTTCCAGATATTAAAAACTGCATATGTTTGCGAATGTTGAAAGAGGTGGTTCTCTTGCAGAGGTGCCACAGATAAAAGCTTCTCCATCTTAAAATGCTTTCTACATTGGTTCCATATTCTGAGTGAGTGAAGCACAATTGGGTTATTAGTATATTGCCGATAACTTGCATTTATTGGGCCACAGAGCAGGGAATATAAAGAAGTACTGCAGGATTTTACTTCTATTGCGAACCAAGCCTGTGTATGTTCATCTATTTGTGTCCAGGTTTTTATAGCTTGTATATTTGCTGCCCAGTAATAAAACTGGAAGTTAGGTAGAACCATGCCACCTTCTGCCTTTTGTCTTTGTAGGGTCGCTCTTTGGATACGTGGATGTTTTGAGTTCCAAATAAATGAGGTTATTGTTGAATCTAATTGCTTAAAAAATTATTTATTGATGTATATTAGAATGTTTTGAAATAAAAAAAGGAGCCTAGGAAGAATATTCATCTTAACAGTGTTAATTCTTCCAGCTAGAGTGGGATGAAGGGTTAACCATCTATGCAAGTCTTGCTTAATTTTTTCCATGTAGATGGTGAAATTTTGTTGATAAAGAGCTTTATGTTTATTTGTGATGTTTACCCCTAGGTATTTAAACTGTTCTGGAATGATAAAAGGTAGGGTGTCTAATCTAATATTATATGCTTGAGAGTTCACTGGAAAGAGTACACTTTTATTCAGATTAATTCTGAGACCAGAGATCTTTTGAAAATTCTGTGCAGTGCTGTTAAGACTGCAGGCACAGAATTTTGTGGGTCTGATATATACAGTACCATATCATCTGCATATAGAGAAATTTTCTGTTCCAGTCCTTCTCTGACAATCCCCTTTATCTGATCAGCATTTCGACAGTGTATTGCCAGTGGTTCAATGGCGATTGCAAACAGTAGCGGTGACAAGGGGCATCCTTGTCTGGTACCATGTTCTACTTTAAAGTAGTCTGAACAAATGTTGTTGATACAAATTGAAGCTTCTGGATTGGTATACAGTAGTTTGATCCATGCACACATGTTTGGGCCAAACCCAAATTTCTCCAATGCAGTAAAAAGGTATTTCAATTCAATCATGTCAAATGCTTTTTCTGCACCCAATGATAATAATATTTCTGAAGTGTTTGTCTTATTTGGTGAGTATATTACATTAAGCAGGTGACGAAGATTTGAAGATAAGTGTCGACCCTTGATAAATCCAGTTTGATCTTGTGATATTACTGAAGAGAGCACTTTCTCCATCCTTCTAGCTATGATTTCTGAGAGTATTTTAACATCATTATTCAAAAGTGAAATTGGTCTGTATGATGCAATTGTAAAAGTCCTTATTTTGTTTAGGAAAAACGGTGATTAATGCTTGGCGAAAAGTTTGAGGAAGAGTTTGATTGTCTCTGGCTTCTGTAAATGTTTTTAATAGGAGGGGAGCTAGCTGAATGGAGAATTTCTTATAAAATTCTGCATAGTAGCCATCAGAGCCTGCTGATTTCCCGCTTTGAAGTGTCTTTATAGCATCTAGTAATTCTGATAACCCCAGAGGTTTATCGAGTTCCTCTGCACTAAAAGTATGTATTTGTGGTTTCTGTAATGTATCCAGAAATGCATTAGATTGTGTACTATCTTCTTTAAACTCAGCAGAATATAAGGATTTATAGTAGTCTCTAAATGTAGGCATTATATTTTTGTGGTCGATGATTTTGTCTCCGCTCATGTTGGTGATTACTGGGATTGCATTGTGAACTTAGCGTTTAAACCTGTTAGGTGAGAGAGTACTTTCTTTCTCTTTAATTCGTGATTCAGGCCTTTAACATTCCAGCTCACAAAGTTAACTGTCCCATCATGGAGACATTGATTCTGAATTTTTGATGTCATTTTATAGTCTTAACTGGAAGTGAGACAGCGTTAACCTAAATTTCCTATTTCCCCAAGATTTATTGCCATGCAGCCTATTGTTACGTTGGTAGTTATAATTCTAAAGATTAAAAGGATAGATTAGGTATAGATATAGCCTGCTCTCTTTCTTTCCCCCCCTTAACCCCCCACCCTCCCATTTTACCTCCCCATGTGAAGCTAGACCCCACTTCACACAGTCCCGGTCCTCTGACATACCGAGAGACAGAGTACGTCCAAAGCAAAACAAGCCCCCACGCGTTTTAGGATTAAAAAATAGAGATATTTATTACCAATATAGTCTAAATACTATATGCCTAAAATATAATCATTAACCAACCATGAACTTAAAATATATATAATCTTCAGCAATCTTAATGTATTAAGATAATAAACCTGGATAATAAACCCAGGGAATGATGTTAGAAAGTGGTCCAGAATAAGCATAGTAAGTCTTAATGCAATAATAGCAATAACAATAAACCAAGGGTATGATGTTAAACAGTCTCGTTTAGGGTAGAGAAAAAAGAAATAAATAAGATAAAAGAAAAAAAAAAGGAATTAAACACAAACGTCTATAACTGTAATTAAAATATAAACAGATAGTGTCCGAGTAATAATGAGGATATATAATGATAAAAACCCATACCTTAACAAATAGATCAGACAGTAGGTTATTTATCCTTGCCATATCATGACAGGCTATGACTCACTATTGTGTTTCAGAATAGTGCCGGGATCAGCTTTCTTAATTCCTTTTCTGCTTCTTCCTGGCTGGCGAAGACATAGAATTGACCGTGCAATTCCACTTATAGTTTGGCAGGATACAAAAGGCTGTATTTGATATTGGCTTGCCGTAACCGCTGTTTAATGTTGTAGAAGGCTGCCCGTTTAGTAGCTGTTGCTGGAGAGAAATCAGGGAAGATACGAATGGGGTTATCTCTATATATAATCTTCATTTGGATCTTGATCTTTGTTTGTCCGCGAATTAATTAGAAGAAGAAGCACTAGATGGCAGTAGAGAGACAGCTAAAACATAGGCATTGCATTAAGAATCTCCTCCAGGCTTATACTACTGAAGACTGTAGTACTCCAGTTACACCTCAAAACACAGACATTCAAACTAAACAAATTGTTGTGCTTTAAATTCACTAAAGAGATCTTCATTTAGATCTTGATCTTTGTTTGTCCGCGAATTCCACGCATGTGTAGACCACCTTCCAGTTTAGTACGTTGTTGTTACTCACGGATGTCAACAATGTGCCGGAATAACAAAAGTGGTGGTGGACAGTGTTATGCTGGTTAGCTCCTGAGGCCTGGTTAGAGAATGAGATTGCCGAAGATAAAAGGTACGTGCCTACGTAACATATGAATGAAAGAAAGACAGTGGGTAAAATGAATGACAACGTAACAGCATGTTCCGGAAATTATTATTGTTACGTTGTAGCCGGCGAGTGCTGCGCGTCTCACAGTTGTACCATGCCTTGCTCACATGTCAGTGAAGTGATCCCTATTTATGCTTTAAAGAGCCTGGATATCTATGTGTCCCCCTTTTATAACCATTGCTCCGTGTATATTGCTATATTGCCTTACTCTTTGGATTGCCACAAAGCAACCTGCGAGATTGGAGAAAGGTTGAGAAAACATCGTGAGAGGAAACGACAGCGTCGTGAAAACGAGACGGACTGTGAACGGACAGAAGCAGAAATGCTTCCACACCACCACATAATTACGATTCGGACAGTGATTCCGAGTAGGCCGTGCCTATCAAATCAATGTCCAAGGGTTTTCTTTTGTAATTTCGTTTCCCTTATAAAAAATCATAATGCTGTGCGACGAAGGGCCCAGTTCACGACTGGCAGCCGCGTTTAAACAGGGAGCCCTTCACAGATAACTTTAACACGCGCAACGTAGTTGGGCGCACATGGCTAGTTTTCATATATAATCTCTTGCTTGTGCCTGAGGAGTGCCATCACCTCTAGCTTAAATAATAATCTCTCGAAGCGAATAATAAACGATCTAGGTCTAACGGTATTTGATCCGCGTACGCGATAAGCTGCTGTTATCTCAGAATCTGCGTTAAAGTCCTCTCCAATTATTTTAGAAAATAGTTCAGCTGCGAATTTCACTGGGTATAGACTTTCTCAATTCTCAGGTAGACCTTCGATTCTAATATTATACCCTCTGCTTCCATCTTCCAAAGCAGCAAATCTGTCTCCAAGTTTTTTGCATTCAGAGCTGGCAGTTGTTGCTTTTTCTTCAGCACTGGCAGCTAGATTTTCAGCTGATTCAATCCGAGTCGTGAATGTCTTCTTGACATCCTCCAGTTGATCAGCAAGTGTGCTCAGTTTAGACGAGGTTTCCTGAATGTGCTCTTCAATTTTACCCAGCATATCTTTAAAGACTGACTCAAAGTGAATACATATGCGTTCCTCCAAGTCTTTATTATCCTGCTGCCGTGTCTGTCGCAGGTCCTGTTGCAGCTCCTGTCACAGCTTCTCATTTGCTTTTTCCCTTGCCTTCTCGCTTTTCTTTATATCTTTTTTTATCTCTTGCTTGAGCTCAGCAATCATCACCTTCAGTTCAGACAGATCATTTCTGCTTTCGTGCACCGTAGGTGAGGCAGTGGTCTCTATTGCAGCCGGTGTTCCCGGCTCATGTGAAGTAGTTGAGAGCGCGGACTGCAAGGCCTTTTCCAGTTTCAGATGATCTTCTCCAATCAGCAAGCTATCGTGACCTGAGTCACTCGCACTCATACATTCACTCCCCACTTCGCTCTCAACCGGAGATGATGCAGCGGACCGTGGTCCCGAGGAGTCTGGGCTTTCGCCCATCTGATCCAGGTCAGTCTCTGAAAGGCCGTATCTTGAGCTTGCCGATCTGAGCTTGGATGTAGCTTTAGTTTTCGTTTCTTTCGTTTCTTTCTGAACCCCTTTCTTGCTGGCCATGTTTATATATGCTTGCATATACTGTAGTAGTGCCCATCAGGTTGGATAAATACAGGATATCTCAGGATAATAAGCAGATAATATGAAAAATAACACCGCTGCTAGCGGAGCTCCTCGTTAGACGTCCATCTCTCGCAATAGACGGGCACTTTTCAGCATGAACTGGCTAACTGGTCAGGAATCTCACAGTCATCCCTAAGCCGTCTGTTTGGGATGATATACTTAAGATGCTACCCAGATACATCCAGCTATCTTTACCCTCTGGGTGAGCAAGCTGAGATCAAATGGCAATTTGCAGAAACTGCTGATTTTCCCAATGCTACTGCCGCAATTGACTGCAAATATGTTATAATAAAGGCACCGTCACAGAATGACTGCATCAATTGCTGATTACTTTAAAGTATTCAGTGCAATTATGATTACACACATGCTGTGATAGAGGTGCCATCACACAATTTGCTTTTATAAACAGAAAACACTTTGATTCAATTAATATACAACTAATATGTGATGCTCAAATGTGTCTGCCTAACATTGTTGCATGGGTCAACTCACAATTCCTTTATTTTATTAAATAGCAGTGTGGGAAACAGACTTGAGAGTGAAAAGGTATGTGATGGTGGCCTTCTTGGTGAGTAAGCCTAAATGACTGCAATTAAATGTAGCACATTATAGACAAATTGCATAATCTTTTTTTCAGGTGAAAGTAGGCACACCACAAGAAGGGTTATATAATGAAATGCACTCCTGCACTTGACCAGAAATAGAATAGACCATTGGTTCATTAAAAGGTAGATGGTGCTGTTTGGACTTGTCCGGTGGCACATTGCTGTGCAGCCCCGCAAAGACTTGTACAGTACTGCACAGCACAGTGCAGAAACATGAACTACCTTAGATCATCAATACAATGACAATTCAGACATTTGGATGATGTACAGTACATTGGATTAAATAGATTTATATATTGTGATTTTTACAAGTTCAGTAACGTTCTAACAGTAATGTTCTAACTACAGTGCATCTGGAAAGTATTCACAGCGCATCACTTTTTCCACATTTTGTTATGTCACAGCCTTATTCCAAAATGGATTAAATTAATTTTTTTCCTCAGAATTCTACACACAACACCCCATAATGACAAAGTGAAAAAAGTTTACGTGAGGTTTTTGCAAATTTATTAAAAATAAAAAAACTGAGAAATCACATGTACATACTGTAAGTATTCACAGCCTTTGCTCAATACTTTGTTGATGCACCTTTGGCAGCAATTACAGCCTCAAGTCTTTTTGAATATGATGCCACAAGCTTGGCACACCTATTCTTGGCCAGTTTCACCCATTCCTCTTTGCAGCACCTCTCAAGCTCCATCAGGTTGGTGCACAGCCATTTTAAGATCTCTCCAGAGATGTTCAATTGGATTCAAGTCTGGGCTCTGGCTGGGCCACTCAAGGACATTCACAGAGTTGTCCTGAAGCCACTCCTTTAATATCTTGGCTGTGGGCTTAGGGTTGTTGTCCTGCTGAAAGATGAACCGTCGCCCCAGTCTGAGGTCAAGAGCGCTCTGGAGCAGGTTTTCATCCAGGATGTCTCTGTACATTGCTGCAGTCATCTTTCCCTTTATCCTGACTAGTTTCCCAGTTCCTGCCACTGAAAAACATCCCCACAGCATGATGCTGCCACCACCATACTTCACCGTAGGGATGGTATTGGCCTGGTGGTGAGCGGTGCCTGGTTTCCTCCAAACGTGACGCCTGGCATTCACACCAAAGAGTTCAATCTTTGTCTCATCAGACCAGAGAATTTTGTTTCTCATGGTCTGAGAGTCCTTCAGGTGCCTTTTGACATACTCCAGGCGGGCTGCCATGTGCCTTTTACTAAGAAATGGCTTCCGTCTGGCCATTCTACCATACAGGCCTGATCGGTGGATTGCTGCAGAGATGGTTGTCTTTCTGGAAGGTTCTCCTCTCTCCACAGAGGACCTCTGGAGCTCTGACAGAGTGACCATCGGGTTCTTGGTCACCTCTCTGACTAAGGCCCTTCTCCCCCGATCGCTCAATTTAGATGGCCGGCCAGCTCTAGGAAGAGTCCTGGTGCTTTCAAACTTCTTCCACTTACGGATGATGGGGGCCACTGTGCTCATAGGGACCTTCAAAGCAGCAAAAATTTTTCTGTAATCTTCCCCAGATTTGTGCAATCCTGTCTCGGAGGTCTACAGACAATTCCTTTGACTTCATTCTTGGTTTGTGCTCTGACATGAACTGTCAACTGTGGGACCTTACATAGACAGGTGTGTGCCTTTCCAAATCATGTCCAATCAACTGAATTTACCACAGGTGGACTCCAATTAAGCTGCAGAAACATCTCAAGGATGTTCAGGGGAAACAGGATGCACCTGAGCTCAATTTTGAGCTTCATGGCAAAGGTTGTGAATACTTATGTACATGTGGTTTCTCAATTTTTTTATTTTTAATAAATTTGCAAAAACCTCAAGTAAACTTTTTTCACATTGTCATTATGGGGTGTTTTGTGTAGAATTCTGAGGAAAAAAATGAATTTAATCCATTTTGGAATAAGGCTGTAACATAACAAAATGTGGAAAAAGTGATGCGCTGTGAATACTTTCCGGATGCACTGTATGTCACAGTTCTACACATACAGCCTGAATCAATTCACACGTTGTACTGGCGATAGCCTGGGCACTGCATGATAGCACATTGCTCTTCCTCTCCTCACTCATCCTCTCCCAAACTTGCTTTTGTTTTTGTTTTCTTTGTGACTCCTGCAGAAAGATCAGCAAAAAGAAAGTTTTTGTGATTTTCGACTTCAGTCAGTAATACAACACCTTAAGTTCCCATTCACTTAAGTTTCATTTTCTGCCTTTTTTTGCTTTTGTTCGTTCATGGTTTGTAATAAAGAGGCCGTTTAGGAACATGGGAACATTTATATGATGATTAGATCATGAATATTCAGAAAAGGCATTTGACGCCATATATGGTTAGAGACAGGCAATGGCAGGGAGTGGTAAAAAGCATGTGCATGAGTGCATAGTTTTAAGTTAATCTGATATTTATAAAATAACAGTGTGGCGTACATACGGTTTTATGTGTTGATTTAATCTAATTTAAGCAATCCAATTTTTTTTCAGCATAGACCAATTTTTACCTTTTAAGTGTAAGCAAAATTCTAGCATGGAATCTGGGAAATATTTTATACATGAGGCCCCATAGTCACTATTTTCATTCTCCTTATATGTAATGCTAAGTTCTTTGGTCTGCAAGATGTAAAAGAGGCAAGTGAAAAGCTCAGGGAGAACTATTGACAAATTAGTCTTCTGCAATTGTCAGACATTAATATAAGTAAGATTAAAAAAATTAAACATGAGATTAAAATGTATCCTTTCAATTTAACGGCTAATCACTTACTGAAGGATACCAATGAAAATTAAGGGCATGTGCATGTAGGATTGAAGCCAGGAAGCACTTCTTTACGCAAGGAGTTGTGGGAACTTGGAACAAACGACTGAGACATGGAGTTGAAGTACAGCTCTTGAAAACATTTCAGAAGAATCTGCATCAGATATTGTGACAGCTTAGCTATTAGCTCAATAAAGAAGCCTAACGGATCGAATGGTCTCCTCTCATTTATCATATTTCTTATGTTGTACGTTCACATGCTGTGGTTCACACACCTTGTCAAATGTTGATTGGTTGTGATGAAAGATACATGCCATGGATGCATTGGAACACATCATCAGTGATGTTTCCTAGGTTCAGAGGGTTTTTCAGGTCTCACAACATCATAAACCCTCGCCCAGCTGACCTAGCCAGAGTTGATGAAGTACTGACTTGCGTCCCAGCAGCATTAAGCCATGGCTCTCCCTTCTTAATCCACAGCCACCCAGAAGCTCTTTCTGCTGCCTCTGTTGCAGTACTGAAGGCTGTCCTTCTGAGTGGCCCACTCATGCCCAGCAAGGTGTAGTGTCTGTAGGGAGAGTGGCCCGCAAATCCTCTGAAGCCAACTTCCATTAGATGGCAGTGTGCTCACCTCCCCTGTCTCCACCAATCCTCCAGGAGCCCTTGGTACTTGGCCTCCTTCCTCTCAAAAGCCTCATCTATACGATTTTGTCAGGGCATTGTCAATTTTTATCAGGGCAAGCTGTTTCAAGGTCTCTGACAGAATGACACTGTCTGGTCACACTGATGTTTCCACGATATTCGCTGGTTTGCATGGATTTCACGTGTGTTTGACAAAGAGCATTCTTCAGAGCTGCAGACATGGCTGAAGCAGACTGTCCTGGGAAGATTTTCATAAGCAGTCTGAACACGGAAACAAATGAGAATGCCCTTGAAGTTATAGAAGGGTGGTTGAAGTGCTCTCGATGAAAAACAGAGAATCCAACAAATTAAGCGGATTTTCATTTATGACTTTTGAGAGTCCAGATGCAGCCAGAGAAAGGAAAGGAAAATCTCTAGATGGAAAACCTATTAAGGTGGAGTTAGCAACCAAACCATCATTTGAGTCTACAGGCAAGAAGTAGAGGATCACCAAGAGGGAAGTTCCAAGAGGAATGAGAGGGCCATCAACTAGAGGAATATCCTCTAGAGGCTCACCTCCAGTTCATAATGCAGGCCCTCACCCAAAAAGATCTGCACCTTCAGGTCCAATAGGAAAAAACACCATGTCCCGTGAGAGAGATCAATATGGACCTCTTCATAGAGATGAGAGATGACTATCCTTCCCTTCGAGATGATCACTATAGTAGTAAAGACAGTTATTCAGTTCAAGAGGTAAAGAGATTATGCACCTCCTCCAAGAGACTATAAATATAGAGAATATCTGCACTCCAGTTCCAGAGATGATTATACATCAGTGTCCTGTGGAAATAGTGACCACGATGGATATAACAGTGGCAGAATACCATGGGGTTATGTAGAACGCCCTGGTGCTGGTTCTTAAAGAGATCCATATGACAGCTATGGCAACTCAAGCAGTGCTCCTCCCTTGCAGGGTCCACCTCCATCCTATGGTGGAAGTGACGGAAGCAGTTGTTCCCGGGATGGATATGGAAGTCGTGTGAAGTTTAACCCAGCAGCAAAAGTGATCCTTACCCACCCAGCCATGGCGAACATATTGGCAGACAAGAGAGGGGGCCTGCACACCTAGTAGAGAGAGGCTACCCTCCTCGGATTTTTACAGCATCTCCAGCTGTGGTGCCCCTAGGGGTGGTGGAAGTTATTCCAATAGGGGTACTGTATTGGCAGAAACCGATATTAAATAGACCAATCCCAGGACAGAACCCCCCCCCCCCCCGTAAATACATGTTGTTGAAAACTTAAGTTGCTTGCTCAGATCTACCATCATCTGCCTGTTCTTTAGTAGCTCTGCCACACAGTAAACAGCATGGGATTCCAGTCCTTACCAAGAAGTTATTTATGATGTTTCTAAGCCAATAGAGACCTAGAGTACCTCATCTGTATGTAGTTTAAAACAACAATAACTGACACATCCTAATAAAAAAAAACACATTAATTCATATATATATGTGAGTGTGTGTGTGTGTGTAGTATATATGTGCATGTAATGTAAAGTATGGAGTATGTACATACTGTATATTTATATTTTTCTGTTTGTAGAAATTTATTGCACAGTGTTTTCTGCTTCATTTTAAACTGCAAAACATATGCAGCATTCTGAGCCTAATAGGAACAATTCTATACAAGAATAAACAAAATTGAGCAGATTAATACCAACCAACCTTAGGAAGTCTAGACGCCCTGTTTAACAGGTTACCAAATTCAGTCTCATGTGAAAATGCAGGGCCAGGCGCTGTGTCTAATCTGACATGAGACAGGCTGGGATCAGAGGCATGTCTGTGGAAATCCCCTTGGCATACCCTCTCGGTGTCAGCTGCAAAGAGGAAGAACTGCCATCAAACTCACAACTTCTCCTTAGAAAGTGTGTGGCTGAAACTGAATTACAGCAGCAGTGGGCAAATGAACTGAAGATACGAAAAGGACCATCATGAGTCATAGCACAGTCACAGCGTGTGTTTCATTTGGTAATAAATAAGAACGTAAAGAATTCAAAAATGTATCCCTTTTGAGATGCAGAGAGAAACCCCCTACCGCTTGCTCTAAAATCCTAAAGCTCAGAGCAAATGATTAGGCAGTGGAGGGTTTAGGATTAAGGCAGTGGGTACAAGGCCTGTTACAATGTCTCCTCTCCCCACAGCCCCTGAGTACACTCAGACTGTCACTGTGCGTCCATTTCTTACTTTTGTATACATTCTGACTATGCCACTCAAAACAGAGTCCAAGCAAGGAGCTCATAGCAGTGAAGAGCAGCACAGAAAACAATGCCAACATCCAAATTCATTATTTATCCTACAGAATAAAGAGAGGAAAAAAAATCAGGAAATCTGTTTCTCAAAAATAAAGCATTTAACATCGTGCAAATTTGCCTTTACTGACAGGTGCTGTTTTTGACAGATTTCCTTATTTATCACTACAATATCATTTAACTGAAAACTGAACATTAAAAAAGAGCTGTCTTAAACAAAAGAAGCATTTATGATTAAGGGGAGCTGTTGTTCAGTGTAGCAAATGTGGAATTCATGCTGACATTCAAAATGTCTCAGCTAAGAAAGAAAGAAAGAAAGAAAGAAAGAAAGAAAGAAAGAAAGAAAG
>JANRMT010062848.1:13363223-13379901 GCA_026402145.1 Polypterus bichir lapradei | reverse complement strand
CTTCTTATTGTTTCGCTGCCTTCTCAATTATATAATGCATGTTTTCTTCAGCGCTTTTTGGGGCTCTTCCTGGTTTTCTACGTACTGCGTGATTACGTGGGAGGCGTGATTATGTCAAACTCCGCCCCCACGGCTTTCAAGCTCATCTCCATTACAGTAAATGGAGAAAAACAGCTTCCAGTTATGACCATTACGCGTACAATTTCGAAATGAAACCTGCCCAACTTTTGTAAGGAAGCTGTAAGGAATAAGCCTGCCAAATTTCAGCCTTCTACCTACACGGGAAGTTGGAGAATTAGTGATGAGTCAGTCAGTCAGTCAGTCAGTCAGTCAGTGAGTGAGTGAGTGAGGGCTTTGCCGTTTATTAGTATAGATATACTGTGTATATATAAAGAGAGAGAGAGAGAGTGAGGGAGAGATATAGACCCAGTGAGAGCTAAGATGACAAGTGCCAATGCAGTGGACAAGAGGAGGATTCTAAAAGACCCATTTGAAAACCACATTGACCTTGTCAGGGTTTGTCAGTGTAATCAGATGATCGCCCCTTGGAAGGATGGTAGTGGACAATAGGACAAAAAGTTGCCCAGCCTTTAATTCAATATTTGGATGTTGTAAGTGCAGCAGGCCCAGCTACCTCAAGAGAAAAACTGTGGACAAATGACTAGGAAGTGATTCTTGGGGCCAACCTGAAAGGGGTCTGGGACTAATGGAGTATGTGAATTTCCCCTGGGGGATTAATAAGGTATCTATCTATCTATCTATCTTTCCCATCAGTTGATTGAAAATGCAGTTTGTTGTAGAGGGATTCAGGTTTGATTGGAAAGTGAAACTAAGGCCTAAATATAAATTAATATGCTTATGCATCACTGTGCTCATGGATGGGTATCGAGCTCCCAATTTGGGCCATGGTGGACTGGAAGATAGTTGTGCTAGTGGCAGATTTGTCCTGTGTACAGAGTACAATGATTTTTTTTTTTACAAGTTCAACCAAAATGCAATACATTGCCACTTTGTGGTGCCATGATAACCAAGAATAGAGTGTATTTTATTAAGTATTTAAATGCTATGATCTTATATACTATATATGATAATGTTACCAACACTCTTATGATCTTTAGCAAATCCTAAAATTAAATAAACCAATGCTCAACAGAGAAACAACACAAAACAAGATTTTACTTTGTGTCGAGGATGCCAGGGGCCACAACCCGGCCGGGACGCCTGGATAGTCCCCAACGTGGACACTGCTACTCCTCGGCCACGAGAGGGCAGCCACCCGGGCCTATTTGGGGGCCACAAGGAGTGACCTGGGACACTCGTGAGAGGACGTGGCCACCGTCAGGGGGCGCCCGGACAGTGAGGGAATCCTGGATGGCAGCACTTCCGCCACACCAGGAAGTGCTGCCGGAAATAATTCCAAGAAGACCCGGAGTGCTTCCAGGTGCTTTCCTGACACTTCCGCCACACCAGGAAGTGACGTCAAGGGGAGCACCTGGGGCTCATCCGGGCCATGATAAAAGGGGCCACCTCCTTCTAGCAGACGAGCCAGAGTTGGGAGGAAGGAGATGAAGCTTGTGAGGAGGAGGAAGGAGGTCGAGAGAGAAAGAAGAAGAAGAAGAAGAAGAAGAAAGGAAAGAGTTGGTGAGAGAAGAAGAAAGGAAAGAGTTGGTGAGAGAAGGTATTGTGGTGCAGTGAAGAAAATAAAGGAGTGTGTTTTGTACATCCTGGTGTCAGTCTGTCTGTGTTTGGGGGTACGATTTCCACATTTGTCATTATAAATTTAGGAAAAAATACACTAGCGTATATGCTGAAACCATTTGTGAAAAAGTAAGTACACCCCATGACCAAGTATCTTGCACAATCTTTAGCAGTAGTAACATGAAGTAGCTGCTTTTTGCATGAGGTTTTTGATCTCTTATGTCATACTGGAGGAATTCCAGCCCATTCCACCACACATCACGACTTCTTTTCATTGATGTCTGAGGGCATTAAGCTAGTGAGACTTTGTGCCAGTTCCTGTCTCAACTTCCGGTCCGAGATGACTTCTTGGAGACGCTTCCAGTTAAGTCGACTGGGTATGTAAAGTCTCCAGACCATCAAGCCACAGTGTCCTCTGGTGTCCCCAAGAAGGGCCTGTCCTGTTTACGTTATATTTTGATTTCTTTAAAGACAAGTTTATACCTTCTATTATGATCCTGATATATTGTGCTGTTTACGGATATATTTTATAATTACTGCTATGAACTATCAGTTTCATTTCACTTTTATCTATACTCTTTATCCTATATCATTTCAGGCATGCAAATGGCCCTTTTGCTTTTACATTGTATTCTTAAGTGCTTTGTAGAGTTCTTTGTCACGTTATAGTCAGATGCTATATGAAGGTGGCTTTGATTGACTAACAGGGTGCTGGTTGTCCTAAAACTCAGATACTAGTTTAAAATGGTACAAGTGGTGGATCTTCTTACCATAGAGACCTGTTGAAGTATGCTGGTCCACATCAAACAATTACCATACAGTATCTGCAGAACTCTAAACTGATAAAAAGAAATGCATGGGTCCAGACTGCTCCACTGTCATAGGTGATGAGCATCCATGATCATAAAACAGGGATAAAATTAAATATGCACTCACAAAAAGAGAACAAAGGAGTGCTGGGTTGCCAAGTGGGGTAAAGTCCATTAAATGATGGTTTGAAATGGGGAGAGGAAAGTTCAAGACCTTTGGACAACACGGGGTTGTAGAGTGGGTGTGATAGGGTGGTAAGAAAAAGTATGTGAATCCCTTTGAAAATAACTCCATTCATGTATACATTTGTCTTAAACTGTGGTCTGATCTTCATCTACTGTAAGTTACAATAATAAACAAACACAGTCTCATTTAACTAATAATACACAAATTCTTATACTGCTTCATTACATATTGAATACATCATTCAAACATGATGCAGACATTTGGAAAAAGTCTGTGAAACCCCTAGGCTTCAATAAAATCTAACTGGAGTAAGCAAACCTGGAGTCCCATTAATGAAATGGGATTGGTGGTGGGCTTTAAAGCTACTTTGTCCTAAAAAAAAGAATCAAATATTTTGAGTTGACTATTCACAAGAAGCATCTGCTGACATGAAGAATGCCTAACAAAAAAGATCTCCGATCAAAATTTGTTGATTTGTAGAAAGCTAGAAAGGATTACAAAGTAACTTCAAAGTGTTTAAGATATTCATTAGTCCACAGTTAGATAAACTGTGTATACAGTAAAATGGAGATGAGTTAGTGCTGCAGCTACTCTACTTAGAAGTGGGGATGAGAAGAAAGGCACAATGCAGAATGTTCATTGAGCTAAAATAAGAACCCTAGATGTAAAAACCATTTGCTAGTTATTTAGGTTATGTCAAATTGATAGAAGTATTTGCTTAGCAATGTTAAATGTTTGCCATAAAAAGAGCATAGTCAATGAGAGGTTCTTATAACAAGCTGAATTGAGTTGGTATGTTCTAACTAGTTCTTGTCACTTTCACTACAGATTAGGCTGAAAGTAAGTCATGGAGGGTATACCTTAAAGTGCCCAGTTGTATGTAACACAACGCGTTCTATTGAATGTGCAGCGGCGTACATTTAGCACATGCTGATGGTGAAGTAAAGCATCCTTTAGAAAAGATTTAACCAGAAAAGGCTACGTTTAGAGAAGAGACATTTTTCTCGTTTTTTTTTTTTTTTTGCTTTTTATTCTACGTGTGTAACAATAACCCTGCCAAAGGGGATGCACAAACCAATGTGTTTCTTCGTGCCGGTCCCAAGCCCAGAGAAATGAGGAGGGTTACGTCAGGAAGGGCATCCGGTGTAAAATTTTGCCAAATCAAATATGCGGACAACAATACAAATTTCCATACCAGATCGGTCGAGCCCCGGGTTAAAAACAATCGCTACCAGTACTGTTAGTCAACAGGGTGCTGGCAGAAATTGAGCTACTATTGGCTGAAGAAGAAGGAGAAAAAGAGGGAGGAGAGGTGTCCGGAGGCAGGAGGAGGAAAATAAAGACAGTGGAACTGAGGGTAGGAACTTCAATGTTGGCAGTATGACTGATAAGGGGAGAGAGTTAGCTGATATGATGGAGAGAAGGAAGGTTGATATATTGTGCGTGCAAGAGACTAAATGGAAGGGGATTAAGGCCAGGTGGATCAGAGTTGGACTCAAATTGTCCTATCATGGTGTGGACAGGAGGAGAAATGGAGTAGGGGTTATTCTGAAGGAACAGTATGTCAAGAGTGTTTTGGAGGTGAAAAGAGTGTCAGACAGAGTAATGATTATGAAGCTGGAAATAGGAGGTGTGATGATGAATGTTGTTAGTGCATATGCCCCGCACATTGGGTATGCAATGAAGGAGAAAGAAGATTTTTGGAGTGAGTTGGATAAAGCGATGAACAGTGTACCCAAAGCACAGAAAGTGGTGATTGGAGCGGATTTCAATGGACATGTTGGTGAAAGGAACAGAGGAAACGAGGAGGTGATGGGTAGGTATGGTTTCAAGGAGAGAAATGAAGAAGGTCAGAGGATAATGTATTTTGCCAAAAGGATGGACATGGTTGTGGTGAATTCATATTTTAAGAAATAGGGTTATGCACAAGAGTGGAGAAAGATGCACACAGGTAGATAACATCCTATGCAAAAGAGTCAATCTGAAGGAGACTGAAGACTGCAAAGTGGTGGCAGGAGAAAGTGTAGTTAAGTAGCATAGGATGGTGGTCTGTAGGATGACATTGGAGATCAAGAAGAGGAAGAGAGTGAGGGCAGAGCCAAGGATCAAATGGTGGAATTTGAAAATGGAAGACTGCAAGGTTGAGTTTAGGGAGAAGGTGAGACAGGTACTGGGTGGCAGTGAAGAGGTACCAGACAGTAGGAAAACTACAGCAGATGTAGTAAGGGTGACAACAAGAAGGGTGCTTGGCGTGACATCTGGACAGAGAAAGGAGGAAAAGGAAACCTGGTGGTGGAATGGGGAAGTACAGGACAGTATACAGAGGAAGAGGATGGCAAAGAAGAAGTGGGATAGTCAGAGAGATGCAGAAAGTAGATAAAAGTACAAGGAGATAAGGCGCAAGGTGAAGAGAGAGGTGGTGAAGGCTAAGGAAAAGGTGTATGATGAGATGAATGAGAGGTTGGACACTATGAAGGGAGAAAAGGACCTGTACCGATTGGGTAGACAGAGGGACCAAGCTGGGAAAGATGTGCAGCAGGTTAGGGTATTATAGAATATAGATGGAAACATACTCACAAGCGAGGAGAGTGGGTTGAGCACATGGAAAGAGTACTTTGAGAGGCTTATAAATGAAGAGAACGAGAGAGAGAAGAGGTTGGACGATGTGGAGATAGTGAATCAGGATGTGCAATGGATTACCAAGGAGGAAGTAAGGACAGCTATGAAGAGGATGAAGAATGGAAAAGCCGTTGGTCCAGATAGCATACCTGTGGAAGCATGGAGGTGTTTAGGAGAGATGGCAGTGGAGTTTTTAACCAGATTGTTTAATGGAATCTTGGAAAGTGAGAGGATGCCTGAGGAGTGGAGAAGAAGTGTACTGGTGCCAATATTTAAGAATAAGAGGGATGTGCAGGACTGTAGTAACTACAGGAGGATAAAATTGATGAGCCACAGCATGAAGTTATGGGAAAAAGTAGTGGAAGCTAGGTTAAGAAGTGAGGTGATGATTAGTGAGCAGCAGTATGGTTTCATGCCAAGAGAGAGCACCACAGATGTGATGTTTGCTCTTAGGGTGTTGATGGAGAAGTATAGAGAAGGCCAGAAGGAGTTGCATTGCGTCTTTGTGGACCTGGAGAAAGCATATGAAAGGGTGCCTCTAGAGGAGTTGTGGTATTGTATTAGGAAGTCAGGAGTGGCAGAGAAGTATGTAGGAGTTGTACAGGATATGTACAAGAGTAGTGTGACAGTATTGAGGTCTGTAGTAGGAGTGATGGATGCATTCAAGTTGGAGGTGGGATTACATCAGGGATTGGCTCTGAGCCCTTTCTTATTTGCAATGGTGATTGACAAATTGACAGACGAGATTAGACAGGAGTCCCTGTGGACTATGTTGTTTGCTGATTACATTGTGATCTGTGGCGATAGTAGGGAGCAGGCTGAGGAGACCCTGGAGAGGTGGAGATATGCTCTGGAGTGGAGAGGAATGAAGATCAGTAGGAACAAAACAGAATACATGTGTGTAAATGAAAGGGAGGTCAGTGGGATGGTGAGGATGCAGGGAGTAGAGTTGGCAAAGGTGGATGAGTTTAAATACTTGGGATCAACAGTACAGAGTAATGGGGATTGTGGAAGAGAGGTGAAAAAGAGAGTGTAGGCAGGGTGGAATGGGTGGAGAAGAGTGTCAGGAGTGATTTGTGACAGACGGATATCAGCAAGAGTGAAAGGAAAGGTCTACAGGATGGTAGTGAGACCAGCTATGTTATATGGGTTGGAGACGGTGGCACTGACCAGAAAGCAGGAGACAGAGCTGGAGGTAGCAGAGTTAAAGATGCTAATATTTGCACTGGGTGTGACGAGGATGGATAGGATTAGAAATGAGTACATTAGAGGGTCGGCTCAAGTTGGATGGTTGGGAGACAAAGTCAGAGAGGCGATATTGCGTTGGTTTGGACATGTGCAGAGGAGAGATGCTGGGTATATTGGGAGAAGGATGCTAAGGATAGAGCTGCCAGGCAAGAGAAAAAGAGGAAGGCCTAAGAGAAGATTTATTGATGTGGTGAGAGAGGACATGCAGGTGATTGGTGTAACAGAACAAGATGCAGATGACAGAAAGATATGTAAGAAGATTATCCGCTGTCGCGGCCCCTAACGGGAGCAGCCGAAAGAAGAAGAAGAAAAGATTCTACGTGTGTAACAATCTTTTTCTTTATTCCTCTGTCAACTGTTTGCTTTGAATTTTCACTAAACCTTTTAAAGTGGACTTTTGGACTGAGAAGTATGACCCATGCTTGATCCTGGCTTACCCTCCAGCAGCTACAGTAGAGTAACATCTAACGGATTGAAGGAGTCATTAGAAAACATTAACATCTCTGTTCGTGAGTCTACCATATCAAAGCATCAAACAGGAATGGTATGCATAGCAGGACAACAAGGAGGAAACGTCTGCTCTTCAAAAAAATAAAACACACATCACTGCACACTTGAAGTGTGTGACACTCCACAATGCCATTGGGAAAATGTTTTATGGACCAATTAATTGTTCAGGAAGAATACGTAGCAGTATTTATGGCATAAAATAGGCATACCACACCAACGTGAAAACCTCATCCCAATAGTGAAGTACAGTTGAGGGAGCACCATGATTTGAGGGCTGCTTTGCTGCCTTTGGGCCTGAACAGTACGCTGCAATCAACGGTAAAACATATTCCCACATTTATCAATGCATCCTGCAGGATGATGTCAGGGTGGCTGCCGGCCGACTGAAGCTCAGTACGAATTGGGTGATGCAGCAGGACAATGACGCTAAACATGTAAGTAAATCTCTCTATTATAAAAAAAAAAATCTTGGAAAGGAAAAGCAGGGCAATGAGACGTGATCTTCTTGGAAGTTCTCGGAAGACACTTAAAAGACGCGCGAGACGAGAGAGACAACTGAATGGGACCACGTTCTGTGGCCAGTCTCTTTCGTCTCGCGGGGACATGGAACATGAGATTCCGTCAAGACACACCCTACTTACAACCAATATTAAATAAGAGCACGGCCAGCAAAACACTCAGTTGTGTAAAGGCACGTAGCACATACAGATCCTGTGCTTTCAGCACATATAAAGCGTATAAGGACAATACGTTCTAGATGAAACGTCAACAATTAAGCAAAATAGAAAGAGCAGCGAAGAGAAAAGAGTCCCAAAAGTGTTGGGGAGAAAAAAAGACAGATCAGAGATTAGGAAAGCAGTGGAATTCAAAAGGCTCAAACAAACGATGGCACGATACACATGCAGAGAAAGGTAAACAATATGAAAGCAGTAAAATTCGAAAGTATTGTAGCGTCCCAGCCAGGTTGAAGCCTTTTTTGTTTTAAGTGACTGTTAGGTCCAATTGAGGGAGGGCGGAGTACAGCACGGAAGACTGATTGTGGGGTATTGATTGATAGCGGTAAGTGGGGGTGAGACCCGGGGGAGGAGGGGTCGGAGAGGGTGCTAGAAAGTTGTGTTTGGGGTTACGAAGTCAGTGGTTGTTCAAATAAAACTTTTGTGACACTTTATTACGTCAATCTGTTTTTCTTACTTCTTCTCTTTTCGAGCCAGACACGGAGGTCACTACAGTATCAAAAAAAGATAGTACAGATCGCATTAGCGCAAAAAAAAGGAAATGAATCATCAGGACCAGGTGTAATTGAAAAAATAAAAGGACAAAAAGAGGTCAGAAATAAAAGGTAAAGAGTAGAAAACAAAGTACAACGTCATAAAGAGGTTCAAAAACGAGGGGGCGAAACACATGCAGAGCAGGTTAGAGATAATGAAAACAGTGGAATTCAAAAGACACAAAAAAAGCGAAGGTGTGATATACAGACAGAGCAAGTTACAGAATATAAAAGCAGAAAAATTGTAAAGTATCAAAACAAGATAAAGATCGCATTAGCACTAAAAAAGAGAAATTATGGACCATACGCTAGGAGAATCTGTGGCCCCGCAATAGTTAAAGCAATGACAAGTTTAATTTCAAAGAAAACACAATTCAGTCAGGTGTATATTTATGATGACGGAGAAGCGATGCACATTTAAACAGGCGAAAAGAAAGGTAATGTAGTACAGTATATATTCTGCGAATACTAAATATTGTTTTTAATGAAGCTTTAAAGTAAAAGTGCAAATGATGAAATTGAAACAATTTCAAAGAAAAAAAAAAGCTTTTAAAATTGTATATCCAATTAACCAAACACAGGGGTTGGTGAGCGAAGCGAGCAGAGGGTGGAGCCCCCTAGTCTATTACACAATAGTTTCAAAAAAAGAAAATCTGCCTTTTGGAGCAGCTTATACAAACCTTAACCCAAATGAGATGCTGTGGAATGACCTCAAGACAGCTCTTCACGCCAGACATCCTAAGAATATGGTTGAACTAAAGCAGTTCTGTGATGAAGAATGGTCAAAATTCCTCCTGAACATTTTTCAGATCTGAACCATGGCCACTGAAAGTGCTTGTTTGAGGTTATTGCTGCCAAAAGAAGTTTGACCAGTTATTAAATCGAATGGTTCACTTACGAGTAATATTTCATGCATGCTATGAATGTTTATAGCATGTTTCCAATAAGGACATGAAAGATGATGATTATTTGTGTGTTATTAGCTTAAGCATTTTGTTTTTGTTGTGACTTCAGAAGATCAGGTCACAGTTTTTGACCAGTTGATGCAGAAAACCAGGTCATTCCAAAGAATAACATACTTTTACTAGCCACCATATAGTCTAACCAATTAGGAATACGTTTTGGAGAGGCCTGAGCAGGAAGGAAGTTCAGAAAGGAAGCAGAAAGTGGAAGAGAGGAAAATGTGTTGGAGCCACCATGACAAGAAGAAACAACCTCACCTTCAAGATCCAGCAGGTGAATTCAGGTTCCTTAAAAAAGTGGCATTTTTGTACGGAACAGAAAAGTGCATTTTGCACACAAAAGACTCTTAGCAAGAGTTTAATTGAAAGAATCTTTACTCAATCCTTTTACAAAGCCATGTGAAATGTCCTGGAATGACTCTGGCAGAGCCCAGACATCAGTCTTATAGGACTGGGGTGGCCCAACAACGGCCCATGGGCTACTCATTGACATCTGTAATATTCCAGCCCTCATGAGGTCCTCTTGACATGATTCAAGCATACTAAGTGTCATCCCAAAAACAAGTACATTAACCAAGATTGTACAAGTAGCACAAGAACAGGGAAAGTCTGTAGTGCTGCTACATTGAGGTGTATAAGTGTGTATGATTCTAGTTGCTTGCTTGCTTGCTTTTCTCTTATATGTGCAACTTTAAAGAATTTGAGTTTACACACAATGATTTTAGGGCCAGATGAAGAACTTTAGCGGTCCTAAGCACCTAAGATATACTGTATGAGCTGCACTCACTCTCAGTGGACAACTGAACGGGATCACCAACATGACCAAGACAAAAACAATTGTGTGAGCCTTGGTGGACCATGTGGCAGTTACCAGAGTCTAATTTTGCTGTATTCCCAATATTAATATATATAATTAACCTCTATCATTACTATTTTATTATTTTTATTATTATTATACAGGGTGAGCCAAAATGAAGTACCACATTTCTCAAAGTCGTTACACGAGGTAGAGGCAGCCAAGTAGGTTGGGGTAGGGGTCCTTTGATAGGTGATTCCTTGCAGTTTTCAGTCGGCAGCATGCCTTGGTCCAGTGGCAGCGTGCTTTCACTGTTGAAGTGTTCTTCATATACAACAAATCCATCATCAGTATGCAATGCGCCTTCTGAACGCACTTCAGCATTCATCCTAACGGTGACGTCCCAAATCACAAAATAATTCTTCAGTGGGTGGATAAATCTAGACAGATGGGTACAACATTGAACAGAAAATCTCCCAGCCATCTTCGGACTCTAAGAACACCTGAGAACATCCCAAGCTGTAAGGGCATCAATTTCACAGTCTCCTAGATGTTCGTTGTACAAACATGCTTCTGCCTTAGGCATTTCCATCATGTCTTTGAGGAGGATTTTGCATGAGGACCTTAATTTCCATCCATACAAAATGATGGTAGTGCAGGAACTCACTGAGAGACACTGAGAGAGCTGTACAGAGTTCAGTGTGAACATTCTGCAAACTGTTCATCATGTGCATTGACAAGGCACATTTCCATTTGAATGGTTGCGTAAATAAGCAAAAGTTTCACTATTGGGCTGAATCAAGCCCTTGTGAACTTCATGAGAAAACCCTGCACATTGAGCATATTACAGTTTGGTGCGCTGTTGCAGAATTTTGCATTGTAGGCCCTTACTTTTTTAAGGAGGGGGAGCAATGGTCACCGTCACTTCAGAACGTTACATTGAAATGCTAGAGAAGTTTTTGCGGCAACCAGCTGGGAGAAATGGATGTGGTGGATGCCTTGTTTTAACAGGATGGAGCAACAGCTCATCGGTGCAGAGATCCAAGCAAGTTTTGTGGGAGATATTTCCAGGGAAGCTGGTCTCTCTGCATAGCGAAGTAGGGTGGTCTTCACGTTCTCCTGAACTCGCTCCATCTGATTTCTTCTTGTGGGGCTATCTCAAGTCGAAGGTATACACACATCGACCCTTGAAATATCGCTAATGATGGCCGCCACTTTGAAGACATTAGTTTTAAAAAACTGGAAAAAAAAATCCATTTTGTATACCCTTTCTTGTGTCTTAATGAAATTTAATTTTATCATTTTTGTAGAATAGATAGTTAAAATGTGGTACTTCTTTTTTGTTCACCCTGTATATACAGTATATGGCTTAGGGTTAAATCTATGGATGTTTTTCAGTGGCCTAGCCAGAGTCCAGACCTAAAAATCTCTGGAAAAACCTGAAAATAGCTGCTCACTAATGGTCTCCATCCAACCTGACAGAGTCTGCACTCTTTCAAGCAGACCCAATGCAATTCCCTTCCTAACCAGGTGAACATTAACTGTCATCCATCTACACTAAGTGACAGCAGCAGCCTGTTTGACCAGGATGGCACACCAGAAAGGTCTGATTTATTATTTTTTAATTGAGTTTCATTATGAAGGCGTGACCACAATGAACCTTGTAATCAGTCGTTTCTAGCGCAGTCCAGTTTTCTGCCATTTTTCCTGATGAGACACATTTCATGACAAACAGAGAGAGAGAGGCTGAACACAACAACATGGCTTTGTAACCAATACCAGCTTTGCTTTGTCTTCCCTCTGCTCCTATTATTATAATTACCTGGCAAGCTTGAAAAAGACCTAGATATCCATTTCATCTGGTAATTTAAAAATAATAAAACCTGATTATATTTTGAGAAAAAAAATTGCAGACAATAGTAGGCAGGGGTTCTTGACAGAAGGGGAGGGATGGGAAATATAGCAGGAAAGAAGAAGAAGAAGAAAAAAAAGCTAGTCGGTACATTTTATTATTAAACTATTATCTCAGATTTCTAATAAGCAGCTCACAGTTTAAATTACAAGATCGCTGAACGAGAGAATCCAGGTGATTTGGGGCCTTTCGATAACAATCACACCGCATCAGCTTTCTGGGATAAATTTCAAGTACATTTGTAGACAAAGCTTTCATTGAAGAGAAAGGCAAAAGGGAAAAAAAAAAAAAAATAGAGTTTTCAGTATTTTAATTGCACTTCATACTACTTTAATTGCCAGCTTAGAAGATGTGCTACCTGTTTTGTGAAACGTAAAGCAGAATGCTTTCCCATCCTCTCCCTTATGGCCTTGCATTAAGTGCCACGTGGTCCTGTGTGGTGCCTGCTGGGCTGGTCACCTGGTGGCTTGCCTTTTACCTCTTTCGGATGGTCTCTACTGGTCCAGCCCACTACTCAAGTTTCTGGACCTCCTGAGTAGCCTGAGCTTGAAGCAGGCAGTGTAGCAAGTGAAGCTCTGGACTTTAACCCATAAGATTGCTGGGTCGGTTATTACCTGTGGCTCACTTTGTGATCTTAAAGGCACCATCAGACTTGTAAAAATAATTTTTAAAAATTAAGCGTTTGTAATCATTAGTCAATCTGTAAATAAATCTTGTACTGGCAGCACATGGCAGCAGGTGTTTTTAATAGAATTAGGTGATACAGTGAAGTCAGGGAAAGCAAGCTAAAGTTGGAACGAGGTAAACAAGAATCTAATAAATAAAGCCCAGAACATAAGACAAAAAATGTAGTGAAAGATGCGAGCAAGAAGATCAAAAGCCAGAATAATGTATGTTAGTTAACGAAGCAAACACAGAGACACTTGGTGGTAGCAGTAGGATGAGACAGTGGCGGTGAGGAACGAAGATGGAGAAGAAACACAAGAGGATGTGATGAGACATGCAGTAAATCATAGTTTATTTCTTTCCAGACTATTCCTGTTGCTCATGTTCTACAGACTCAAGCCACTTGTTTTCTTTACGATATTCAGAATTGGATGAATAATATTTATCTGCAGTTAAATAGAAGTAAGCCAGAAGTTACTTGTGTGCACTCCTTTTCAGGTAAAACAAAACATCCAGCATTAAACTGTGACTCCACCATCTGGTGCTGATTTCCATTTGATCATCAGTATTCTTCATCATATAGTTATGGACTGTCATATTTGGTGGTAGCGGTAGAATGAACCAGTGGTGGTGCAGAACGAAGATGGAGAAGAAGAAAAGCAAGAGGATGTGATGATTAACTCATTAAGGAACCCACGTCATGTACCAAAGCCAGAAATATATTTTCAGACCATTCAGAAGTTACAGTATACCCAAAACAGTAACAACAACTCCTAAATTCATTCATTCATTCATTATCATCATTGCACCAGTTACCTTTTAAAGACAGGATCCATTTTAAGATGCTACTCCTAGTTTACAAATGTTTTGCTGATATTGTTCCATCTCTCTTAGAGATTTACTTATTACATATACATCTGTTAGTTTTTTGCACTCTGGGTCCTCTGACCTTTGGGCTGTCAACAACTGACACTGTACACAATGGGTGACCAAGCCTTTTGTTCTATTGGAACAAGCTTCCACAGTCTGTTTTATGCTCACTACTTTTAATAAAAATATAAAGACTTATTTATTTCAATATGCTTTTGGTAATCTGTAATAAGTAGTATTTATTTCTGTTTAAACATACCATTTTCTAAGCCCTCCTGAATCTGAGCAGCATCACAGAAGACTAAATCAGGAAGGATGTGAAGTTGTGCAGACCACATCAACCAACCCCATAATGAACAACGAGGAGTCAGTTTCTCCTTTTCACAAAACTTTGAAAAAATGGGGATCGAAAATCTAGGCAAGTAGAGAGTTGTTTTATCCTATTTCGAGGTTGCTGATCACGAATCTATACTAATAAAAGGCAAAGCCCTCACTCACTCACTCACTCACTCACTCACTGACTGACTCACTCATCACTAATTCTCCAACTTCCTGTGTAGGTAGAAGGCTGAAATTTGGCAGGCTCATTCCTTACAGCTTACTTACAAAAGTTGGGCAGGTTTCATTTCGAAATTCTACGCGTAATGGTCATAACAGGAACGTATTTTTGTCCATATACTGTAATGGACTGAGCTCAATGGCTGTGGGAGGCGGAGTTGTGTGTCGGGTCATCACGCCTCCTACGTAAGTACATAGTGAACAAGGAAGAGCTCCAAAGAGTGCTGAACAAAAAACGCCATTTCACAATTGAGAAGGCAGCAAAAGATTAGGAAGCGAGTGATGCATACAAGCATATTCATAAGTGCAGCTACTGCGGAAACAAAGCACGGTGAGAACCGTAAGTTTAAATTAAGTTTATAGACACACTCCCGCTGCTGTTTGTCATGCCTACGACGAATATGGTATTCACGAGATACAAGTTTAATAAAGAAGACACGAGGCATAAACAAGACTTTGAATCACTTTGTAACAGAGTTAAAATTTCTGTAGCAAGAAACTTTTAAGTGCCGGGTCTTAGCTAACATTAAATAAAGCCGTGGACATCACGAGATCGCACGAGCACAGCTGAGAAGCTTCGATGCATGTACTCCGAGCGGCTCACGTCAACTGACTTTGCAGGACTGGAAAAGATTAAATTAAGTTCATACACACGCTACCGCTAAATATTCGCAGGCAATTTCCACAACTTAATACCGGGAATGCCTGTTGAACATCTTACATTCACGAGTACCGATTTGATGAATGAAACCTGTTATCTTTACAACGGTTGACAAACACAGAATATAACTTGAACACAACACATCCTCCAAATACGAACCTGATTGAAAGAAATAATGATAATCAAATCCTTGATGACAGCAACACTCATAACGGTCACAAAACTATTACGTTGACAATCATGTTACGTTATTTTTAAAATGTTTCCTTTTCTTAGCACAAGCACAGCTGAGAAACTTTGATGCATGGACTCCATAACGCGTTAAAAAAATAACGCATTTAATCACACTTTGCATTCCAAGCAAAGGGGAACTTTTGTCAATGCATGATTTCCTGGTACATCAATTACATTAATGCACACATCAGAGCTACAAAAATGTAAGAGTCGGAAGAAAGCGCATTGCTAGGACTGATCGGAGGCAAATTTCATTTCAAAAGACTGCCCGACGGAAGCCTTGATAAAAGCGTGGTTTTATGCAAACTGTGCAAAAATGAGTTTGCATACCACCGAGGCACTTCAACCTTACGGTACCATCTAAATGCAAAACATGTTACAGCGAGCACAGAAACTGTGTATGCTGTTAGCACTAGCAGTAGGAGCTCGAGTACCAACAAAAGGTGTCGGCAGCCCAAACCTCATGAAATGACTGGCTTCAGGACCAAAATTAGTAAGTCAACATCGGTCAAACTTACAAATTCTCTCGCAAAATACATTACTTTGGACTGTACACCACTAACAGTGGTGGAAGATAGGGGGTTAGAAAATGTGCTACAGTTAGCGTCAGGAGATCCAACTTTCCAACTGCCGTGCCGAAAGACTATTTCAAGTAAAATTCAACAGCTTTATGACAGCTTTATGAAAAGCAAGCAAAATTAGATGCATTACAGAAAGCGGACTTTGTGGCTCTTACTGGGGATCATTGGACTTCCGTGACCGCTAGTAATTCTAATTACATCTAATTACAAAATGTTCAATGATCACACTGTTTTAGCCTAATGTACAAAATAATTTAATAATTTAAATAGTTTAATAGTTTAATAGTTTAAAGGTAAAGCTGGTCAAATTACCTTTTATGTTTCTGCCTTATTTTTTTAAGAAGAAAAACTGCACTTTATGTTGAAATTTTTGTTATTATTATTTAAAGACAATACCATTCTGAAAATGTACTTAAAACACCACTTTATTTTTAAATCTGCCCAATTTTAGCCAGGGATCATATTTTTGTTTCTGTTTTGAATTGAAATGCAGTTTAAATGCATTTTTTTTCAGAAATTAAAAGAGCTTGAGTTTACAATATTCATGTCCATGTCTATTATTTGATTCTGTCGCCCACTAAAACCCTTTTAAATTAAAAAAAAAAAAAAATTTGCGATTTGGGGCAAATTTTCATGTGTGATTACATTCGATTAATCAAGATTAATTAATTACACAGCCTCTAATTAATTAGATAATTTTTTTTAATTGAGTCCCTCCCCTAATATATATCTATGCTAATAAATGGCAAAGCCCTCACTCACTGACTGACTGACTGACAGACTGACTGACTCATCACTAATTCTCCAACTTCCCGTGTAGGTAGAAGGCTGAAATTTGGCAGGCTTATTCCTTACAGCTTCCTTACAAAAGTTGGGCAGGTTTCATTTCGAAATTCTACACATAATGGTCATAACTGGAAGCTGTTTTTCTCCATTTACTGTAATGGAGATGAGCTTGAAACCCGTGGGGGCGGAGTTTCGTCTGACATCATCACGCCTCCCACGTAATCACGCAGTACGTAGAAAACCAGGAAGAGGCCCAAAAAGCGCTTTAGAAAACATGCATTATATAATTGAGAAGGCAGCGAAACAATAAGAAG
>JANRMT010062848.1:13341190-13358223 GCA_026402145.1 Polypterus bichir lapradei | reverse complement strand
TGCCAGCAGCACTCATGACAATGACAACACAATTACATTGTCAATCATATTACGTTATTATTAAAATGTTTCCTTTTCTTTTTCATTACTTCTTTAACACACTACTTCTCCGCTGCGAAGCGCGGGTATTTTGCTATTACGATAATACACTCACTCTAAAGGATTATTAGGAACACCTGTTCAATTTCTCATTAATGCAATTATCTATTCAACCAATCACATGGCAGTTGCTTCAATGCATTTAGGGGTGTGGTCCTGGTCAAGACAATCTCCTGAACTCCAAAGTGAATGTCAGAATGGGAAAGAAAGGTGATTTAAGCAATTTTGAGCGTGGCATGGTTGTTGGTGCCAGACGGGCCTGTCTGAGTATTTCACAATCTGCTCAGTTACTGGGATTTTCACGCACAACCATTTCTAGGGTTTACAAAGAATGGTGTGAAAAGGGAAAAACATCCTGTATGCGGCAGTCCTGTGGGAGAAAATGCCTTGTTGATGTTAGAGGTCAGAGGAGAATGGGCCGACTGATTCAAGCTGATAGAAGAGCAACTTTGACTGAAATAACCACTCGTTACAACCGAGGTATGCAGCAAAGCATTTGTGGATGGGCTACAACAGCAGAAGACCCCACCGGGTACCACTCATCTCCACTACAAATAGGAAAAAGAGGCTACAATTTGCACGAGCTCACCAAAATTGGACAGTTGAAGACTGGAAAAATGTTGCCTGGTCTGATGAGTCTCGATTTCTGTTGAGACATTAAAATGGTAGAGTCAGAATTTGGCGTAAACAGAATGAGAACATGGATCCATCATGCCTTGTTACCACTGTGCAGGCTGGTGGTGGTGGTGTAATGGTGTGGGGGATGTTTTCTTGGCACACTTTAGGCCCCTTAGTGCCAATTGTGCATCGTTTAAATGCCACGGGCTACCTGAGCATTGTTTCTGACCATGTCCATCCCTTCATGACCACCAGCAGGATAATGCACCATGTCACAAAGCTCGAATCATTTCAAATTGGTTTCTTGAACATGACAATGAGTTCACTGTACTAAAATGGCCCCCACAGTCACCAGATCTCAACCCAATAGAGCATCTTTGGGATGTGGTGGAACGGGAGCTTCGTGCCCTGGATGTACATCCCACAAATCTCCATCAACTGCAAGATGCTATCCTATCAATATGGGCCAACATTTCTAAAGAATGCTTTCAGCACCTTGTTGAATCAATGCCACGTAGAATTAAGGCAGTTCTGAGAGAACTATAGACACAAGGAATAAGCTACCAAGTTGTGTGGTAGACAGTAAGACTTTAGAGACTTTCAAAACTTGGCTTGATGTTATTTTAGAAGAATTAAGTGGATAGTTACAGTGTGCTTTGTTGGGCTGAATGGCCTGTTCTTGTCTAGATTGTTCTAATGTTCTAACAAGAGCTTTGGAAGACTAGATCCAGGGCGCAAGACATACAGTACAGTATGCATCAAATAAGGATGATCCCTTGCAGTCTTTTCATCACTGACTGCATGTTAGATGTAATTGCAACTCATCCCAGATGTGCACAGTAACTGATCCAGCGGCACACATTGAAAGCACAACAGAGGCACACATGTGGACTAATATCAGCTGTGAGGAGCTGCTGGCTTTCTCTGCTCGCAGTGTATGCAAAGAAATTCAACAGACTGAGGCGGAGATGTATTGGTCAACAAAACCATCATTTAAAATGCTTAATGTACAGTACATCCCGAGTGAAAAACGTTTCTGCTGTCTGCTCATTTATTTGCATTTTGTTATATGACTTTGCATAGTAGTGAGATTTCCCTTTTGCAAATAACAACATTCTTTGATGCAGTGATGGAGAAATTCACCATCTCTACATCACCATCTCTACATACCTGAGCAGAAGGCTGTTGGTGACAAATCATTTGAAGTTTGGAAACTTGTCAATAAAGCAATGCAGACAGCATGCATTTATTCAGTTGGATGTGTCTCGACCAGACAGCAGGTAAACATTATTGGCAACTTGACAAAAGAGTCTGCAAACTGATAAAAAAGTAAGCCTGCCGATGTGCTTTTATTTTTAATTAGGTTTATTTTTGTTTCCATATTTTTCCTTAGTTTTACCATAACATACCTGATATTGTGAAAATAATTAGGTGCCAGAATAATATTTTTAAAAATTTCCTCCCTCTCTTTCTCCAAATGGATGGCTGAAGGATTTAGACTCTCTCTGTTTTAAGTACAGGTCAGCCCTTGCGATCCACGGCTTTACGATTTATGGATCTGCCTATTCACAGGTTTGTCAGCAATAATACTTTGGCAAGTTTTGCGACCTTTTGACAATGCTGTAGCCCTGTTACTGAAAAGGGCTGCTAATCCCAGCAACCCTGGGAGAATTACATCATTGGGCAGCTTGCATGGTAGCTGCGAGCACTGCTGGGTGACAGATGAGGGCGCTAGTTTTAAAAGTGTCCCATAACAAGCTGATGAGATCACAATCGGTGGCATCTTTTGTTTCAATGCTTCACTGCACAATTGGATTACAAGTACACCCATCAGATTATATTTTTCTCTGGAGTGTTGTTCTTGTCCTGTGCCCGCTTGTTCATATGAGTTTGTCTGGGTCGAAAAACACCTTTGTCCGGAATAGCTCCCAACCCAGGTGTGGTTTCAGATGTTGTGACTTTTGATGTTATTAGCATGACAGGTTAAAAGGTCACCATTAAGGTACATTTCTCATCCGACATTGCAGATAACTCCACTTTTGCTTACAATTTCTTTCAAAAACAAATCTTTCTGGTTCCTTATCTTTAAACCCTGAATTTTTGGTGTTTTGGACGGACCCTGCTCCCTTGATTAGGCCGGGAGGCCATGATACAGGAAGGTCAGGGAAGAAGCTACAATATTCCATTTTAATGACAGGAAACGGAAGGATGCTACAGCTGAAACTAAAATGGGGATGGTGCCTCACTAGCCACGGAGCCACTGGGGTCTGGGAAGCTGAATGCACAGGACAGTGGGTTACTGCCTGCTTTGGGTGGCATCATCTCATCTGGTGATCCCCAGTATGGATGCTTGCAGGGCAGCATGGGACTGCCCTGTTGGGTTCTGTAGGGCCCACTGGGGAAAGGTGTCACATATTGATTTCACAAGGACCACTGTGGCCCTGTCTAACCTGGAAGTGCTTCCCAAAAGTAATATATTGAGCACTGGAAGTACTCCCCATTTGGGATTTAAAAGAGAGCCTAGCAAGTCATAGTTGGGAAAGGAGTAGGACAACACTCATTTGGGAGGAATGGAGGAATAAAGAGAAAAGGAAAATGGTTTCTTTGTACTGGGCAGATGGAAAGGAAGCCAGTGGAAAGGTATTTGTGTTAGATAAAAACATTCATTGTGAGCCTGAGACTTGTCTGTGCAATTGTGTCAATAGGCCACACCGTACTACGATTTCTTGTCTTGTGTCTTGGTTTTGACAACAATATTTTTGGCTTTCTGGTTGCCACCCAAGGACTGTCTCTTCTTCTGGTCCTTTTTCACTTTATGGTTATTTGTATGCCAAAGCGCTACATTGGCCCACTGCGACCCTCAATTGGGTTAAACAAACATGAATTAACATTTCAGTTTAATTGTATCTGGGGTGAGATTCCTGAAAATGACTACTCCGATCTTTACGATTTATCTATGTAACATGCATGCTACCTTTTTGAATGTTTCCCAAAACTCCTCTTAACGTGACATTTTATGAGTGAGTGTAATTAATGTCTTTGTTAACCCAGCTCTGAAGTCAAAAGTACCACCAGTCAATTTATAAAGCTTTCATTATATGGTTGGGTTTTTAGGCTTTCAGTAGGATGAAATAAAGTTGTAAAATATAATATGAAGTAAGCATGACATCATAGTTTCAAAACCAATTACACAAAAGATCCCAAATAAACATAGAATTAGACGCCTAATGCAAAACAAAAACAAAAAAAAAACAGACAGACATACGGCATAAAAAGAGAAGTACATCTTTCTAAAGAAGAGCTTGCTCCACTTTTAGATGAGATTCACAACGGAGAGCAGTTGTTTACTATGGATGTGGAAGCCTTTCTAATGCTGAGAAGAAACAAAAATGGAAAGAGACAACAGAGAAATACACATTACGGTCAAGTTCAGGCACTGATCTATGAAAAAATGAACAGCAGCATGAATAACAAGAAGAGAGGGCCACCATGACTGGAGATGGGCAGATAACAAAGTTGCCCCTTCCCACAGAGGAGGAACTCTGGGAATATCTCAAGTATAATAAAATGCAAATAAAGTTGGTTAGAAACTAGTGGACAAAACAAAACAAACAAGTAAAAAGAACAGTGAGGATCAGCGGTCTATCCTCAACACCATACACTCTGAACTATCACCAGGAATTTCATCATTTCCAGCTCCTTCATATCTCCTCATCTTCATTAGGCAAGGATATAGTAGGTCTGCTCCAACAGCACCGCCACCTGACAACTTCTCAAGATGATTTTTCCATACACCAATATTGTAACACTTTTCAGGAAGGTAATGTGATGCGTTGTATTGTTCTTTAGTCACAATTAGTTATAAGCATGAAAGGGTAAACATGAAAATGATAAATAAATCTTAGTATTCTAATTTTGTAGAGTAATAGGTATCAGCTACAACCCAAAGAGATATCTGAAATAACTCATTTACCACATATTATTATGTAAACATCTTCTTGTCACGTATAAATCGAAAGTATTCAAACTTATCAGAAAACAGTCATGATGAGAACTTAATGTGCTGGCAACCTCTGTCTGTCGCTAAAGTTGGTGCAAGAAGCTTCCAGTTTAAGAAGGAATTCTCAATTAATGACTTGGTCTGGAAACATGTAGATAATGAATAATTTCATGTATTACATTAGTTACTATTTTTTTAATATTTAAAATTCTTATCTAAATTAAGAATTAATGTTAATATGGCATTTAAGATGTTCTCAGTGTTACGATACTTACAGAGAAAACCCAAGCCTGGTCAGCAAACTAACATTGAGCTAGAACATGCAGTTTGAGTTCTAGGTGCAGCATTAGGATGTTCTGTTGATCAGTACATGAAATACTAGTGAAAGGATCTGAGAGCTCCAAAAAAACCCAGAACCTTTTTAGAGTCTTCCTTGACCTGCTGAGAATAGACAGTCTGACCCCAAACTATAATGGCAGGCTTCAGCCTACTTAGGCCTAGAAAATGGAGAACATGATTTTAAAGTTCAAGATACTACCATAATATCTTTTTAAGAAAAAGGAGAACCATAAAACCTTTGACTGGAGAAACCAGTCCACAAAGAATTTTAATAAAACAGAGGATTTATTTGAAATCAATTTTAAAAAAGCATAAAAATGGCAAAAGCAAAAAGAGGTGAAATCCTTATCTGAAACCCAGTAATTGTAAATTCAACACAGAATTAAAAAATTCAAAAGCCAGAAAAAAAGGAAATACTTTAACAAGAATGCACTTCTTTCAAAAAAACAACCAAAAAAAAACAATGAAAGAGCCACACAATAAATAGGTTAGGGGTGGTCCATCAGCTGTGATGTCAGGGTAGCCCCTCCTCCTGGGGGGGTCCATCCACAAAACAATAAAGGACACAAGAGACCAGTAATACTTAGATAGTAAATAATGAATATAACAATGGTTACAAAAAACATGCATAAATATAATAAAGTGTTGCACATGACCACTTGGGGAAAATCTAACCAGCTCTACCAAGGAAGGACTGTCAACTACAGGGCAGGGATGAAAGCTATCACTAAGCATCTCCTTACTCATCACCGAAGACCAGAGGACGAGTCCTTGGATGGACTGTAACGTCACTTCCCATATAAAACTAGAGGTCCCAAGCCTTCCGCCCTGAATGCACCGAAAACATGGAGCCCATTTGGTCAACACTTAGGCAGCAAAGTGAACCCTGCAACAGAGAAACCATTTGGGACTGAAACTCGCAAAGAGCCAAAGCATCCTTATTGTCACTTTTTTTTTTTTTTACTTTTGATTTGATCCCCTTAATTAAATTGGTTACCCTGCTGGTTCCCAACCATTTATATTACTCCATTTATTTATTTACTAACAGAATTACAATAGAAAAGGAAAATAAATATAAGCCACAGAACACACACTGGCTTAAACATGAGAACACACGTGCAGCAGAAGAAACTACCACCACTAATCCTAATCCTCTTTTGTTTTTCCAGTGCAGGCCTTTTCAATATTTGCTATTGAACCCTCAAAATGAGTTTTCTCCATCAATGTGGACTCTGAACCCCAATTCCACATGTGCCACTTTTTAAATGATTGCCTCAACATTCCACCTTATACACTGTTGAAGAAGTTTTGAGGCAGTCTTAATTCAATTGCTGCAATTTTCAAGTTCCTCAGAATGTCCAGCAGTATCTATGTGCTGCAACTGGTTAGTCAAATGTGGATAAACAGTGTGATCAACTGACTGACAGTGGTGCAAACAGTTAGGGCACAGGTCAGATGACACCATGTTTAATGAGCTCAGTCTCAAAAGCAAAATCAAACAAAGAGGTGTTGATGCAACTTTAAGTGAGTTCACGGTTTTAGTGACATTCTAATAAACCAAAGATCTCTCTCTTGAGGCTTACTGAGGTCCAAAACATGATCTACAGCCAGCAGGTTGTCTGCTTATATAGCACTGAGCCAGACAGGGGCAGAGATTTGTGCATGGGGCAGGGCTGGTGTAGTCTCCAAGGGAATGGTTGAAGCTGTGGAGGAGAAAGGTGAGCGTCATTGTTAGCATCAGCGCCCACTCCTGCCTTGGGGTGGTATCGTCCGTCTTACCTGAGCCCTCCAGCTGGGTCCCTATGTGCACATGTGTCACAACATGTAGCTACTATAGATGATGACTGTGGAGTCTGCTAGATCTAAATTCAAGGGATCACAGTAAAGAGATCTTGGAGAGATCAGGAAAGCCACATGTTTGTTTCTTCCACAGTTTGGAAGCTGCTGACCTGGAATGATAATAATGACTCGAGCCTGACTCCGCTCACCTCTTCATCATTTACTAGTCCATCAGTACAAAAGAACCGCTTTTTCAGCCCCAAGTCACTGAATGGCTTCATGAGGGCAGTAATCTGTGCTTCATCTAACAGCATAACCAGAACAGTCCCATACCTTCAGTTATTTATTGTGTGGCAAACTGAGGTACAGCTGGATCTGTTTGCACACATCATACCTCCTATTGTTTGCTTTAACCTTCCATTGAGTCTCAAATAACAAGCATCTTATCCAATAAATCAAAAGGGACTCAGCCAGGACCCAAAAAGCTTCCCGATACGTTCTGTACGTGACACAGGCACAGTAATGGACTGCACTCAGTCCACCTGAGCTAGTGGAGACCACTGTTTTATGTTATCCAGCTAAACAGATGCTTATTTGGTTCTATTCGGGGCCACAGCGGTGCTGAAGTGCATCATGACAAGACCTCAATAAAAAGCTGCCAGTCAGTTGCAGGAAATACCAACCCCTTTCCATAACAGGAACTGAATCAAAGGCTGGCGAGATCTCTTTGTGACGATGCCAATCACTGATTCTGATATGAATATACAAATGCATTCAAAAATTAAACTGCACAGCAATCTCAAGATGACGAGTATCAAATATGAACCATTCCCAAAGTATAAGCATCCACCTCTTTATTAAAGTTGCCCACATTTGAATTGTAGTCATTCTTTCCTGCACAATAATTATGAAACTCTAGTCTTCTAATGCCAAGGTGGAATGCGTCTCCACCCTGCATTGTGTCAAGTTCCATTGTCTCACATATATAATGTTCCAAAATGTATCTGTTCTGCTGGGGGTAAAATGTCAACTGACTGAGACAAGTATTTTTAGATCAAGAAGACATTTCTGTACATGTAATCGACTGATTATTAAAAACAGGGAAACACACACTTAAGACCTGCATTAATATATTAGGCAGGTCACAGCAAGGCATTGATGAGCTCTGAATCCAGGAAACTTTCATTTTAAAAATACTTGGCCTTCATTTTCAAAAGGAAGATACACCTGGCTGGAAATGTGAAACATGAAGTATAGTTGCAAGGTGTGCATGACAGCCATTAGGAAATCACCTAAAGCCACATCTTAAAAGCACCACATCCCAACAGAAGGCCCTCAAGTGCACTATGGGAAAAGGATCAATTGAATAAGGGAACTGTCTTGGCCAGCCTTTTGTTATATTTCATTTTGGACAAGCCAACATCATTGCAGCTTTTATATCATAGAGCAGATCTGGACAACCCATTTCTGCATCTTTCTCAGTAGACCAGTGATTCCCAAACTCTTTTGATTCTCGGCACCCTTCCTGAATCCTGGTTTTCCCAAGGCCAACCAACCCACGTCAAATTCTAATTTGCGAAATAGCCAATAATTTTTTTTAATTAAAGGGTTAAGTAAAAATAAATAAAACAAGTATTTAAGATCACAAAAAAATGTAACTGAACGCGATTGAGATGCTGCGCCCATGGAGGAAAGGGAAAAAAAAGAGATGAAAAGGAAAGGAAAAAGGCTTGGAGAGAGAGAGAGAGAGAGAACGCGGCATTGGGGCGAAGAAAGAGGATAAGCCAGCCAGCCAGCCAGCCAGCCAGCATGAATGAGAGAAGTCAGGCGACTATGTGCCGCCTGGTAAGATACAATGCATTGCTTGGTATTGATGCCTGCTTATAAAAACTACTTTTTTGTTGATTTAACTCCTTTAACTTTCTGGTTAAGTATTCACAAGATTTACTAACCATGCTGAGATGATTTTTTTCTAAATGGTGTTTCAACTTACTTGGTAGCATGCACTCTGGTGCCAAAACTTTCATACACAGTACACACTGTGGCTTCTCTTCACCATTGACTTCTGTCAGCGTGAAACCAAATACCAAGTCCAAATAACTGTCATCATATTTTCGATAGTTGAGCTTCTTCACAGTCTGGTTGACGGTGTGCCCTCTTTATTTTCACTCTTACAATGCTTATTACTGTTTAGTAAAAACCGATCCATTTTTAAAAATACATGTGAGAAGAAATACTTTAAAAACTTCACTTGACTTAATCAGAACAATATACATTTGTTACAATCTCCAAAAACGAATTAAACACTAAGACCGTGTGAAACTGACAGCTATTTATATATGAACACAAAGTACTGAGAAAGTTCGACAAACTAGTAAAACAATTGAGAAACTTAATTATTGTAGAGCGCTATCTAGTAACCATTTGTAGAGGCTTCCGCAAACAGTTATTACTAAGTGAGTTACTTGTTTGCATCAGTTCCACCAGATGTCGCATCCTATCACATTAAATTGAAAATGCAAATAAAATTATGAAAATTTTGTAATATTTCACGGTGCCCTTGTGAGGAAGCTGTGGCACTAGACATCTGAGTCATACATGGTGAGATAAGTGGCTGTTAGCACCATTTTCCTTCAAAGAATTGCTATTATGTGCAAAAATTCTTAATAAATGGCACCCAGTCAAAAGATATGGTAGCATTGGGGGCTTCTGTAGTGGTAATGTGGAGATTCCTCTTGGATACGACTTTCATGCATACATGTGAGGCTCAGCTGCTACTGTGCCATGTACAGTTAGGTCCATAAATATTTGGACAGAGACAACTTTTTTCTAATTTTGGTTCTGTACATTACCACAATGAATTTTAAATGAAACAACTCAGATGCAGTTGAAGTGCAGACTTTCAGCTTTAATTCAGTGGGGTGAACAAAACGATTGCATAAAAGTGTGAGGCAACTAAAGTATTTTTTTAACACAATCCCTTCATTTCAGGGGCTCAAAAGTAATTGAACAATTGACTCAAAGGCTATTTCATGGGCAGGTGTGGGCAAGTCCGTCGTTATGTCATTATCAATTAAGCAGATAAAAGGCCTGGAGTTGATTTGAGGTGTGGTACTTGCATGTGTAAGATTTTGCTGTGAACAGACAACATGCGGTCAAAGGAGCTCTCCATGCAGGTGAATGAAGTCATCCTTTAACTGTGAAAACAAAAAAAACCCATTCGAGAAACTGCTACAATAATACGAGTGGCAAAATCTACAGTTTGGTACATCCTGAGAAAGAAAGCAAGCACTGGTGAACTCAGCAACGCAAATAGACAATGTCAATGTCAATTTATTTATATAGCACATTTAAAACAACATAGTAATGCTGCGGCCAAAGTGCTTTACAATAATAGAATAAAAGAAAAAACAAAAACAATAAACAATAAAACATAAATAGTAATAAAATATATGAACATAAAATAAGATAGATATTAAATAGAAATAATGTTATATGATCACAAAGAGGAAAGCATCAGTATTACTGAAGGTCACTTAATGCAAGTGAAAAGAAGTGAGTTTTTAATCTTGTTTTGAACTGTTCAATTGTAGACGACTCCTTTATATGATGAGGTAAAGAATTCCACAGGCGATGGGCAGCAGCTGCAAAGGTCCTGTCCCCCTTGGTTTTACAATTTGTACGAGGGACAACAAGAGACAACTGACCAGAAGATCTAAGCACTCTGGATGGCTGGTGTAAAACACACAGTTCAGATAAATAGGCAGGAGCGAGCCCATGTAAAGATATAAAAACTAGCAGCAAGATTTTAAAATCAATACGAAAACTGACAGGCAGCCAGTGTAAATAAGCTAAAATAGGAGAAACAGAGTCATACTTCCTTGCCCCAACCAGAAGGCGAGCAGCAGCATTTTGGACCAGCTGTAACCTGTGTATCAGAGATTTGTTAATCCCAGAATACAGCGAATTGCAATAATCGAGGCGAGAAAAAATAAAAGCATGAGTAGCTTTCTCGAGATCTTTAGAAGATAAAAAAGGCTTTCTCTTACCTAATAGACGAAGTTGGAAAAAGCAACTCTTGACTACAGAATTTACTTGTTTCTCAAAAGAGAGGTTACTATCAAAGGTAACACCAAGATTGCGGACTTGAGGTTTGGAAAAGACAGAGAAAGAGCCGAGAAGTCCAAGACCAATTTGGGCTTTAGCTGGTGGACCCACTATAAGCACCTCTGTTTTATTTTGATTTAGATCAAGAAAATTATTAGCCATCCAGGATCTTAGTTCAGACAGACAGTTGGGGAGTTGATTTGTTGCAGAGTTGCAGACAGGAATATAAACCTGAGTATCATCAGCATAGCAGTGAAAAGAAATGTTAAATTTCCTAAAAATCGCTCCAATAGGGTGAAGGTATATAGAGAATAAAATAGGACCCAAAATGGATCCCTGAGGAACACCATATTTGAGAGGAGCAGTAGACGAAAAAGAGGAATTTAAAGTCACTGAAAAGTGTCTACCAGTTAAATATGACCTGAACCAGTTAAGAGCAGCCCTTTTAAGCCCAACAAGATGTTCAAGCCGCGTCAGCAATATTTCATGGTCAATGGTGTCAAAGGCAGCGGACAGGTCAAGGAGGACAAGGACTGCCGCATCACCTGAGTCAGTAATAAGAGAGATGTCATTGGACACTTTCAGGAGTGCCGTTTCAATGCCATGATAACGCCTAAAACCAGATTGGTAGATCTCAAATAAATTATTGGAGTTAAGGTGATTGACCAATTGATTATAAATAATTTTTTCTAGAATTGTAGCCAGAAATGGCAGCTGGGAAATTGGATGAACGTTGGTTAAAATTCCAGGATCTAATCCTGCCTTTTTTAGATGGGGACGGACTGCAGCATGTTTAAAAAATGAGGGCACAACCCCCGAACTAATAGAATCATTTATAATGGCTAGTAAAGATGTGGCCAACACATCAAAGGCTTCCACAAAGAGACGTGGTGGTACAATATCAAGGGGGCTGGAAGCTGGTTTAAGGGTGTCAATAGTTCTTTTTAGCATTGAAAGTGAGACTTGATCAAAGGAATCTAGAACAATGTCATGATTAACAGTAGGAAGTTCATAGCCAGTTTGAACAATGCCACGGCGGATAGTATCAATTTTGCTGACAAAGAATGCTAGAAACTGCTCACAAGAATGAACAGTGCTATTTAATCCCATCATAGAATAAGGGTGAATGGCTGCATTAATTAAATTAAATAAAACCCTAGGATTGTTTGAATGACGGGATACTAAATCGGCAAAGAAGTCATGTTTTGATTTCTTAACTTCAGCCTGGAAATTGAAAAGAGAAGTCCTGAAAATCTGTTTAGAGATAGTCAGTCCATCTTTTTTCCAACGTCATTCAGCAGTTCGACAGGCGCGGCGCAATGATCACGTAGTTTCATTTAGCCAGGGAGCAGGTCTTACCTTATTACTGCGTATCTTGGGCGGAGCAATTGCGTCTAAAACCGTTTTACAGGAGGAATTAAATTTTACAACAGAATCATCGATATCATTATTTTGGTCATGCATATAAAGACTAGAGAAAATGGTTTTAAAATCAGATATAATGGAAGAATTTAAAAAGCGCAAGCAGTGTGGTGGATGGCTATTGGTCGGGAGATCAACAGTAATATGCAGATCCATCATTACAGAAAAGTGATCAGTGAAAGAAACATCACATAAATCAATACTATTCACTGAAATATCACGAGTAAGAACGAGATCAAGGGTGTGACCGAGAGAGTGAGTTGGCGTTTTAATATGCTGTATAAAATCAAATGAGTCCAATAGTGATAAAAAGTCTTTGACCAAAGGTTTCGATTGACAACAAACGTGAATGTTGAAATCACCAACAATAAATATTTTGTCATGGGAGAGGGTGATATCAGCCAGGAGATCAGAGAATTCAGAAATGAAAGTATCATTAATTACAGGAGGTCTATAAACCATGGCAAACAACAAAAAGGGGAGCTGCACACTTCAAAAAGTTGAAGTTCAAAGCTGCTAAACGGACCCCTTGTAAGGCTCCGACACAAGAACATACTTTTAAAAACAGTGGCAATGCCCCCCCCCCCCCCGACGAGTCAAAGGAGGAGAGTTTAAAAATGAATAACCTGATGGAACCAAGTCAGTAAAACATGAAGAGTCACCATTTAAAATCTAAGTCTCAGTGATTAAGAAGAAATCCAGATTATTTGATGTAATAAAGTCTTGCAGAATAAAAGTTTTATTAGACACTGATCTCACGTTCAGGAGAGCAGCCTTGATAGAAGTAGAAGAGTTCGTTGCAGGATGAGCACGGGTGAGTGTGTGAAGATTAGCAGCGTTTACTGCCTGATTGCACACCGAGGAAAAGTGATGCTGTCTTGAAATGGAGAAATTAAATCCGGTGTCCAGGGCCCATGAATCAGTGATGGATTCCTGAGCAGGAGAAGATGGGTCATAGACAACTCGCAGGCATCGGGAAACAAAGCTCTAGGACTTGAGTCGGCGTTGTTTAACGGCAATTCCGGCTCTTTTCCCACGATGGCGGTGGGTGCGTTTGCGTCTCCGAGGGGCATTCAACTCACTTATACAAGTGAACACTGGTGTCCAGGTGAAGAAGTCAGGAGATGAATAAAACAAAGGTGGAGGTTGACAAAAAATCCAATCAGAAGATGAAAATTGAGAGGAAAATAGGCCAGAAAATATGTTTAGTAAAGACTCCCGATCATAGGACAGTGATCAATGGGATGAACTAAAACATAAAAACATAGACTAGAGAGATGAGCAGACGGCCAGTCGGCGCCATCTTAACCACGGAAGACAACAGTGGTGGATGATCGCAGAAACATTTCCATGGTGAAGAGAAACCCCTTCACAACAGCCAACCAAGTGAACAACACTGTCCAGGGGGTAGGCATATCAATATCCAATTCTACCATAAAGAGAAGACTGCATGAAAGTAAATACAGAGGGTACACTGCAAGGTGCAAACCACTCATAAGCCTCAAGTATAGAAAGGCTAGATTGGACTTTGCTAAAGAACATGTAAAAAAGCCAGCACAGTTCTGGAAGAACATTCCTCGGACAGATGAAACCAAGATCAACCTCTACCAGAATGATGGCAAGAAAAAAGTATGGAGAAGGTGTGGAACAGCTCATTATCCAAAGCATACCACATCATCTGTAAAACACAGTGGAAGCAGTGTGATGGCTTGGGTGTGCATGGCTGCCAGTGGCACTGGGACACTAGTGTTTATTGATGATGTGACACAGGACAGAAGCAGCCAAATGAATTCTGAGGTGTTCAGAGACATACTGTCTGCTCAACTCCAGCTAAATGCAGTCAAATTGATTGGGCGGCGTTTCATGATACAGATGGACAATGACCCAAAACATACAGCCAAAGCAACCCAGGAGTTTATTAAAGCAAAGAAGTGGAAAATTCTTAAATGGCTGAGTCAGTAACCTGATCTTAACCCAATTGAGCATGCATTTCACTTGTTGAAGACTAAACTTCGGACAGAAAGGCCCACAAATAAACAGCAACTGAAAGCCGCTGCAGTAAAGTCCTGGCAGAGCATTAAAAAGGAGGAAACCCAGCATTTGGTGATGTCCATGAGTTCAAGACTTCAGGCTGTCATTGCCAGCTAAGGGTTTTCAACCAAGTATTAGAAATGAACATTTTATTTCCAGTTATTTAATTTGTCCAATTACGTTTGAGCCTCTGAAATAAAAGGTTTGTGTCTAAAAAAATACTTTAGTTGCCTCACATTTTTATGCAATTGTTTTGTTCAACCCACTGAATTAAAGCTGAAAGTCTGCACTTCAACTGCATCTGAGTTGTTTCATTTAAAATTCATTGTGGTAATGTACAGAACCAAAATTAGAAAAAAGTTGTCTCTGTCCAAATATTTATGGACCTAACTGTACATCTCATCTTTAATATGATGCTTTTTATTTTTTTCTGTTTTAAGATGAAGTTAATGGCACTATGGCCAGATCTACCATCAGTGTAAATTGGGTGCCCACTCTCTGGCTTGGTCACAAAGAGGCCATTATATATGTGAGAGAAAAAAATGTCTAATAACAGGATAAATCCAATTTTTCAGCGACTACCCAGCAAATACCTCTGATCAACAATTTCTTGCCAACCGTTCCATTCCAGCCCCAGACTCTAAAACTGCAAAGGTTGTATTCCACATTCTCGAGCCAACTCCTATGTGATCGTCCCAGAGGATGACACCCTTCTGGCTTTTGCCGGAGCACTTGATTCAGGAATCTATTCAAAGTGGCCCACCTGATGTAGCCTGATGGGTGGCTCATCATGCATTTCATAGACCTTGCCATTCACCCAGATTCTTCACATTCCAACCTCTTGGATGGGCCCATAAACTTTGTTCAACTCCTTTCTCATCCCTTGCTGATTAACTGTCTTGTATACTGCATTGTGGTCTTCTGTTGCACTAAGTTAGATCTCATGAGATGGTGCATGCTGTAGTAGAAGCACTTTCTCGTGCTTATCCTCGCTATGACCTCAAGGCATCTCTCATTGACCTCAGTGATTAGGAAGCCTAGGTACTTGAATGTCTCCACAATCTCGAAGGTGTGCTATTGACGGGTTCCTCCGCCACGGGGTTTGACCAGATAATAAGTAAAAGGCTGTGCCCTTCCACAAACCAGAACTGGCCTAAGAGGGTTTGAGTGTGTATGTACTGTACATGCAGAGCACTATTACTGATTGAATTTTTAAAAATATCATTTAAATGATATGTAACTTATTTACCACATATTATGTAAACAAACATCTTCTTGTCAAGTATAAATCTAAGCTTTTAAAATGATCACAAAATAGTCATGATGAGAATTTATTGTGCTGGCAACCTCTGTCTGTCACTTATGTTGGTGCAAAAAGCTTCCAATTTAAGAAGGAATTCTTGATTAATGACTGGGTCTGGAAACATGTAGATAATAAAGAATTTAATGTATTACATTAGTTACTATGTTTTTTTTTTAATATTTAAAAATTATTATTATTCAAATTAACAATTTAAGATGTTTTCAGTGTTACGATACTTGTAGAGAAAGCCCACCCCAGTTCAGCAAACTTAATTTGAGCTAGAACATGCAGTTCGAGTTCTAGCTGCAGTATTAGGATGTTCTGTTGAGCAGTAGATAAACTAGTGAAAGGATCTGAGAGCTCCAAAAAAACCCAGAACCAGGTCAGAGTCTTCACTGACCTGCCGAGAATAGACAGTCTGACCCCAAACTATAATGGTAGGCTTCGGCCTACTTAGGCCTAGAAAATGAAGAACATGCTTTTAAAGTTCAAGTGAGTTTTAAAAATATTGTTTAAATGATATGTAACTATATGTTAATATATTTTTGTACATAATGTTATTTTTGTGAATAAAGTGGTCTTGTTTGTTTTTTTGTGTTTAAATTTTGTGTTACATTGTAACTCCATTACACTTTAATGTGCAGAATCATGACAAGATTTACCATCAGGCTGATTTGGTCCCACCACTAATAACAGGAAAAATCCCAGTTTTCACGTACAGTACAGGCGCTCACAGCAATTGGCTGCCCAGCATACACACCCCTGCCCCACTTTGATCCTCATGATTATAAACCCTACCCAATCACAGCAAAATATTAAGCTTTTAAAAGAAAAATATGGGTCCTTGTTGGTGGGTGGGACACGATCAGAGCTGGTGTCTAGAGGTCACTTATATAAGATCATACATTTAATGTGTTACTGTAATGCAAAAATAAAAAAGTCCACATGGGTGGTCATTCAAAGTGAGAGCCCAGTGGTGCCGTGAAAGGAAAAATAATAAAAAAAATAAAAAAAAGTAAAAATGATGATCTGAACAAGGCATAAATACTGCAGTTGAAACTAATGCTAGAGACCTTACAGAAAGTCAGGAGAGGGCTGATGTCATGATGACACAGACAGGGACAACAGTACGGCAGGCTGAGAGGCTATTGCAGGAGAAAAAACACACCAAACCTCAGTGAATTATACCCCCTCTGGTCTTTGATTTGATTTAGTGCAAATATGTGAGCCCAAAATAGTTTGTTACGTATGACCTTTCAGCCATAAAGTAGCACTGGCCTTTTTAATTGATAGATAGATAGATAGATAGATAGATAGATAGATAGATAGATAGAT
>JANRMT010062848.1:13312287-13341180 GCA_026402145.1 Polypterus bichir lapradei | reverse complement strand
GATAGATAGATAGATAGATAGATAGATAGATAGATAGATAGATAGATAGATAGATAGATAGATACTTTATTAATCCCAAGGGGAAATTCACATGTGTTTGATTGATGTTTGTTACTTGTACTAGCAGAAACAAATATGATGTTGCACTCATTACTTTATTGAAATATACTAAAGCATGGAAAAGAAAGGGGAATTTGACCCAATATGAGTTTTGGATTTTTTTCCAACTTTAATCCCTTACTTTAATCCCCTTATCTGATTTATTAGTGACATAAGTGATGTTCACAATGTGTGAGTATATGCAAATGTCTGGTAGGTGTTTGTTGAGGTCCTAATCCGGCCATGCGTGACATCATACACTGATCAGAAAAGAAGTGTGCAGCTTGGAAGGATCATAGGCGAGGCATGGATGGGAAACCAGTATTGCCTAATGTGCAGTCAGTTTTGTGTCTGACTTGGCACATTTTAATTAAAAGTTATCAGCTACTGTTAGTCAAGTCAAGTGGCTTCATAGTCTTACCATTCATGCACCATACTGCAGCATACAGTTCCACAGGACAGCATTGCAGCACATACATAAACACAGGATAAGTGCGTGAAAGATAAAGAACTACACTATACAATTATAACAGACAAAAAACTAAATAATGAACAGATAGTAATACACGAAAACAGATTCCAATTAATAAAAAAAATATCAGCTAACAATAAAAACAACACAATGCACTGCTTATTAAAAAAAACACTAGGAGCAGATCTTATTGGGTGGTTTTGTGGGTTGTGGTAAGCCAGCGCAGAGTTCAGAGTCTGGACTGCCAAGGGGTAGAAGCTATTACAGAACCTGGCAGATGGAGGTGTGACAAAGAGAGGTGTAGGAGCGGCCTTAAGTGTGCTATAGTCTTTACAGATAAATCGCTTAATAACGATGTCAATGACACTGCAGTTCCCAAACCAGGGGATGATGCGGCTGGTCAGAATGCTCTCAATGGTGCCCCTGTAGAATGTGCTGAGAACAGGAGGAGGTAGGCCTGCCTTTCTCAGTCACTGAAGGAAGTGGAGACCAGGCTGTGCATTCTTGGCAATGAAGGTGGTCTTAATTAACCAAGTAAGGTCAGCTGTCAGGTGTACACAAAGGAATTTGATGCTCTTGTCCAATCCCACTGTAAGACCCTGAATGTGCAATGAGGACTTGTTCAGCATGGGCCTTCTGGAAGTGAAAAGTCTTTTGTCTTGTTAACATTATGAGACAGATTGTTGGACTCGCACCAGTTCATCACTCTTTGTAAATCGTCGTAAACTGTACAGATTTCTTTACATTTCCAGTGTCCAAGCTAGCAAATGAAACAGAGCTCCCTCACTCAACCTACATTTAACTTGTCCCTTACGGGGCATCTTGCAGATTGTTTGAATTAATTACCAGCACTGCCAAAGAGAAAACTGATAATTTATTAACTAAATCATACACCCCTTATGGCTTTGGCAAGGAAGAATTCCTTCTCATAACACTATTTTATAGCGGTCTCATAAATTTTAATCTACATGTAGTGTGAAGGATGGCCTTGTTGGACCCCTGAGAACTGCAAGCTGATTTCCCCCTATTGCTTATCAGACCCACCACCGTTGTGTTACCCACAAACATAATGATGGTGTACTGCCATACAGTCACGAGTCAGTAGAGTGAACAGAAGTGGCCCAAGTATGCAGCCCTGGGAGAATTCTGCATTGCATACGTCATTCTTAACACTTTGATCCTCAAGTGTCTGTTCTCCCTTCTCACCTATTAGAAGACATACCTGTACACACAAAATAACATCTTGGCAGGATCAGATCACTCTCCATTGAATTTTCTGAATATAAAAATACATGCATTACCCAATGGAGAAGGAGTAATGCTGTGTTGTCTTTCAGGAAAAACAGAGTCTTGACAAAAAAATTATTGTTCTGACTATTATTTACCTTTCATGAGTTCCTTAAATTGAATAAAAACTGGTTATGTTGGCTATTGAACAATAATGAGAAAACATTTATAGGAATAATAAACAAATTAAAAGTACAAAAGTCAAAATAACACTTTACTTTATAACATCTTTATACTGAGTCATCCGTACCAGACATCATTACATGCCACCATGTAGAACAGCTTGGGTCTTACTGGACTCAAATACAACCACACACAGAGCTGAGAAGCACGGCACATCCCAACTACACAGGCAGTCCTTGCTTAAATTAGTTTGGTTCCACACAAAAAGCCAAGGGTATTGACTAGTGCAGCATGGCCGTTCTGACACTAACTGAAATCAAATGGCGTCTAAGACCTCTGCAATTAGAAACCAACCCAAAATACAATCATTTAGAGATTTTTTTTTATTGATTAAGAATGCATACATTTTAAATATTATTGTACAGTAAGCAATGAAGTGTTCATTAACCATTATGAGAAAATGTAATACATAACAAAAGCCCACTTTCCATTTTTTAAATACATTTTTTACTCTTTAATTTTATGGCCTACAAAAATAGACAGCCTTTTTTCCCCTTCATTAATGTTTAATGGGCAAACAGTAAATTTAACTAAACTCTTTTTATTATAAAAACAATTTCTGGAAATATTTTGTAAAATTGATAATGAATCAAAAAAATAAAAACTTTTTGCTTACCAATTTGAATCTGCTGCCCCAATTTATTTAGATAGATAGACAGATAGATAGATAGATAGTGTGGCAGATGACCGGGACGCCCCTTCACTCTATATGCAGGGGGAGCAGCCCTGGACGGTGCAATACCTCCCCCTGGATGCTAGATGGCCACCCCTCTGGGTTGGAGCGATGCCTCGGTTTCCTGCAGGGCTCCATGGGAATTGGAGTTGGGTGCAGCCCTGTTGGGTCCCGCAGGCGCCGCCAGGGGGTGCTGCAGCTGGAACCCCTGAGCCCTTATGGGCAGTGTTTTCACCACACCTGGAATTGCAGCCAAAACTTGACAATCAAGCACCTCGAGAACTTCCGGGTGAACTATAAAAGGGGCCAGCAGCCACCACTCCGGGAGCCAGAATCGGGAGGAGGAGGACAAGGTTGCCTGGGAGGAGTGGTGGAGGAAGAAAAGAGTGCTTTGCTGTGTGTTTTATTTGGTGTGTTGTGCTTGGGACTGTGTTCTGCCTGTGGGAACACGGGGAAGACGTGCACCCACAGGCGAAGAAAAAATAGTTTATTTATTTTACGTGTGACTCTGTGTCGGGTTGGGCGCCTATATAGCGCCTTTTCACACTGGCGCGGTCAGCAGGATTCCTGGGTGGAAGGCTGGCGGTGTTGTCCAGAGAGGACATCTGAAGTGCGTGTTCATTACTACCTCCAGGGGGTTCACAGTGTCAGCCTGCTTACTTCATCAGTTGTCAGGACTCTGTTGAAATGATGTTGCCAGCCAGGCACACAGCAGTGTAGAAAATCACACTGGTCATCATAAAGTTACAGAACATGTAAGGGATGTCACTGCTTACATTAAAGGAGTGATATCTCCTCAGATAAAAAAAGAGTCTGCTCCGCCCTTTCTTATACAAATCCTCTGTGTTACTTATTACTGTTTAGCAGGTTCCCTCAGAAGCAAACATTACTGGAACAGACAGACCCATCCAAGCCACTTCCAGAAAGGCCGAGTGTTAGACAGATCTGACAAACTCCTTACACTATCACATCACATTTGGAGTTTTAGGGTTATGTAAATCTAACTCCAAATGCAGCATAACTTTATAAACTTAAGCAGCAGTGAAAGGGGTGGTTTATGACTTGCTGGTTCAATATGCAATATTTTACACTATTTCAATTTAAGTATAATATTTATTCATTTTTTACCTTTGTAATATATTTTCATTTCACTGTGGATGTAATGAAGGCAATTCTGGGTGAGCTTCAGTTAACTGGAACCCAGCCCTGCAAGCAGGTCCTAAAACTTGTACAGAAAAATTGGGGGTTGGTGGCAGGATTGGCACTGTTCTGTTTCATTTGGACTAGTGCAGTGCTATGGTGTCACCCGTTGCACAGCTGCACTTGGGGTGGGGCAACGCGCTGAAATCAGCACAAGGTCACAACCTTGTCCTCCTCCAGTTACTACTAGCAGTGTGTGGACTTATTTAAGAGACATTTTCAATTAAGACTTCACACTACTTTCCCACTAGTAGTTTATGTCAGTCCAGTGTCATACTGATAAACCCAAAAACTGCCTATGCTGTTTCATGAATGATCAGACTAAGGCAAATAATGGTTTTATAATTCCTGTACCTTTAATCTGTCAGAGACAACCTCTAGTAGTCCAAGAATAGAACTGCAAGAAAAGCTCTACACTACAGGCGATGTTTTAGCATCCAAAATAAGGATGAGCCAATACCACAGCAGATGCACATTTTTAAGCATAATTTCTTTAGGTTATTTACAGTATGATATTCAGTTTGCTATGTTTGTGAAGGATCTGTTACAGCAAGAGTGATGCATCAAAGACACCCAGACATCTAATTCTGCTTCTTATGAGAAATCCACACTCTGATGGCTTCATTTCTGAATGAATCTTTCCATGACCGATTCAGGCCTTTTACGGTGGTACACTCAAAGGATGTTCAGGGTTAGGGAAGGGACCCTCCACTTTCATATCTGTGCCTCCAAAAAAGAAAAGAAACAGTTTTGTTGGGTTTTGTTTTTCCTCAAAAATGACTGAGTTGCACCCAAAAGCAATTTAATGAAGTATAATAATTCTCTTTGCTACAGTAGATTCATCCTTAATACCTAGCTGTAAAAACAAAAAAAAGTAATTCCTTATTTAATAAACAATCTTGCAAATGCTCATTTTTAAACAATATTCCAGAAGAAAGCAATAACTAAATGTATTTAAATGAAAAATAAATGTACTTTTCCATACCTAGAGTGCCACCAGCATCAAACCTGAGGACGCCACTTCCGTGTCGGTTTCCTTCAGAGACTACATGATACTTAACGCTTCCAGCCAGTCACCACCAGCAATTTTTTTCAGCCAGTCAGGCGCCCCGGGTGTAAGCTCTGGGAGCTTCTCTATCATAATGCTTTTAACACAATGGAAATTTCAGCCTGCGGACATCTTGCAGATAATCAGTCCTGCATGAAAGACAGAGAGTTTACAGAATTTGAGCCATCGTGATAGTCAGCCAATAGGAATATGATATGACAAATGAGAACAATGAACAAAAAGAAGAAGCCCTTGCTGCGGCCATGTTCTTTTTTTTTCTGGATGCAGAGCAAGTAAAGGGGGGCAGTGGGTGTTGGCACTTAAGCTGTACTATTAAAATGTATTTTAATAGACTGTGGTTAAGGTTTCAGAAGAGATTCATGTCATCTGTTTACAAATGTGGACTGTCCTTGCTGCTACAAGGACAGAATATCTTAAAAGAATAGGATTGCTAACTAACAAAATAAATAAGAATATATATACTGTATATTCACATACTGCATATACATGTGTACTAGTAAGTTTTGGATTCCTCTAAATGAACATAATGGCCATTTCTGATGTGGTAGTTGGACTTTGGTTTTTGGTGTATTAAACAGTAAGCTTTGGCACCGAAAGGATTCCATTACTTGACAATACTTCATTTTGCTCCTTTTCCCTTTCTCTCCTCTAATAATTTTTGACACTTCAGAGTTTGTGTAGTTTTACTAGCACCTAAGATGCATGCAATAATACAAAATAAGAGTTGCAGTTGAGGTCCAGTCAGTAACTGGTATCTCCTAGACCAGTGATGGCAAACCTTTTAGAAACCGAGTGCCCAAACTGCAACCTAAAACTCACTTATTTATCACAAAGTGCTAAAACGGCAATTTAACCTGAATACTGACAGGTTTAACCTGAAAACAACTCATACATTAACATCTTTAGTCTTAAAAGAAAAACATAATAACAGAGCTTTCAATGATACAAACAACTTTTTATTGAAAGGTAAAAGTCTGCATTCGGTATGGTTTTGAACAATTAATGTGATTTTTGCTGTTGTATGCATGCTGATAATTTGTCTAACCTTGGCTCACACTTTGTAAGTTTGAGAGCAACACATGCAGCACTCAGGTCATCTGTTAGTCTGTTTCTGGTGTCAGATTTGATAGAATTCAGCGGTTCTCAAACTGTGGGCCGCGCAAAGTAACAAAAAAGGGGGCACGAATGTTGCCATATGTGGCGTAAGTTCGGTATTCGTAGGGAAATTTTAAACTTGTAGCGGTGTATTGGCAGCAAAAAATATAGGAATACATTTTATTAGGGTTTCAAAAAAACGTTTGGGGGGTCGCATTTAAAACTGTTATGAAAACTTGGGTCGCAAGTACTTAAAGGTTGAGAAACGCTGATATAATTCAAAGCATGAAAACAGCTGCTCACAACCATAAGATGTTCCAAACAAAGTAAGGAAAGCAATCCCAAGTGCCCTCATTGACTTAAAATTATTTGGCAGAGAATTCCACACTTTAAGGATTCCATTTTCAGAAGTAACTATGCTGTCCTTTGTCATCCCTTCTATCTTCTCAAGTGTTTCACGCAGGTCTTTCCCATTAACCCCCGTTTCCATTTACATTCCCTTTCCCGTGTGCGCTCGCTCGCTCTCTATCTCTCTCTTTCTTTATCCCCTTTCCATCCACCTCACGTTTCTCTTCTATATTACGGGGTCGTGGATCAGGTGTGGCGATTAGCATCTCCCGGCAACAATTACAGATTCGGACGACTCCTCACCTGTGCGCTTAAGTGAGGACCGCCCGCATCACAAAGCTCCCGGAAACCGCTCCGGCCACTCTACCATAACCCCCTTTAAGCCGCGAGTGCGGCGATTATCTATTAAAACTGGCCTTTTCAATTTTGAGCTGTGGACCAGCTATACCACATCCCCTCCAACCCCACCACGGGAATCACAGACTCAACAGGCTGCAGTCCGTGCCGCACCCTCAAGCAGCATGTGAGCCGCCCGCCTTACCCCAGACAGGAGAGGGTGGAAGCGCTCCCATTGGGCTACTGGGCAGAGGGGAGGGTGATGTGATAAAAGTCCTCCGGCGCAGGGGGAGCTGGGAGGGGAGCAGCCCGGTCCCGCATCCCTCTGGCTTTATAGTAACGAACTCTGTGCTGGGTTGAAGGCGCGCGTGCCCACAGAGAGGGCTCTGAGTGCCCCCTTTGGCACGCGTGCCATAGGTTCGCCACCACTGTCCTAGACTATGCAAAATTGACAGGAAAATTACTGGATTTAATGTATAGAATTCTGTCTGATTCCAAGCAGGCTCACTTATACAGTATTGCTTTTAATAAAAATTAGTTGTCATGTGGAGACTCTCCAAACCACAATAATGCTAATAAGAACAAAGAATACAAAAATTATTTGGCCTTACATAAATGACAAGACAAGTGAGACGGACAAAGGGAGAAACAGAAGTGACAAACAAAAAGCAAAGTAAATCCAGCTACCCCTCTTGGCCTACCTGTACAGGTTCAAGACACAATGTACAAGGCTGAGTTGATGGCCCACTTACCCATCTTAAAATAGGACACATTAACACTCCTTTACACTTTTTGACTCTTGTTCAGCCACTCACCTTTCTTGTTTCTGGTAGTTGAGTCTTTAACCCTAAATTCACCTCCCAACCCTAACCTCTAACCTCCATGAATAAAGCAGCTTTAAGCCCCATCCTGCAGTTACTTCTGTGGTTGCGGTGGTCCCAGGTAAATCTCCTGAGCTTTTACTTAGCTTTAAAAGGCCAGGTCTCCACATCCAATCCTACCTGCTCTATTGGAGGAATATCATGGCCTCTTATGTTCCTATTAGTACAAATAGGTTTGTAGCAGTAAAGGAGGTGTTGACAAGAATGTACCCTCTAAAATTACTGCTTATGTGTCCTCTAGTTTTCTGCAGGAACATGCCAGGTCTCTGTCCAGTCAAAGTTCTCAATCTCAGTGTCTGTGGGCATCCTACACACACATTAGAGCATACATACTGCCTGCCACCTGGCTGCGCCCATCTACTCATAATGGCAGAGCCACTTGTGTTATTATTGCTAGTGAATTTTTCTTCTCTAGCTGGTAGGGTCTTGTAAGGCTGTACCCTTGCCCATTACCAGCTTTGCCTGCCTGTAATCCCTCTTACAAGAGGGTACCCACACTACAATCAATAATTCTGGAATATTTTTTTTGTCTTTACAGAAATACTGTTCACACTCCTCAGCTTTGCTCATGATTAAGTAGAACACCATTAATACAAACATCACCGAACCACCCTGTCCTTTGGCTACTTGAAACTGGAATGTGTTAGGTATGCATTACAGTATATTCCCAACAGTGCGGTGCCACTGCTAGAAACAATGGCAGTCTAGGAATTATCTTAATTTTCTCTTCAGGGGACATTTCATGGACAGTATTTAGAGGTGGGTCTAGCTTGAATCAGTATTGTGAAGGATGCATTTTTCAGAGTACAACATGTTCACAAAAGTAAGAATGAAAGAATAAACAATGGTGTAGTCAAAGGCAAGTAAGGAGCTTGGAGAATACATCTGGATAAACCTCACCCCACACCCTGAAAAAAAAAAAAAGAAAAGGAAAGGAAATGAATACATCTGTTCTATTTGTAGGAGGCTGAACAACCTTCCATAGGCTGCTTACTATACATAAGGGAGAAAACAAACTCAAGTGATGTAGTTGTAATTAGTGGCTTTTTTGGCATGAATATTCAGGTTGGGCCATGTGGACCTCAGAAAGAGATGCTGTCATAAGGCGAGAAACTGTGCAGAGGGCTGGTAAGAGAGAAGAGAGAGTGAGTGTGAGTGTGATGATCGGAGCACTTAAAGTGCAGCACTTACTAGACCCGCTCATCTGCTTAAAATCCACTGTCCAGGTAATGTGGCCGCCAGCAATCCCGGGAAAGTCTGGCTTGGACTGGCTTATGAATATGGGAAAAGTGATTACACATTGTACTACCTCTAATTCCCGGGATCACTGTGAGGCTGCTTGAATGTGCAGGAGCATGTGGCAGGAAGGAGCCATGGAAGCTCGGAGGGGCCACAGTGGCACCGGTGAAAGAAGATGTCCTTCAGTAAATTCAAACAAGGGAATGAAGGGGAGACACATTGCATTTCAAATGTATTGGGCTACCAGCACCAGTGATGATAAAATCTCAGTCAAATAATGCCATTAAAACTATGCAAAATGAAATATATCAGCATATTGTCATAAAGTACAACCACCAAAGGACATTATTTAAAAAATCTGAAAATCAAATATTCAACACTAAACGTAGAGACGCAAATCAATGTTTGTAAATTTCCAATGCTTTGTCAATGGACAAACTGGTAACTCAAATGGTATCTAAGTAATCGACACAAGTAAAGATAAAGAAGAAAACTATTACAAAACAGGAAGATGTGCAAGTTCAAACACCTTCAAATTGCATCAGAAAAACGTTACCCAATGTGTCACTTCAGAGGGCTCTAGACCTCAAGCCCCAAGAAAGAACCAAAAAATTCAGGCTGCACTTGCATACACCTGGGCAGTACTACACCAGAAAAACTGCAGGCGTCAACCCAGAAATGGGATAGTAATGCCAGGCACAAAGAAAACTCAAATATTCCCAAAAATACATTTTTCTAAAACAACAAATTTCAATGGACCTATCATGGAAAGGTTCACTCTGCTATAAACATTTAACAATATATTAAATTCCTGATGCTACTGTTCTAATTTTTGCACAACAGTAAATTCTGCTAGGACACCTCTTGGCCTTGAATATAGTGACCCCACTGGTTGTAATTATAGTTGTCAAGTGACACAAACTGGGAGGAAACAGCTAGAGTGAAGGTGGAAGTGTGTTTAAGTGTGTTTTAGGGTTACATGTGACAAAATGGCTACATCTAATGAAGAACTGACACTATTCAGTGCCAATTTCAGGTAATATTTCTATGTGTAGAATGATATAAAGTGGCCATCTTCTTTAATTTTTTAAAACACCACATTAAGTAACAGTACTCTACGATCACATTTTATATATTTATCACCTGTAGCCACAAGTCATGTCAATGCTTATTGAGCCTTTTAGGAGAGAAGCATTCAGTGGGAACACCAAAGGAAGGAGGACAACCAAGCAGAAATATTAGGTCTGCCCTCTCCTCATTAAAGGGTCACCAGTAGAGGATGAGCCATTTTCCTAGCATAACACAAAGGTGAACTCCCATACATTCACTTTGAGTCCCCAGTGACCAGGAATTTAGTCAAAAGTATAGGCCCAATAAAAAGAGAAAAGTGAATAAAATTGTTTACCTATGCATTCCCCAGATACAGCTATACTTCAACTGGAGCTCTCCACGAGAGTGACATGGTCAGAAAAGCTGATGTCACATTACATTACATATTAATTGTGAGGAATGTCAGATTTGTAGATCGTATTCATTGATCTCATTGCCAGATCACGTCCATTTTAAATAAATGAAAATGGTTACCCATGTCACATTTAAAGACTGAGGGCTGATCTTCTAGCATAGTCATTCTTGCCCCCTTTTCTGAGTGCCAATAGTGTGCTGCCTGAAAGAGTTAACAGCTATGGCAAGTTCAGGAATCTCTGCACTTTTTCCTTTTTTCCATTCTGTCATTATACATAAAATGTGGGATGTCAGCCAGACAAAGTTCTCTTCTGTCTGCGAGGTCCAAAACATAAACCTTATTTCTCATTGTTACATTCTGTGCAGTATAGTCTTGGATGATCACTCATTTGTTGTCAGCTATAATGCATGCAGAGACTACCCCCTAAAACTGAAGACAAAATTAAACCTCTTTGATTATATCGGAATGAGTAGCAGTGTATGTATGTCACATTAGGAGATTAGCTTTACAGGAGCACATATCCGACTGCCTCTGTCTCGCTAAGATTATGGAAATGAAGGTTACAACTGAAAATAGCCAGAAAAGTGACGCAATATGACATAACCTTAACAGGCTTTATGCCCTACATGACAAACGAGGAGACAGGTGTACTTCCATACCTGTGTCAGCCTCCAAATGAGTTCCTACCACACCTCTTTCACAGACATTCACCACAGGTCTAACTTCACCTAAGGAAGGAAACAATTTTTGTTTTAAATTCCATCACTAATATCAGAGACATATCGTTAAATTTCCATTTTAACATGAGTACACATATGCATATATCACAGATTTAATGGTCTCTTACCCCTCTGGGAAGTTTCTCTTCTATTTATGTGTGCCAACTCCTATTTCAACACCCTCACTTTAGGAAAAGGGGATTAAAAGAATAGTTTCTCTAAGCAAAGACTTGCAATAGCTACATAGACTCAAGAAAGACTGGTAATTAAAAGTCTCACATTTCAACAACCTACCCAACCGGAATTTCTTATATATAGTATAGAAATAAAACATAATTACCAGTGGAATCTCATGTCATATGGCATTCTGAGACTTCATGCTTTTACAATTATACAAATATTTAAATTAAAGCTTGCCTTTCAGCATTAAAGAACTGTTGGAAATACAAAAAAACCCACATCCAGTTATATTTCCACATCTTGCATCTTAATTGTTTAATTGGCAAAAGATTCATTCATTCATTGTTATTTTGTAGGCTTTTTATTCTTATGTTTGGCTGCTAAACATTGATCCTTGGGTCTCAATGATACAGTGACAGATATAGGCTTCTGCACACAGTAATATATCGCCCCCGCAATATTGTAGATTTTAAAACAATGCAAATGTTGGCTTAATTTTTTCTTTTTCTTTTGCTTTTTAATAAGAGTTCTGCTAAATTAATGTGCTAGTGAAACTATGTCTATCGTCAGCTTCTACTTCTACTCTCATTGTGTTGAGGCCTCAGGTAGCAACTCTGGACAAAGACTTGCTCATGCTTCTCTTATATTACACTCCCATTTGTGACCATTGTTTCTGCAAAACTCAAGCAATCAAGCCCCTCTCTTTCTAATGCAAGTATGAACCATGACGTGTTTATGCCTAATAATGACTCCAGTTAGCCACCTTATAGGTTAACCTTCGAAAACAAACAGGAAATGAAATCTTTATTATGTGAACAAGCTTTACTTTAGTACATTGTCTATTTTTAGTTGATACAAAACATAATAGAATTGTTTTGAACCAAGACATTCATAAATTATTAATGCTTTTAGCTAATTGCTAAGCCACATTTTTAAGGCTGTCAAAATGGGGGCTCTATTAAATCCATTCAAGTTTTTGGACCAATCACTGATTTGTAAATTGCTGATACCCTGATAGGCTGAAGGAACCTGTCCTTATTTTTATTCTCTTTTGTTCTTTTTACATTTAACATTAATCGCTTTCCATTTTTCTTGTTTAAAAAACAAAACACATTACACAAGACTCAAGCTGTCCTTTTTGCAGAAAGCAGCTCAAACCTTAACAGTGCCAATGCTGCATCAAGCTATTCTTCTTTTTCCGGTTTCACTGCCAGAGGTAGAAGGCAAGCAGCCAATCGGCCAGGATCTGGCAGATCTTGACTGGCAGGCAGTGTATCCAGCTCAGTGAGAGGGAGCTTTTAAGAACTGTCAGTCAACCCCTACAGAAGCCTGAAATTTCACTCTATAAACACTTTGTCAATTAACCACCTTTCTCCTTTGCTATGGCTGAAGCCTGACAATGATACGACTTCAGTGGTTTGGCCTTCGAAATACTATCTGGATGTCCTAGATGCTATTTACTGACCCCTCTACCAGTCCAGATTAGGTTAATGCATCATGACCTCACTTAATGTGTAAAGATGAGATGCAGAATATACAACTATTTGTAAATTTTCTGAATATTCAAACATATTAAACAAGTTTCCATTTTATTCTGCATCTGAATAATGCCCAGTATATTAGAAGACAAAAACAAATTCAAGAACATATTTGAACCTGGCAATAGGAAATCAACTGAAAAAAGCACAATATTGCATTGCCATCTATGTTTAAATGCTCATTTGTGTAGACTTGCATTCATGCAAATATAATGAAACAAGGTAGACAGCACCTTTTCAACCCTATAAGAAAGTAATGGACTTCCTTTTCACCCAAAATGTCTGATCTGCAGTCAGCAAAAAGGCCTCAGTGTTACTACAGTACTTTAAATATAGTGCAGAGTGACCTATGAATGGAGTAGTTTTTTTACTGGGGGAATATCATAGACTACTTTTTAAAGTGGATGGCATGGTATTGCAGTGGTCCTGAGTTTGATTTCTACATCTAAATGGTGTCTGTGTGGAGGCATGTTCTTTCCATGTCTGTATGGTTTTTCCTTCTACACCTCCTGCAGGTTACACTGATTGGTATGAGTGTGAATGTGGGTTTGTGTGTTTAAACAAGGCTATGGAAGACAGGTGCCCTGTTTGGGGTTTCCCTAGGTTCCGTGCTAAAAGGATAGGCTTTGGATCCCTCCATCCCAGATTTGGATTAAGTGGGTCTGAGAATGACTAAAAAAGGTCCAGTCTTCTCAGTGCTAGAGGTCTCAACATGAATATTTAAAAGCCACATTCAGGTGTATTGTTAAGCTGTACCACTTGCATGCTACTACCAATTCATGATTACTTCCAGAGCTTACTTCTCACCATTTCCCACTGCACAGGCATCCTCATTGGACCACCATGGATTTGCTAATATAGTGTGAAATGTCAATCAATAAACTTTATTAAAAAAAAAAAAAAAAAAAAACCACGACTCAAGGGGTGTCAAACTCCGATCCTGGAGGCCGGCAAAGACTGCAGGCTTTCATTTCAGCCACTTTCTTTATTAGTACCCAATTACTGTTACTAATATAACACAGTTCCTTTACCTTAATTTTAATTGACTTGCTTTTTAAGATGCAGACTCCTTGTTTCTTTTTATTTTCATACTTAGTAATCAAATAATGAGACACAAATCAAGCCAAAACATGACAAACTAAATTGATCCAGCTGGCACCTGTGTTCATCATACAGCAACTCTTTCAATAAAATATTTGAAAAAAAAAATGTGAAGGTCTGAGAAATATTAAATAATTCTGGTACAAAATGATTTTTGATGAAGTTCCTTAGAAAAAAAAAAAGAAAATCAACAGCTTTGAAACAGTCTGGTGTGGCAGAACGAGAGCACCAATAAGCCACTGAATTAAATAACTGGTTTAATTAACAACAAGAACCTACTTTCAGTTATGAAACTGGTTGGAATGAATTAATTTGAGATTGAGGCCTCCAATTTAGCTGATCATCTGCTGGTTCGCTTTACCTTTCCTTTTTGCTTTTTTGCTAGTGAAGAAAAAAATAAATTATTTTTAAGGTCAGAGCTTTAAAAAGCAAGTCAATCAAAATTAAGCCAAAAGAAGTCTGTTCGATTACCTTCAGAAAATGGTCACTAATTAGAAAATGGCTAGTATGAAAACCTGCAGCCCTCCATGATCAGAGTTTAACACTCCTGACTTATGGTGTCCAGAATTAACCTATTGTTCAAACTCCTTTCTTTTCTCATTGCTAGGTCTACTGTAGCAATCTCAGCAGTTTAAAGTATACAGTGGTGTGAAAAACTATTTGCCCCCTTCCTGATTTCTTATTCTTTTGCATGTTTGTCACACAAAATGTTTCTGATCATCAAACACATTTAACCATTAGTCAAATATAACACAAGTAAACACAAAATGCAGTTTTTAAATGATGGTTTTTAATATTTAGGGAGAAAAAAAATCCAAACCTACATGGCCCTGTGTGAAAAAGTAATTGCCCCCTGAACCTAATAACTGGTTGGGCCACCCTTAGCAGCAATAACTGCAATCAAGCGTCTGCGATAACTTGCAATGAGTCTTTTACAGCGCTCTGGAGGAATTTTGTCCCACTCATCTTTGCAGAATTGTTGTAATTCAGCTTTATTTGAGGGTTTTCTAACATGAGCCGCCTTTTTAAGGTCATGCCATAGCATCTCAATGGGATTCAGGTCAGGACTTTGACTAGGCCACTCCAAAGTCTTCATTTTGTTTTTCTTCAGCCATTCAGAGGTGGATTTGCTGGTGTGTTTTGGGTCATTGTCCTGTTGCAGCACCCAAGATCGCTTCAGCTTGAGTTGACGAACAGATGGCCGGATATTCTCCTTCAGGATTTTTTGGTAGACAGTAGAATTCATGGTTCCATCTATCACAGCAAGCCTTCCAGGTCCTGAAGCAGCAAAACAACCCCAGACCATCACACTACCACCACCATATTTTACTGTTGGTATGATGTTCTTTTTCTGAAATGCTGTGTTCCTTTTACGCCAGATGTAACGGGACATTTGCCTTCCAAAAAGTTCAACTTTTGTCTCATCAGTCCACAAGGTATTTTCCCAAAAGTCTTGGCAATCATTGAGATGTTTCTTAGCAAAATTGAGACGAGCCCTAATGTTCTTTTTGCTTAACAGTGGTTTGCATCTTGGAAATCTGCCATGCAGGCCTTTTTTGCCCAGTCTCTTTCTTATGGTGGAGTCGTGAACACTGACCTTAATCGAGGCAAGTGAGGCCTGCAGTTCTTTAGACGTTGTCCTGGGGTCTTTTGTGATCTCTCGGATGAGTCGTCTCTGCGCTCTTGGGGTAATTTTGGTCGGCCGGCCACTCCTGGGAAGGTTCACCACTGTTCCATGTTTTTGCAATTTGTGGATAATGGCTCTCACTGTGGTTCGCTGGAGTCCCAAAGCTTTAGAAATGGCTTTATAACCTTTACCAGACTGATAGATCTCAATTACTTCTGTTCTCATTTGTTCCTGAATTTCTTTGGATCTTGGCATGATGTCTAGCTTTTGAGGTGCTTTTGGTCTACTTCTTTGTGTCAGGCAGCTCCTATTTAAGTGATTTCTTGATTGAAACAGGTGTGGCAGTAATCAGGCCTGGGGGTGGCTACGGAAATTGAACTCAGGTGTAATACACCACAGTTAGGTTATTTTTTAACAAGGGGGCAATTACTTTTTCACACAGGGCCATGTAGGTTTGGATTTTTTTTCTCCGTAAATAATAAAAACCATCATTTAAAAATTGCATTTTGTGTTTACTTGTGTTATATTTGACTAATGGTTACATGTGTTTGATGATCAGAAACATTTTGTGTGACAAACATGCAAAAGAATAAGAAATCAGGAAGGGGGCAAATAGTTTTTCACACCACTGTATATGACCAAAACTTTGGCGGCACAGTTGTCTCACAGCTCCAGAAGACTGGATTCAAATCCTGGCTTGGTCACATTCCACGCACAGTTTACATGTTCTCCCTGTGTCCGTCCCCATGTTTCTCTGGTCCGTGAAGTTTAACTTTCCACATTCCAAAGATATGTATGCTGGGTGACATTTTGGCTGGGTATGTGTGTCACAGTGCAGTTTTTGTGGTGATTCCAGTTCTGCATTCATTGCTGCCAGGACAGAATAAGGCCCCTGAAGTGTGTGAATTATCCACATTCTGTTGGGTGATCTGCCAGTGCTATGCTAAAAATTAAGTTAACCTCTTATGAAAGCAAGTTAAACTTGTTACTAAAGGCAGAGTTGGTAAGCATTTGGGTGCATGATAAGACTAGAGGTGGGGTAGAAGAAGTGCTAAGGCCTGGAGTGCTCCTATACCTTAATACAAATGTATGGGTAAAATAAATCTAAAATCAGCAGCCTACTTCAGTTCATATGTGTTATGACTTTAAATCTGAGTTTCACATCAAAGGCGTGTTCTAAAATGCAGTCCAGTTCAATTGTGAAATTTTTGACATTTGGGGTCCATGTGTATGTTAATTGGTTGCCACTTCACTCTTTGCTTTTCTCTTTGGCAACTTTATGCAGTTTCAGAGGTAGTAAACCTTTCTATTTATTTGCCACAAAGCACAGAATATAAACTCACAGTGCAAAATAGTAAAAAGAATAAAGTAAGAATTATTACATAAGAGCAAGATCCAGAAGCAGACACACAGCATGCATGGCTGGCTGACATGTAAATATCTAGCTCAGCAATAACTGATTAATGTACAGTGACCCTAAAGAAATATATTATAACTGGCTAGCGTGAAAATGGGCACTATGGGAAGGAAGGATTATATAGTCTGAAGGAGTCTAGCTGGAGGTTGTACCTGATTGTCTAGATCCTGTGTACTATAAAATATACGCTTTTGAAATATATTTTCCCACAAGAGTGCCTTTTGGCACAGCAAATTTGCTTTAGCATAGTTTGTTTTTTATAAGTTCAGAAACAAGGAAAATTGAAGCCAAGGTGCCACAAAAGCAGAAAAAAATAGAAGAGGAGGATAACGAAACCGGTATGGCAAAAGGGTCTATGCCAGAAGAAGCATGAACAGAGGCTTTTGGCCTCCAGACATAACAGTGTGCCAATTCATGAGGTCAGACCCACATGTGCACAAAACTACTGCCATCTTATCATTTGATCTTTCAACTCCCTCTTTCATCTTCCGAGATAACTACTTATAGTTGTACCTGCAGAATAGGTCTCTAATTGCACACTAAGTAAACATTGAGCTAGGGGCTGATGACTCAGGCCTCAGTCACACCCAGGATGCTCCAAACAGGTTCTCATGAAGAGAAAGTCTCAGTCTGGCATTGGTAAAAATCAGATTTACTAAAAACTGCAGGTTCAGCAATCCCATGCCAAGAGGCTCACCCAAACCTTCCCGGATTGAAGAAAACAACAGCTCGCTGCCAACAAGGAGCATACACAGGTCAAGGACTGTGGTGGAATTACCTGTGGCATTTTTCAGGGCAGAGATTTTGTTAAAGAATGTGAACTTGCAGACTCTTGATCAATGTTTTCTTACATCAGCCCTGTTCTCTATGTGTTTTTTTAAATTATTAATTAACCTTTAAGCTGGGCCATTCATATTTGAGCGTGTTTCAGCACTGAGTTACTATTGTGTAAGTTTAACTCAATTCTCATTCTGTCAAAGTTAATTTTGTAGAAAAAAGATCCCACCGTTGTTACCCTTTGAAGGGGCATAGAAAATTAGTGAATGCTGAGATTCAGGGATACAGGTGATGTGGAGCCAATCCTGACAGCAACATGGCTGGAACTAACCATTAATAGAGTGTCAGTCTATTGCTGCGCACAAGCATGCACACTCAAGCCCACACTCATTCAGAATAGGCCGATTTAGTCTCACATTAGCCAAAATCAAAATCTTTTGGTTGTGGGCAGAAAAACTCAGGAAGATACTGTGAGAATGCACAAACTTTGCATAGACAGCGCCTGGGCCAGCATTCAAACCCAAGGCTCCTGGGAGCTGTGCACCAGTGCTGTAACACTTTTTATATTGTGCCGTCCTTAATTATTTGTTATTTATCACATTATTGAATAAGAATAAGTAAGGCTGCAATAAAACCTGGGCTTTTAAATTTTCAAGTGATGACAACATCATTGTACAAGCTAACCAAACATTAGTTTACTCCATAATGTGGAACTGTCCTTATAGTGCATAGTTTTAGAGAAATTAGACTCATTTAAAATTACAGCACAGTCAACAATAACCCCAGATACAGTTGCAATTTTTTTTTTTTTGCCCCAAGAACGTTTGGCACATTTAATCTATGAGAGAAATCACAAAAAATTTGCTAGAGGGCTTGAAGTGAAAGTATAATAACCAAAGAGTCAGTCTCTGCTTGCTCAGAAATGAAGTCTGGATTCTCTCTTCAATCATCAAAAAGTATTTGAGTCACTGGTTTCTAAATGAAATAGACTTCCCTTGCTTGCAGCAGTCCTAACTGTTGCCCTATTTTTACCATGTCATTGTATAATGCCAGAGGTCTGACCAAAGGATGTCCACTGCACAAAGGTGAGGTCATCTGCTTATAAAACCCAAAAGATGCATTCGATTGAGTGTGTTAGCACTGTGTAGGTGCTTGGGCTTACCTGGGCACAAAATTCAAGCAAAACAGCTGTGGTGCAGTTTTACAACAATTTGGAGTAGAAATGGAACAATAAAAAATTATAAAGTGAACAAGTTGCTGTTGCTAATTCTGGGCAATTCAATATTGAAGAAATGAAAGCCAAGGTCATAAATGCAGGAAGCAAAAGAAGAAGTGTTCAAAAGAGAAGATGTGTGCAAGCCTAATGAAACATTGCATAGCAACAAAAATGCTGTCTGCTAAATGGAGCATGACATGGCAAAAACCATGAAAAATTTAACAGGGCATTACAGAATTTTAACAAAATGCTTCTGATGATTGAGAACCATACTATTATTTATTTATTTTTTGCTGTTCTGTGATTTTTGTCAGTTATGTTTTTAATTAGAGCCTACCGACTAGTTTATTTTACCGAGCTGCTTTTCTAGCTATTTATCTAATTTTGCCAAGTAATTACTTAGGAACTACTAACTAAGGTGTGGCGAATGCTTGTGTCCCAGACTCCAGTGACCAGGACAGTATAGCCTCACTATAGTAATCACATAAACGGACAACAGAAAATGCAGTGCAGGCCATTAGCTTTAGTAGTTCAGGTATATATTGCATAACCAAGAGAAGGACCAGAAAAAAATTAATAGTTTAGCTTAAAAATAACCTCAATTGCTCAATTATAACTTACTACTCTGGAACAATAAAAGAAAATGAATTGGTTGAATAGCTTGTCTCATACAAGCTGAGGAGAGCCTGGTAGAGGAGCACTTGCAGAAGAATGTCTTCCTCTCAATGAGTACCACTCTCACTCTTGCTTGTTTCTCACTCCCCTAAGCACTCGAGCGTCTCATTGTGCCCATCGAAATGGAAATGGTGCACGTCAACCCCCAGGCAATGGGCAAGCACTCATCTGAAAGTATTTGTCAGTTTTAATGACAGCAGCACTCATTCTCTCCCCCCCCCCCCACTCTCTTTCTCTTATTCGTCCCTTCTTTGCTATCCAGTACTCTGCCACCACAGTTCCTAACCTCCCCAAAAACACACCACCCCTTGCTCATTCTGGCTGAAGTCTGTATTGATGCTGATAATTACTGCTGAATAGCCTTCCAGATTCCCATGGATGTCACACTACCCCCTTGGACTGTTTCCCCTTGGTGCACCCTCCCAGCCCCAATTCTGTTCAATAGGGGATTAACAAGTGCGTGCAAGCCCCAGCTTGAGGACAGACTGTTTTGTAAATGCCTTATCATTTAAACATACAACATCCACTGCCCATCTTTCCCTCCTAAAGAAAATAAACTGGGTTTTGGTTTGGAAGCTTTGTTTGATAACATCTCACACAACCAGACCTACAATGTGCTGAATGATTTCTGAGGACTAATGTGGCTGTTGAAGTATCAGAACTTACTGCACTATCACCCCTTAATCTCTAAAAATCCCTCAATGCACTATATTTTCACTGTTATTAACCAAAAAAAATCCTTTTTATTTCTCAGGGATATTTTTGTTTTAAAACTCATTAAAGATGTTATTAATTGTCTTCTTGAGGGCACAGAGTTAAAGGCAGACTTCTATGTCCAAATAGTCTGTGTGCAAATGGGACAATGAGGTAAGTGCCGATTTGTATTTCCCAATCTTGATGTACACTCTTTGGCTCAAATCCAGACTGAGCTGTAATGTTTGCTAACATTCATTCTGATATTTCCCTTCTGAATGTAACCCAGATACGTCCATCTAGCCCTGTGCCACGTGTGGAGGAGTATGTGACCAGGTGTATGCAGGGCAGACCACACAGTGGAACTTCGCTTTCTTCACAGCTCACCCTGTATACCCACATGCTCCTACCAAACCCCCCCCCCCCCCCCCCCCCCGCTTCTTTTTTTCTTTCCTGGGAGAAAAAGAGCCATTTAATCTTTACCCATTCAATTGAGGGACAGAGGAGGGAAAAAAAGATAGCCGGATGTTTAGATCTGAGCAAGCTGTGCACTGGCAGTCAGCATTCCTGGGAATTGTGAGGCACTACAGAGTTCCAGTGAGTGCACAGTAAAAAAAGCAACAATAAAAACAGTTGTGTACGACACAGCTGCATGATCACCTGAAGTAGATGTAAGTCTCATCCCAGAATTTGTCAATTCAGGAAAGTTTTGCAATGTGACACCTTAAGGAGGAAACTATAATTACCGTATTTTATAAGACTAAAGACTGGCATACGTCGGAAACTTTAACCAACATAAAATGTTATTTGTCTTTCAATTAATTTAGTTGAAATTTCCAATTTTGTTCATGAACTCCTGAGATGCATAGAAATTCTCTATTCACATATTCACTTTGAAGAAATCAGTCTCTTAAACTCACAAATTAATCTATGTTAAGTAAGAAAGGGGATTTGGAAATATGATTTTGTTTCTAAGTCCTGTCATGCGATTGGACAAAGTCATTACAAAGACCCAAAGCCTATGGAGTGCAAATCCTCCCCAACAAGGTTCATCTAATTAATTCAGCAGAAAATTAATTATAGCAGGATTTTCAAACATAGCAACCACTTAATCACTTCTTTTTCTTATTCCTTAATCAGAAAAAAGTGCACAGTGAACTAAACACTTTAATTTCCTTCACCTCCGTTGTAGAAATACTAACAGGAATTCCAGGCTGGTCTTTCTTTTTGTTGACTAGAAAAAAAAAACAATTCTTAGGAGAACAAAATTATGATTAACTCAAGAAAGAGTGCTTGTATGGTCACTCACCGTATCCCACACAATACACAATTGCTTGAGTGCCTCTGAACGAAACAACAAATGTGAAACACAATCTCATACTTGCAAAAACGTACGTATATGACAAAATGTAGATGATTAAAGTAAGACAGCTTTAAAAAGATAACAATTTGCAAATGTCTTACAAGAAAATTATGTTAATGAAACAAATGTGATTCATTTCCATTCATTAAGAAATTTCTTTTAAGCCTCCTGCATAGTTTATATTAATTGAATGTTGTATTACTGTTCTATTTGTTAACAGACAATATGCTTGAATCATAAAACTGACACCATAATTAAAACCAAATAGCTCATAACATTTTTAATAAAGTTAATGTTATAATAAATCACTATTCAAACTATTAGTATGTGCATCATTGCTGTTAATTTTAGTAAATGCTGTTATTTTCATATCCTTCTGCTCCTGCAGGGCCCAGGGTGGGGTAAATTTTAGTTTTTTTTTAATTTCTTCTCTTCCTGTGCTCAGAAAGTTACTTAGCACAAACGCAAAATCAACTGCCTACGTACATTCATTAATGCTAGCCAAATAATGTTTGTCAAATCCTGTAGGTAGCTAGCTTGTGCAAATGTAGTTGTCACAGCAACCAGCATCCTATGGTAGGGGAAACAGAGGGGGCAGGGATGATGTCATGCCGTGGGTGGCAGGACCAATCAGTTCCTGAGAAAGTGATGTCACCCTTTGTTGTGTCAGCCCATTCAAAGCCATAGAAGTGTGGTGAATTGAAAGTTGCAGAGAGGTCATTTCCCCCACACCCCTCCTTCTCTTAGCACTATGTGAGAACTAAAAAGCCAGAAAAGCACCGAGTTGCTTTGAGGACATGCTAATATTGTTTACCAAAGTTAGTGCCATAAAGATATTATTGGAGCTCTAACCCACTGATATAATCACAATGACTTTTTTTTTCTACCCCAATACTACACCCCAAGATATAATCCTTCAAACACTTCGACTCACATGTCAGAAAATGTCATTTAGAAAAATGGAGTGGGTGGATTTAGAGATTATTGGTGGGTTCTATATATGGATGGATGAGTGGTTGTTCTTTGCCTTTTCATTTAAGACCAGGGAAGCTCCTTCTGTCATACCTCAGTTATAAAACTGATTTTGTGTAAATATTGAACTATAAACTGCACATCAACAAAAACTTTAGTGAGGGAAAAGTAGAAAGCTTTATTTTTTTTATTTTAGACAATATTTTTAAAAAATCAGAGATTTTTCACAATTTGTCTAACATTCTCAAAGACTTGCTTAAGCTTGGGCAAAAACATACAGCTTAAAAGTTCATTCTTGACTTTTGCTGATATGAGTCAACTAACATATTTAGCTACCACTGCCGGCTCATATACTGTTTAGAAATCAAGCAGAGGGAAACTGCAATCTGCTCAGAACTAATCCACAATAAAACAGAGAATGGCCCTGTAGAACCATGGTAAATACCAATATCCAGAATTTCTCAAGGAGAACCTCGATAGCACCCAGAGCTATACAGAATCTCTAGAAAGGATGTGTTTTGATTATTAAAAACTTAAAATATGCACACTTTCTTGCCAAAGAAGCTTAATTATGAACCACTGATTTCAAATTTGTATTATTTTGCACATATCGTTCAAATAACTATATATTAAAGGGAAGTGCTGATGGCATGGCCTGTGGATTCCGGCTGGCTGAATAGGACAGAATGTCTGTGTATAACTTTGGGAGCTCTCAATGTCCTTTGAACCCATGATTCAGATGTATAGTGTCATACACATGCACATGGGAGGCAGCTTAAGGGCTTGAAAGAAGGTAATTCTAGGTCAGACCAGTGGGTGGCAGAGTGCACTGACCCTTTCGCTTTTTTCCAAGCAGACCAAATGCGGAAATTCCATCTGGGCCCTTGAACATCATTTCCGGTTCCACCCCTGAAGATGCCACTTCCTCCCTCCATGTATAAAACCCACTATGTCTGTATCAATCTTCAGTTTTGTTTTAGACTCTTGTCTGTAAAGACCATTCTTTTGCAACCTTCCGTGTTTTTTTTTTTGTTTTTTTTCTGTCCTCCCTGGCCATGGGACCTTACTTTTATTCTATGTTAATTAGTATTGCCTAATTTTATTTCTTATATATTTTGTATTTTTTTTCTCTTTCTTCGTCCTGTAAAGCACTTTGAGCTACATCATTTGTATGAAAATGTGCTATATAAATGGATGTTGTTGTTGTTGATTTAGCAGCCATTTTTTAAGTATACGGGAGGCTGCTCCAAACCTCTTTTTGTGTCAAGGCTCAATTATTTATCACAGTAGTTATGTACTTGCATGGGAATGTGACACACACATTCTTTCATTATATACAATTAACATCTGTAATACAGCACAGAGGCCTAAACACTAGTGCCGTTTCTTACACCCCGCATCACACATATAATTCAGGGCGTGTGGTGAAGTAAGTGTTTACTTGGTATTGTCTTTTCCTTACTGGTATTAAAACAATATCATTTTATTTGTAATTTATTTTTTGAATCAACAAATTCTCCACTACATAAAATAGTTCTGCTGGAAAGGGAAAAAAACAATGTACCCCATATGGTGTCCAATATTCCCTACAACTAGAAGGAGAACATAAGGACAGAAGGAGGAAGGTGCCAGGTATGCCAAGAGGCGACAGCATGAATGAGAAAATGTTTATATTTTTCGGTTTGGTAAGATGGCATCTTTCAACTATTTTAAGCTGGGTGAATTGATAGTTAAGAGTTTTTAGAACAAAATGTGACATTCTTGCATGCAGGCAAGTTCACAAGACTAATGGGTGATTAAAGGGTGAAGTTTATAAGTGGATTCACAAAGTAAAGAATAAAGAGAAGGGAGGTTTCTCCTGGAGGGAAAAGGAGTAAAACAGAAAAAAAGGGAGTGTGAGGAAAGAGGGTCACTTAAACAGATTCCACATGTCCTGAGCTATGATCAGAGTTGCAAACGTAAAGGAAAAAAGGATAAACTGGGAAGATGGAAACAAAACTGGAGAAAGACTAGAATGTGATGAAGCCAATGCATCCAAACATGGTATGATCTGAAGCAAAGGTGTGTGTCAATGAGTTGTGACTATAGAGCTGGTAGGACAGCAATTTCATAGCCATAGGGATAGTTTAAAATGTATTTAATATTACAAATATTTTTTGTAATATAAAAGTAACTACTTGAATTTATCTTGTCCACAAAAGTACTAATTATGCAACAATAAACTGAAATTGTAAGACCATGGAGAAACATTTGCCTCCTTGTTTTACCCGAGAATCAAAGGTATACATTCAAAAAATTGCACTAAAATTTCTCCTATAAGTAATGAAGAATGTAAAAAATTTTTTAGAATGATTTTTGCAGACTTTATATGCAAATGATGAGTAAAGCATAGCCCTTTAAAACCCAATGGAGCCCCAGCCTACCATTAAAACTTCAGGAACAAAACATTTTTATCTAATTTATCTCTGGGCACACTGAGGCACACAACACCAGCAACTCAAAACACAACAAATGAGAGATAACCTAACAGAGACATGTTCGGGATGTGGAAAGGAACTGGCATGACTAGAGAAAATTAAAACAAACACAAGAAAAGCACGCAAACTCCAAGCAGAGAGTGCATAAGCTATGATTTGAACCCTACATTGGTAATATCATTACATTCTCATTTTGTGCACTTGCTTTTTCAAGGATGAGGTGCTGCCATTTAGTGTTTATGGATTTCATGAGTACAGCCATTTTGTGTTTTTGACTGCTATGACCTGAGTGGATGCTAGACATGTGATGTATGTGTCATGTGATCCTTAATATACAAGCAGGGTAAGACTAGGAAGCTTATTCAGCCCGGGAATTCCAAGTCTAACCCAGGCCACACAATATACATCAGTTTTCTTGTAAAGGCACGGACTCAAAAAACCAACAAACACCATTTTGTCTTGGGATTTGTTATGAATGAGGAGACAGTAGATTCAGTTTTAACACATAAATTTCACACTTAAATATTAGTCTCAAGACAACCTCTGATAAAGTGTAGAACATTATAAATGTAAACACTTCATGAATAAACTGTGTAGTTTTATAATATTTGTATTAAAACAAATGTGCAAAAAGCACTGAACCACAAAAAGTAGTCGTCAGTGGAATCCACAGTGCATAGATTATGTTTGCAATTTCAACTGTGAGTCTGAAATCTACACAGCCGAGCTGCTGTCAGTGTCTGGATGGTAATGCTGAACACTTTTCCACAAAGTTTGAAGTGTTGGTCAAAAAAGACCACTTTGAATTTCTTCAATAAGCTCAAAAAATGTCTCAGTGCCACTGAATTCTGTCAAGCATTTTTTAAGGAATACACTTAGTAAACAAAAAAGTATGAAACATTTCGTGTAGCCTCTTCAGTCACTCTCTCATCACAGCGCTAAGGATTAACTGTCAGAGCGTGAGAGACGCTCTTTAAAAATCTATACTAATAAACGGCAAAGCCCTCACTGACTCACTCACTCACTCACTCACTCACTGACTGACTGACTGACTGACTCATCACTAATTCTCCAACTTCCCGTGTAGGTAGAAGGCTGAAATTTGGCAGGCTTATTCCTTACAGCTTCCTTACAAAAGTTGGGCAGGTTTTATTTCGAAATTCTACGTGTAATGGTCATAACTGGAAGCTGTTTTTCTCCATTTACTGTAATGGAGATGAGCTTGAAACCCATGGGGGCGGAGTTTCGTGTGACATCATCACGCCTCCCACGTAATCACGCAGTACGTAGAAAACCAGGAAGAGGCCCAAAAAGTGCTGAAGAAAACATGCATTATATAATTGAGAAGGCAGCGAAACAATAAGAAGACAGCGAGTGACATATAAAACCATATTCATGAGTTCTGCTACTTCGGAAACAAAGCACGATGTAAACCTAAACTTTAAATTAAGTTCATAGACAGGCTGCCGCTGGCGTTTGTAATTTAGTGCCTGCCCATATAAGGCCGTCCGTCAGCGGCAATCCAATAGAAACACTGCCACGGGTAAATATTCATGGGTGAAGGACTGTGCTTATGCAGAGGAAGATGAGATGGTCAGGGTGGTGTTTGGCACAAACTCAGCGAAACTGCGAGAGAAAGTTTTAAGTGCCGGGACTTCGGTAACATTAGATACAGCCATGGACATAGCACGACATGGCACCAGCACATCTGGGAAACTTCGATGCATGTACACCGAGCGGCTCACGTGAACTGACGCAGTGCACAGACAAAAAGCAACAGTTCCAAAAAGCATTGAACAAAAACCGAATTACACAATTGAAAAGGCAGCAAAAAAATATGAAGCGTCTGATACATACAAGCATATTCATAAATGCAGCTAATGCGGAAACAAAGCACACGGTGGAAAAAGTCAAAGTCCCGCTAAAGGAAGACAGTGTAAAAAAAAAAACCCGTGCATGCAGTGTGTCAGGTCTCAGATAAAGAAGAAGACGAGCTGTTTATCAATGCAGTAAGAAACGAATCGATGAATGAAACCTGTCATCTTTACAACGATTGACAAACACGGAATGTAACTTGAACACAACACATCCTACAAATACGAACCTAATTGAAACAAATAATGATAATCAAATCCTTGATGACAGCAACACTCAGTAAAACTCACAAAACAATTACTGTATATTGACAGTCATGTTACGTTATTTTTAAAATGTTCCCTTTTCTTTTTCATAGCTTCTTTAACACACTACTTCTCCGCTGCGATACGCGGGTATATATATATATATATGTATATATATACCCCGATCTACATACTCGAATAATGGATACTTTATTCGCCATCAATGATTGTTTTGGTAAAGCCATACTCAGTGTATTCATTAGATGAACGGTAAAAAGTAAGAGCGAGGGGAGGATGACTTATTGAGGCACGCAGGCAAAACCACAATAGCACGCGGGCTCGATGTACTGTAGTGCGCGTCAACTCTATCTGAATTGCGCGATCACATTTGAAAAAATATATCTTTTCAAGTTCTATTTAGTCCATATGTGTCAAACTCAAGGGCCGCAGGCCACATCCGGCCCGGCGTGTAATTATATCCGGCCCGCGAGATCATTTTATATACTGTATTATTGTTATTAATGGCCCGGGGATATGAAGCGCTGGTAACACAATAAACTACAGATCCCATAATGCAGCGCTTCAGCTGCCTTGCCGAACACTTACCGCGTTAATCAAGTCTAGCTTATGATGCTGCAAGTTATTGTGAAGCTAGATGCCGAACACGATGCCCACACGATGCCGAAGAGAAAAGGTGATTCTGAACATAGAGCCTTTAAAAACCGATGGGAGGCTTTGTATATGTTTACTGACATTGCCGGTAAACCCGTGTGTCTCATTTCTGGAGCAAATGTGGGTGTAATTATAGAATTTAATCTAAGACGGCACTATGAGACAAAACATCAAGATAACCTGAAAGACCTGAATGCAATGCACAAGATACAGAAAGCAAAAGAGTTAAAGAAGAATCTGACACTTCAGCAGACGTTTTTACCCGTGCAAAATCACAAAGTGATTTCAAGTGAAGCTACTTTTATGGGAGACACAAATGCACCAGTGCAACTTGCCCCACTTTCCCTGTTGCCAAGTAATGTTGAACCAAGTCGACACTACGGTGTTCCCAAATACGCACTTTGTTCATAAACTGAATGATTTGATTTGTTATTGCTGAAAAGAACAAATTTTATTTATGTTTCCAGGTTTTGTTATGCACCATGTTCATATTTGAATTTGTATAATTTTGACAGGATATATTTTTATGGAGAGCAAAATCTTTTGGGATATTTAAAATTTAAGTTTATTTTTTATATAAAATTACATAAGAGTAAAGAAATTTGAATGTTTGTTCTTTTAACATTTGCTTTATTTCTAACTTGTATAATTTAGACAGGATATATTTTTTATGGAGAGCAAAATATTATAAGTTATTTAAGGTTTGAGTTGATTTATTCCGGAATAATATTCTGTCGACTAAATAAAAATTCCTTCTATTTAAAATTTAAATAGAACTTCAACATATACAATAGCTGTGTGTGTGTGTGTGTGTGTATGTATATATGTACAGTATGTATATATATGTTTATATATATGTGTGTGTATGTATATATATGTATTTGTGTGTATATATGTGTGTGTATTTATATGTATGTGTGTATATGTAGATAAATAAATATATATATATATATATATATATGTGGATGTATGTGTATATATGTATGTATATATGTGTGT
>JANRMT010062848.1:13270844-13297287 GCA_026402145.1 Polypterus bichir lapradei | reverse complement strand
GACGTGGGCGCTACAGGCGAATGCTTTACCATCGCGCCACTGCGTGTGGTTTATCTATTCGAGCGTAGCAGTGTAATTAGGTTTTTGTTCAGCACTCTTTGGAACTCTTACTTTTTGTCTGCGCACTGCGTCAGTTCACGTGAGCCGCTGAATATGGTTTTATATGTCAGTCGCTCGCTTCTAATTGTTTCGCTGCCTTCTTAATTATATAATGCATGTTTTCTAAAGCGCGTTTTGTAGCTCTTCCTGGCTTTCTACGTAATGCGTGATTACGTCAGAGGCGTGATGATGTCATACGGAACTCCGCCCCTCCAGCTCAACTCCATTACAGTAAATGGAGAAAAACAACTTCCAGTTATGACCATTACGCGTAGAATTTCGAAATGAAACCTGCCCAACTTTTGTAAGGAAGCTGTAAGGAATGAGCCTGCCAAATTTCAGCCTTCTACCTACACGGGAAGTTGGAGAATTAGTGATGAGTCAGTCAGTGAGTGAGTGAGTGAGTGAGTGAGTGAGTGAGTGAGTGAGTGAGTGTGGGCTTTGCCGTTTATTAGTATAGATAACAATGCTAGTAATCCCAGAGTCTTATTTTCTACAATTGATCGTCTGTTAAACCCAGGTATCACAAAGGAATGCCCCCAGAATACAGTGAAACCTGTGAGAACATTGCTGTATTTTTCAATCAAAAAATTAATGATATTAGAGATAACATAGTATATCTCCCCAACACTACAGAACCTCCAAAGCCCCGGTACTCCATTATAAACAAATTAAATGCTTTCACCAGGATAGATTTACCTGAATTACATAGTATAATCTCTCAACTGAAACCCTCCACTTGCGTCCTTGACCCATTACCAACAAGGTTTTTCAAAGAAATATTAGGCGTGCTAATTGACAATATTCTGGACATAGTTAATTCGTCATTAAATACGGGGGTCTTCCCAGACTGTCTTAAGACTGCTGTAGTTAAACCCCTGCTCAAGAAAAATAATCTTGACCCCTCTGCCTTTGAAAATTTTAGACCCATCTCTAACCTGCCCTTCTTAAGTAAAATTCTAGAGAAGGCAGTCATTTTGCAATTAAATGACCACCTCAATAAACATGCTATTCTTGATAAATTTCAGTCAGGCTTCAGAACAAATCATAGCACAGAAACTGCACTTGTTAAAGTAGTAAATGACTTGCGGGTAAATGCAGACAGAGGCCATTTATCTGTTCTCATCCTCTTAGATCTGAGTGCTGCATTTGACACCATTGATCACAATATTCTTAGAAATCGCCTTAGTCAATGGGTGGGCCTCTCTGGCAGTGTCTTAAATTGGTTTGAATCCTACCTGGCAGGTAGAAAATTCTTTGTGAGTTGTGGTAATCAAATCTCAAAGACACATGATATCCGATATGGTGTTCCACAAGGCTCTATCCTGGGTCCGCTGCTTTTCTCAACCTATATGCTTCCGTTAGGTCAGATTATCTCAGGTTACAATGTGAGTTACCACAGCTATGCTGATGACACACAGCTGTACTTATCAATAGCACCTGATGACTCCGATTCTTTCGATACACTAACACAATGTCTTACTGGTATTTCTGAATGGATGAATAGTAATTTTCTCAAACTAAATAAAGAGAAAACTGAAATTTTAGTAATTGGCAATAATGGATTCAATGAGGTTATCAGAAATAAACTTGATGCACTAGGATTAGAAGTTAAGACGGAAGTAAAAAACTTAGGGGTAACCGTTGACTGTAATCTGAATTTTAAATCGCATATTCATCAGACCACTAGGACAGCATTTTTTCACTTAAGAAACATAGCAAAAGTTAGACCTCTTATATCATTGAAAGATGCTGAGAAATTAATTCACGCTTTTGTTTTCAGTAGATTAGATTACTGTAACGCACTCCTCTCAGGACTACCCAAAAAAGACATAAATCACTTGCAACGAGTGCAGAATGCAGCTGCTAGAATCCTAACTAGGAAAAGAAAATCCGAACACATTTCTCCAGTTTTGATGTCACTACACTGGTTACCTGTGTCATTCAGGATTGACTTTAAAATACTGCTTATGGTTTATAAAGCCTTAAATAATCTCGCTCCATTTTATATATCGGAATGCCTGACACGTTATATTCCAAATCGTAACCTTAGATCTTCAAATGAGTGTCTCCTTATAATTCCAAAAGCTAAACTTAAAAGAAGTGGTGAGGCGGCCTTCTGCTGTTATGCACCTAAAATCTGGAATAGCCTGCCAATAGGAATTCGCCAGGCTAATACAGCGGAGCACTTTAAAACACTGCTGAAAACACATTACTTTAACATGGCCTTTTTATAACTTCACTTTTACGTAATACTGATACTCTGTATGTTCAATTCTTCATAATAACTATTTACAGTGGCTCCAAAATCCATACTGACCCCTACTCTCTCTTCTGCTTCTTTTTCCGGTTTCTGGCCTGCGCCACCACCACCTACCCAAAGCATCATGATGCACCAACATTGATGGACTGAAAGCCAGAAGTCTACGTGACCATCATCATCAGGTCCTTCCTTGAAAACCCTAAATACAAAGAGGACTGTTTCATTTATGTTAGGTAGATTGCCCAGAGGGGACTGGGCGGTCTCTTGGTCTGGAACCCCTACAGATTTTATTTTTTTTCTCCAGCTTTTGGAGTTTTTTTTTTTGTTTTTTCTGTCCACCCTGGCCATCGGACCTTACTTATTCTATGTTAATTAATGTTGACTTATGTTTATTTTTTATTGTGTCTTTTATTTTTCTATTCATTTTGTAAAGCACTTTGAGCTACATTTTTTGTATGAAAATGTGCTATATAAATAAATGTTGATTGATTGATTGATATTCAATATGAATTCTATAATGTCAGTCATTTACAGTGTGACAGTAAAAAAACAATAACAATGGCACGTGGAGAAACCAACCCTGTATAAGGTGACAGGACATAAATTACCTTAAGACACATGTGCTATCAGGATATGTTGACCATTGCATCAACTTGCTGTACTTATCCAGAAAATAACTAATGGTATATTAAAATGTGTCTAGTTTTGAAAATGGAAATAGATGAAAAACTGCCAAAAAGATAGACAGATAGATAGATAGATAGATAGATAGATAGATAGATAGATAGATAGATACTTTATTAATCCCAAGGGGAAATTCACATACTCCAGCAGCAGTATACCAATAAAAAACAATATTAAATTAAAGAGTGATAAAAATGCAGGTAAAACAGGCAATAACTTTGTATAATGTTAATGTTTACCCCCCCGGGTGGAACTGAAGAGTCACATAGTGTGGGGGAGGAACGATCTCCTCAGTCTGTCAGTGGAGTAGGACTGTGACAGCAGTCTGTCGCTGAAGCTGCTCCTCTGCCTGGAGATGATACTGTTCAGTGGATGCAGTGGATTCTCCATGACAGACAGAAGCCTGCTCAGCGCCCGCCCGTTGCTCTGCCACAGATGTCAAACTGTCCAGCTCCATGCCTACAATAGAGCCTGTCTTCCTCACCAGTTTGTCCAGGCGTGAGGCGTTCTTCTTCTTTATGCTGCCTCCCCAGCACACCACTGCGTAGAAGAGGGCACTCGCCACAACAGTCTGATAGAACATCTGCAGCATCTTATTGTAAATGTTGAAGGACGCCAGTCTTCTAAGGAAGTATAGTCGGCTATGTCCTCTCTTGCACAGAACATCAGTATTGGTAGTCCAGTCCAATTTATCATCCAGCTGCATTCCCAGGTATTTATATGTCTGCACCCTCTGCACATAGTCGCCTCTGATAATCACGGGGTCCAGGAGGGGCCTGGGTCTCCTAAAATCCACCACCAGCTCCTTGGTTTTGCTGGTGTTCAGGTGTAAGTGGTTTGAGTCCCACCATTTAACAAAGACCTTGATTAGGTTCTTATACTCCTCCTCCTGACCACTTCTGATGCAGCCCACAATAGCAGTGTCGTCAGCGAACTTTTGCACGTGGCAGGACTCTGAGTTGTATTGGAAGTCCGATGTATATAGGCTGAACAGAACCAGAGAAAGTACAGTCCCCTGCGGCGCTCCTATGTTGCTGACCACAATGTCAGACGTGCAGTTCCCGAGACGCACATAGTGAGGTCTGTCTGTAAGATAGTCCACGATCCATGCCACCAGGTATGAATCTACTCCCATCTCTATCACCTAAGGAGCAGAGGTTGGATGGTGTTGAAGGCGCTAGAGAAGTCCAGAAACATAATTCTTACAGCACCAATGCCTCTGTCCAAGTGGGAGAGGGATAGGTGTAGCATAAAGATGATGGCATCCTCCGCTCCCACCTTCTCCTGATATGCGAACTGCAGAGGGTCGAGGGCGTGTTGGACCTGTGGCCTCAAGTGGTGAAGCAGCAGCCGCTCCATGGTCTTCATCACATGTGACGTCAGAGCGACAGGCCGGAAGTCATTCAGCTCACTAGGACGTGATACCTTTGGGACAGGGGTGATGCAAGATGTTTTCCAAAGCCTCGGGACTCTCCCCTGTTCTGCACCAGCTTTTTCCTGTACTGCTCCTTCACTGCCCTGAGCTTGACTCGGAGTTCCTTCTGTACGCGCTTGCTGATCACCGCCTTTAAAAGCCCTTTTCTTCTGGTTCAAAAGGCCCTTGATGTCACTTGTAATCCGTGGTTTGTTGTTAGCATAGCTGTGTACTGTTCTTACTGGGACTACAATGTCCATACAGAAGTTGATGTAGTCAGTAGTGCAGTCAACAACCTCCACAATGTTGTCACTGTGTGACCCCTGCAGGATATCCCAGTCCGTAGTTCCAAAGCAGTCTCTAAGAGCCTGCTCTGCCTCAGAAAAATGAAAAATGCTTGAAAAAATGAGAAATAGTTATTAAAAACAACATTACATCATAAAGACGGACAATGCCCATCAATAAGTGGCTTTCTGTAGGCCCTAAAAGTGCAGCCAATAAAACTGCAGTTCTTTCCATCTTCAGTCCAGAAAAGCCCAAGGGAATATGTGACAAACAATCAACCATGAGGTTCACGAGAAACAGCAGCAGCATTCTTTTAACAAAGAGCATCATCAATATGTTTTTGTCCTTGAGAATAACAAAGGTACATCCGTCTTTGATGAAACCTTTATACTTTCAAAAATATGTACATTTCATTATGATAATTATTGTTAAATGATACAGATATAAAGTCACACACCTAGAATGACCACAAAAACATTATATTAGACATTATAAAAGATAGTAAATACATTTTACTATGGAAATCTTCGTGATTAGTTGTTTGAATCATTTTCAATTTGTGTCTCTTTTGTAAATTTCTTGCTATAAAGCATCCGGTCACTTAAACTCTGATCTGACTATCCATCCTGCTACTTTAACAGATCCTTCACCACCAGTGATGAAATCGTGACTTCACAGCTACTGCATATTGACAAAGCTGTTTATGGGTCACTGGTGCCACAGTTAAAGGAAGGGTGTTGGTCTTTCTAAATATAGATTTCGTAAGAGAAAAAAAAATATCAACTTTGGGCTTAATATTATATATTAAATTAGAACTGTTACTTCCTAACAAGTATATAATTAAGACATCTTAAATTTTTTAATGTTAAGCATTTAGTTTTATATTTCAGACTTATAATAAGTATAAATATTGTGTTCAGTTGGATGTAAAGATGAGCTTTTTTATGCAAAAAAATATCAATGAGGTTTTTAGCAGGCGTAAATACTATTTTTGTATCTATGTATGTTTAATTGCTTTTCTTTTCAATTTTTGTGTTGAGGGTGAAACCCCAAGAGGCATGTCACAGAGCTGTGACCTGAATAATGCTTTAAATAGTCAACTAAGAAGTTTTGTTACTGTGTATGCTGATGATTTTGAGCACTTGGTTGTTACATTTGATGCTTGACAACTTCAAAATGAATCAGAAATTGCTCAATGATCTATATCAATCAAGGCATTCAAATTTACAGCTTGGCCTAAATCTTCCTGGGCCCTAATTCAGTCCCCTAAATATCAGTACCTTTACCACCAACTCCAAACTAAGTAGGATTTTTTGTTTGTGAGCAAAACTGCCCATAATGCCAATGATTCAAATTTGTAATATTTGGTCAGACAGTGATAATAATTGATCTTATAACACAGAATACTACAAAAAGAAGAGTTTCAACACAAAGATCCAGCTATTATCAGTTTCTCTAGCTAACATGTAGTAAAAAAACAATGTTGAGAGATCACGTTATTCTACATTGAGCTTTGTACAGGGCACACCGAGTCCCAACACTGTACTGCTGTTAGTTCGACCCATATTACAGCTTATTAGTTTGAGGTTCTCCTCATCTGTTAGGCTACCATTGATGTCCCTCCAAGTCTGAGGTAATACCTTTCACTTGGTAGAACATATTCTCAAACCACATTTATTGTTTAACAACACAACACACACAACAGTGTTTTCTGATAACTAATTTTGAATCATAAATTAACCTATCTCTGTAAACCTAAAACTCTTGAAAGTGCTATATAAAAGTTTCTTCTGTTGTCTTTTTAGTCACCTTTTGTCATTAGTCGGTATTAAGTTCCTCTTATTGGAAAGGACTTCAGTTTCTGTTCTTTTTATAGCATGTGGTGTGCAGTGAATCAAAAAAAAAAAACATTAGGTACTTCCTTGAATTTAAATTTAGCTATACTTTTGAATAATGCAAAAGCAATAAATGCCCAAAGAAGAAATTCTGCTTCACATTTAAGGAAGAATGGCTGCATGAATCCTTTGAAGTTTTTATATCAGATATATCTGCTGGGTAAATAGTGCATAATTCTGGCAGCCATTTATTTAAATGTGATTGTAAGAGTTCAAGCAAAGGTGGACAGTGAGCAGACTTTAATACATTTTGATGAATTAAAACTCTGCTATTTAAAATATGAGTTTTTAAAACAAATGACAAGCAATCTCTTATAAATCAGGCAATCGGAAACAATAGCGACATTTAGCAATACAGAACAGAATTGAGCAAAAGGAAATCAAGCATTCACACTGCAATAAATATGTAACATGCTTGTTGCAATGAAGTTACATTATTCAGTGTTATCAATACAGGACATTCATAAACGCACACCATATCATAAAGTGAAGCAATATGTAATGCAGGTTTTCATTCAACAAATTCTTACTTATTAGCCAATTACCCCTGCAAATTGAAGGTACTTTGTTGCTTTGATTTTAATAGATGACCTTTTAAGATTCTGAAAACTAACTTTCTTTTTTTTTCTCTAAGTAGTTGTCAATTAACAGTAAGTGCTGAGCTGCTCCAGGTCAAAAAACATTTGGATGAGGAGTCTTAACTCAGTTCCTGGAGGGCCGCAATGGTTTCATATTTTCACTGCAACCAATTTTATAATTAGAAGCCAATTCCTGCTGTTAATGATACATGTTATTGTATTTAATTATATGACTTGGCAGTGCACTCACTCTGACACATCAGACATTTATAATATTGTGTATTTGGTGTTTTTTTTTTTTTTTTTTACTGAGAACATCTTCCAAATGTTTTTTGTCCTGGAGCAGTTCAGTACTTATTGTTAACTGGCAGCTGGTTAAAGAAAAAATTAAGCTATTTTGGTTTTTGAAATCTTAAAAATCAAGTAAATTAAAATCAGGACAACAAAGCAGGCTTCATTAGTCAAAGTAATTGGATACTAATTAAGAAAGGGGCTGAAATTTAAACTTGCAGTCACTGTGGCCCTCCAGGATCTGAGTTTAGGACCCCTGAGGTAAACAACTGTACTATAGCTCAGTAATCATAAAAGCCTATGGGAATGGCAATACATCAAACATAGATGGTTAAACATGTCAGAAAACAGCACAAGTAAAAATAATGTAGCTAAATATATAGAATGCATACCATTATGTAATTATTAGGTTAGATTGTTTATCCACATTACAACAGTTCTGGCGTATCTGTGAGCAAAACATTATTTGAAATTTACAAATGCAAAGGAGTCCTATTGCTTTATATTTTCAAACAATCTTGATCTGACAGCATGTGATGGTTCAGCAGTTGTAGCAGGAATTACACAGTACCACATAAAAGAGATAACACACTTGCTTTAGCAACACCTTGAAGCCTACAGAGTAGATTTAGGACTTAATAGTGTATGGAAGTACATTTCATAAAAGCCAATGTAACCCTTCAGTATAAGTGTGCAAAGAAATCAAAGTCTAAGAAACTACCACATTAACACAGGCAGAATATTCAAACTGCACAGAAAGATAAGAACATTAGCAGATAACATTGACCTGTAAGACTGTAATGTTATATGTTATGCCATATAGTCAGTCAGTCAGTCATTGTCCAACCCGCTATATCCTAACACAGGGTCACGGGGGTCTGCTGGAGCCAATCCCAGGAAGCACAGGGCGCAAGGCAGGAACAAACCCCCGGGCAGGGCACCAGCCCACTGCATGGCACATGCACACACACACCAAGTACACACTAGGGACAAATTAGGATCGCCAATGCACCTGACCTACATGTCTTTGGACTGTGGGAAGAAACCCACACAGACATGGGGAGAACATGCAAACTCCATGCAGGGAGGACCCAGGAAGCGAACCCAGGTCTCCCTACTTAAAGCAGCACTATCACTCCGCCACTGTGCTCCTCTTGTGCCATATATCTCCACAATAATGTCAATTAAAAGTAAACTAATAGTACAAAAATTACCAAAATTTTCAATTGGTTTAACTAATTCCCATGTGTGAAACAAATGCACTTATGGTAATTTAGTAAGCTGCACAGAAGGTAACGCTATACACTATGCAGCAAGGTGTTCACTACTGTGACCTGAACTGAAAAGAATGTCTGCACATAAGCGCCTTAGGTTTTTACTTAAGTGTAATGTCCAATGAAACTCCTGTAAAACAGCAATGCAAATTTAATTACACTTCCAATAAGCATTTTTTAAATCTGCATTATAAGGTGCAGAGATTCAAAAGACTGACTCCTCCATAAAAAGCAGTCATGCATTTCTCTTTTGTGAGAATAACTGCTGTTGGCTGCTGTGACAAACACAAATGTGTCATCTCAAGATGTACAACTCCCTTGAGTCTCATTGATCTGTTATTTAAAGATGAAGATCTAGACTTTAAGGAAGACCCATAGACCTGTTGCAAGGAACATAAAAAACAACTGTCCATAGCAATGAAATGAGATTGTTACATACATAACCTGCAACGACCCTGAAGTCAGACGAGAACAGGGGTAATACCAGTTAATTAGCTCAGACTACATGAAAGAAAATAACAAATGAGTGGAATTATTCATGTGTCACCTGTAATGTGGTATAGCAGTAATAGGATTTTGACTTGAAACTTGGTACCTGCAAGTTCAAAGGCCCCTATTGACTCAATGTATCAGCTCAAGAAAGTCAGCCTTTAATATTAGGTGTGTTTCTAAAAGAAACTTTGTATGAACTATGTGTCCAGAACACTGTACAAAAATGTCAGATAGTTTAGATTTTATATACTCTTCTCTTTAGCGTTTCTAAACCCTGCTTAGCAAGTCTTGACAACACACATTCAACTTTGTGCCTCCTACTCTCTGTAACACTCTTGAGGTCAGTTCTGTCTTAACATTAAATTCTAGACCGAGAACCTACCTGTTACCTCTCTGAATTTTCAAACTGCTGCCGTGCACCTTCATCTTGGAGACCCACAGCTTCTTGTGCGATTGTAATGTCACATGCTTCACTGTATTGTACACTGTACAATAAAGCAGTGCTGAGTCTGAAACCACTAAGCTTTGCTCTGACACTCAGTTTTCTCAGTTTCATTACATTGCTCCAGATATTAAGCAAGCACTTATTTTGAGGATACATCAAATATTTCAAAGATTTCATTAATGAAGAAAGAAGTCCATTAATGATATACAAATACATGGGATGGTGGACATAAATTAATTTACAAATATTATTTGTTAAACATACTATGAATTTTGAAATTCTTTTTCTTTTTTGTTTTCTGACTAACAATGCAACAGAACACAAGTAAATAAGAAGGCAATGCATTTATGGTGAATACAGTATACAATGTGTATCCATCTACCTCAAGTAATCTAATCCTGATGTCTTGGGAATGTAGAATCTATCTCGGCTGCACAGGGTATACGGTATAAGGCCAGAAACAAACATGGGATGCTTAAATATAACATATTGCAATTCAGAAAAACATGCAACATCTGACATAAAAAGTACTAGACCTTTTACAATTGTTTTTAAGCCATACATGTACATTTATTTACATTGATCATGTTGGGCCCTGCCTAAAAATGAAACCAGTGTCCCGGAAGCTGAATCCAGGTCCGGTGATAAGAATTTTGGTCGCCCTGATAGCATACATTTTAGATGAGATTGCAATTCCAGCTGTCATTAAACCTGATCATGGCAGATCCACCTCAGTGATCTAGAAAACCTTACTGGACAATAGCCTATAGTCCACCTTTCCAAACGTTTAAGGCTATTTCTAACCCTGCTAGTCAATATGTGTAAGAAGAAGTACTCTCCACCCCTTTTGTCATAGATTAAAAATGAACTGCAACCCGAGAAGACACAAAGACATTTGAAGTCACTCCTCTAATCGCCACAAACAGTGAACTGACTAATAAACATTGACTTTGCTGATACAGCTAATGCATTTGCAAAGACATAAACCAATAAGGAGCCTCTGTAGGGTATGACAACTGACTTATTAAGTTTTATTCTATACTAGCAAAATACCCGCGCTTCGCAGCGGAGAAGTAGTGTGTTAAAGAAGTAATGAAAAAGAAAATGAAACATTTTGAAAATAACGTAACATGATTGTCAATGTAATTGTTTTGTCACTGTTGTGAGTGATGAGTGTTGCTGTCATATATATATATTGGCTTTTTTGAGCCAAACCTGTTGTTTTCGTATTAGCCGCTTTTCATTATTGGGATCGTATCTAGAAACAGAACCTCTATTAACTTGTGGATGTGCTTGCGAGTATTTAGCGACAGCGTCCCTATGAACTTGTGGATGTGCTTGCAAGTATTTAGCGACAGCGTCCCTATGAACTTGTGGATGTGCTTGCGAGTATTTAGCGACAGCGTCCCTATGAAATTCTGGATGTGCTTGCGAGTATTTAGCGACAGCGTCCCTATGAACTTCTGGATGTGCTTGCGAGTATTTAGCGACAGCGTCCCTATTAACTTCTGGATGTGCTTGCGAGTATTTAGCAACAGCGTCCCTAAGAATTTGTGGATTTTTCTGAGAGTATTTGGCAGCAGCTGCACGAAGTTGATTTTGTCTAGCTGTATGAAAAAATCTACCACGACGTCTGATACGCCTCCTTTTTACTGTGTTCTCATAGCTTGGATTGCCGGTGTAATAAGTAGCAGGATTTGTGTTGAAGTGACATTCAGCATGTGTCAATCGATGTAAGCACACAACCGGCTTCATCAATAACTTCGCATCCAGCTTTTGAGAGTTGAAATATTCATAAACATCAAAGTGTCCACTACTCAAATTGTCACCTGTGAATCTAAGATGTTTAAGAGGCATTGACGGTTCTCCAAAGGTGTAAAATATTTGCCTATTTCGGAACACTTGAAAGCGACAACCAAACAATTCAGCGGCAGCCATCAACTCACATGCAGAACCATAGGTGAAGGGCTTAAGCATTTCAGTCTTATAGTGCTCCTGTGTAATATAATTATCTCCTGTACCATCATCAGTCCATACTTTGAACCTCTCCCAGTCATTTAATACATAAGACACAATGTCCTTGCGGATATCAAAAGTGAGCCTGATATGTCCGTGCAATATGTAACACAGAGAATGGAAAAGGCAGGCGCCATCTCCGGGCATGGACACCACTCGGTAAGTGATGGTTCTTTGATTGATGGTGATGACGTCGATAGACATTTTAATAGGGGTACAGTTGGAAGAATAAAGGGAATGGGTACTTGATCAGTAAACAAAGTATAAAATACGTACACAATAACTATAATAATCGTAACAAATGAACAATAAAACAGCGCAGAACCCGTGAATTAAATAAAAAGGTTGCCTCGTTGGCGAAGCAAAGAAAAAGGACTTTCTTATATGTCGTTCGTTTATATATGTGTATATATATGTATGTATCTATATGTGTGTGTATAGCTTTGGTCACTGAGTGCAAGGGAAAAATAATAAAATATAGTCTATTAGTTATAAACAGTAAAACATTAACGTTTTAAGAAGTACAGGTACATTGAGCACTACTCTAGTGGTTGCGGGTAAACTACATTTTAAAAGACGGTATAACAGAACAGGTAAGTAGTACTAACAGCAGCTAAAATGTATATGGATCATCTCTCGGTAGTTGATCCCTTTTGAAAGGCGCTACACGACGGCTGTGGTATAGAAATTACATTTTCTATGTGAACGTTCAAATTTCTGCCTCTAGTAATGTGCCTTACCGGTATTGCCAGTAATTAAAGAAAAATTGTTTTGTGTCCTCTGCAGTGTTAAGAGAGAAAGGCTTTGGTTTGGGATAAAATGAAAAAAGGTGTAAAGAAAGGAAAGTTGTATTTTTCTTTTATATAGTATAGAGAGATGTGTTCGGTGACGTTATGATCGCCTTTTGGGGACAGTCGCGGTGGGTCTTGTGTAGACTGGTGAGACGTCTCTGCCATTAATCGGCTGTGATGGCACTGTCAGTCCTTCACTCGTGTGCGTGTCTTCATAATCCGAGCTGAGGACCTCATAATCGTATACGTGTAAAAGAAAGTGTGAATCGCCTTAATATTACTTTGCCGTGGTGTAGAAAAGGGGTCCCGTGTTTGCACTTGTCTGGGCTATAGCTCAGGGGGAGGATGAAAAAAATTAAAAGTGCTCACTTTGACTTAAGGCAGAAGTGCAGTCAGCGTCTCAAATCCCGGCACAGCTATGCGCGCGCGCCGGCTGCTCGACTTTTGCTGGGCAGGAGACCCCAGTTTTTGTACACACGTTCCACAAATGAGACACACGGGTTTACCGGCAATGTCAGTAAACATATACTCAGCCTCCCATCGGTTTTTAAATGCTCTATGTTCAGAATCACCTTTTCTCTTTGGCATCGTGTGTGCTAGCTGGCAATAACTTGTAGCATCATAAGCTAGACTTGATTAACGTGGCAAGTGTTCGGCAAGGCAGCTGAAGCGCTGGATTATGGGATCTGTAGTTTATTGTGTTACCAGCGCTTCATATCCCCGGGCCATTAACAACAATAATACAGTATATAAAATGATCTCGCGCGCCGGATATAATTACACGCCGGGCCGGATGTGGCCCGTGGGCCTTGAGTTTGACTCATATGGACTAAATAGAACTTGAAAAGAAATATTTTTTGGAATGTGATCGCGCAAGTCAGATCTAGTTGACGCACACTACAGTACATCGAGCCCGCGTGCTATTGTGGTTTTGCTTGTGTGCTTCAGTAAGTTACCGTCCCCTCGCTCTTACTTTTTTACCATTCATCTAATGAATACACTGAATATGGCTTTACCAAAACAATCATTGATCGCGAATAAAGTATCCATTATTCATGAAGCTTCAATAGGTGATCTGTCTTTCTGCGTTAACCACATGCGTTTTCATACGTCTCAAACTAAGGGGATGCGAGGTTAAAAATAAATCGAGAAGCGCGCGTACATACTTAGTGCATCCCCTCTCGGGAATCGAACCTCGGACACCGGCGCTAGAGGCGAAGGATCTACTATGGCGCCACGGCGTGTGGTTTGTCTAGTTGAGCGTAGCAGTGTAGTTCGGTTTTTGTTCAGCACTCTTTGGAACTGTTGCTTTTTGTCTGCGCACTGCGTCAGTTCACGTGAGCCGCTGAATATGGTTTTATATGTCACTCGCTCGCTTCTAATTGTTTCGCTGCCTTCTTAATTATATAATGCATGTTTTATTCAGCGCGTTTTGTAGCTCTTCCTGGTTTTCTACGTAATGCGTGATTACGTGAGAGGCGTGATGATGTCACACGAAACTCCGCCCCTCATGCTGAACTCCATTACAGTAAATGGAGAAAAATAGCTTCTAGTTATGACCATTATGCATAGAATTTTGAAATGAAACCTGCCCAACTTTTGTAAGTAAGCTGTAAGGAATGAGCCTGCCAAATTTCAGCCTTCTACCCACACAGGAAGTTGGAGAATTAGTGATGAGTGAGTGAGTGAGTGAGTGAGTGAGTGAGTCAGTGAGGGCTTTGCCTTTTATTAGTATAGATTTCTCCTCTAGCTGTATTTTCCACTGTATTCAAACCTGGCCTTGGCCTATATTAGTTGGATGAGTTACGATATTAAACAGAGATAATGTCATTGGCTATAACGTTATTGCTTGTGCTCTACAGAATCGCTCAGTTATACCTCACTCCAAGCTGTGGTGTTGAAAGTTTAGAACACAACCTATGAGTATGAACTTGGCTTTTGGAAGGACAGTCTCATTTTGAACGAACTATTGACTGACATGTATGATCGTTTGGGGCGGAAGGAAGACAGCCAAATGATGATCACATTATTGTCCAATTCGAGTTATTGTAGGGTTTTACTGTATTTGTGTTCTATTATTTAATGCAAAGTGTATATAGGCTATTATGCCTTCCCCCATTGCCAGTTTTTCATGTAAAGCATGATACTCCCAATGCAAATTATTGTTGTGTTAAATTATGGAGTACGAGCGAGCCATCTCCTTGGCTAGTACAAGTTATTAGATTGTGTTAGATGTCCTATAAATGCAAATATGCGCCACCATTTGGTTGAGTAATGCAGTACTTTTATTCGACATGTTTGTATGTTGGTTCTGGCTGGGACTGGAAAGGGGGGGCCCATTGTCTTATCAAACCCTGGGGCTCATCCATTTGGGATCCACCCTGCATTTGAGCTTGTGTGTGTGTGCGTGCAAGTAAACTAACACAGTTTAGTCTGGAATGTGGGAAAAAAACCAAAACACCTGGAGAACCAATACATATAGAGAGGGACAGGGCCAGCATTGAAAGTCTCAAGGGTGGAGCTGCAAGGCAGCAACACTGATGACTATGCCATGGTGCTACCCTCCAGGATATGATTGTAACAAATGAAGTTCATTATATGGTGTTTACAAACACTCACAATCTCACACTTAAGCCATATATGAGAATGCAGAGCAATTTCAACAGCTAGAACCCTGTCATTCTTACTATTAATTCTATCAAGCAGCATTGTCACTTATAATAACTACAATCTGCAACTCAATTAAATGCCAATAATGCAGGTATAAAAATTAAATTGTTACTTTATACAGTGGCTTGCAAAAGTATTCGGCCCCCTTGAACTTTTCCACATTTTGTCACATTACAGCAACAAACATGAATCAATTTCATTGGAATTCCACGTGAAAGACCAATGCAAAGTGGTGTACACTTGAGAAGTGGAACGAAAATCATACATGATGCCAAACATTTTTTACAAATAAATAACTGCAAAGTGGGGTGTGCGTAATTATTCAGCCCCCTTTGGTCTGAGTGCAGTCAGTTGCCCATAGACATTGCCTGATGAGTGCTAATGACTAAATAGAGTGCACCTGTGTGTAATCTAATGTCAGTACAAATACAGCTGCTCTGTGACGGCCTCAGAGGTTGTCTAAGAGAATATTGGGAGCAACAACACCATGAAGTCCAAAGAACACACCAGACAGGTCAGGGATAAAGTTATTGAGAAATTTAAAGCAGGCTTAGGCTACAAAAAGATTTCCAAAGCCTTGAACATCCCACAGAGCACTGTTCAAGCGGTCATTCAGAAATGGAAGGAGTATGGCACAACTGTAAACCTACCAAGACAAGGCCATCCACCTAAACTCACAGGCCGAACAAGGAGAGCGCTGATCAGAAATGCAGCCAAGAGGCCCATGGTGACTCTGGACGAGCTGCAGAGATCTACAGCTCAGGTGGGGGAATCTGTCCATAGGACAACTATTAGTCGTGCACTGCACAAAGTTGGCCTTTATGGAAGAGTGGCAAAAAGAAAGCTATTGTTAACAGAAAACCATAAGAAGTCCCGTTTGCAGTTTGCCACAAGCCATGTGGGGGACACAGCAAACATGTGGAAGAAGGTGCTCTGGTCAGATGAGACCAAAATGGAACTTTTTGGCCAAAATGCAAAACGCTATGTGTGGCGGAAAACTAACACTGCACATCACTCTGAACACACCATCCCCACTGTCAAATATGGTGGTGGCAGCATCATGCTCTGGGGGTGCTTCTCTTCAGCAGGGACAGGGAAGCTGGTCAGAGTTGATGGGAAGATGGATGGAGCCAAATACAGGGCAATCTTGGAAGAAAACCTCTTGGAGTCTGCAAAAGACTTGAGACTGGGGCGGAGGTTCACCTTCCAGCAGGACAACGACCCTAAACATAAAGCCAGGGCAACAATGGAATGGTTTAAAACAAAACATATCCATGTGTTAGAATGGCCCAGTCAAAGTCCAGATCTAAATCCAATCGAGAATCTGTGGCAAGATCTGAAAACTGCTGTTCACAAACACTGTCCATCTAATCTGACTGAGCTGGAGCTGTTTTGCAAAGAAGAATGGGCAAGGATTTCAGTCTCTAGATGTGCAAAGCTGGTAGAGACATACCCTAAAAGACTAGCAGCTGTAATTGCAGCAAAAGGTGGTTCTACAAAGTATTGACTCAGGGGGCTGAATAATTACGCACACCCCACTTTGCAGTTATTTATTTGTAAAAAATGTTTGGAATCATGTATGATTTTCGTTCCACTTCTCACGTGTAAACCACTCTGTATTGGTCTTTCACGTGGAATTCCAATAAAATTGAATGTTTGTGCCTGTAATGTGACAAAATGTGGAAAAGTTCAAGGGGGCCGAATACTTTTGCAAGCCACTGTATCTTTAATGTTTTGTGTTACGGGGCTGTAAAAACATATACAGTATACAGTACTTTAAGACTTGAACAAATATCCTTCCTTCTGAAATGTGGGTATGTTTCAATCCCCTTTTTAAACCTCTCACTATATCTTTTCAGTCCACTGTGCTTCACAGTATCACGGCTACATGGTTCCTTGATTTATTTTTTGTTAGGGATGTCTTTAACTAAACTGGACACCAGAAATGAACTGTGTCCTCATGTCTTTTGAGATGTACATTAAAAGTTCCTCCAAACAATAATTAACTTGTTCAAATAATCCATTGTGCATCACCATTTCACCCTTTTTCAGTCTCAAGTAAAATGGAATGACAGGGTGTTTCTAAAGATAGGATTACACTGTTGATGGACTTGCTTCAAGCTGTGTCATCTGGGACACATAGTTCTCACTCAAAACAAACGTTTACCTAAGACCCACAGATTGCTTTGCTGATCATGACAGAGCATGTCAAAAAGGTATCAGTCATGTTAGTTTAAAAAAAAAAAAATCATCTTCATCTCTAAAATCACAGGGCCTCTCGCTTGAAGCCCTACCATTCCATTATGTCATTGTGGAGCTATCTGCTCAGGTTATTCTGTCAGTCCATTAACATGAATAATTGCAGGTTGTCACAGGTTGTAATTATGTGTTGTGACCCAACAATAACTCCTGTCAATGGCAAAATAAGGAACAGATCGGCCAACAGGATAAAGTAGGTGCACTTCTCCAGCACCACAACATTCTGAGCACACACAGAGCAAAGAGTCTCAGAATTAACTTCATCATATTTAGGGAGGTCACATAATCTTAGAAAGCATGTCTAATTTCATATTATATGTTACTAAGAACTTTTTCCTTATACACTTTATTGTGAATTTCCATCATGGTGTGGTACAATATAGTTTTCCTTTAGCCTAAAGAGAGAAAAAAAGAAACAGAATATTTTCAAGTGCATTATTTTTTTTGCCTTCATGATTCACAGAGGAAATGTTTACTTTAAATATCTGTGTACACTTACTTTATTTTTAATTGTTTAATAAATATTAAGCTCCAATCCTCTGGTCTGTTTACTGGCAACATATGGAAACAACATGGTCACACTGGTAATAGTTCACAATACCTCAACACTTTTACTAGCTACCTTCACACTTTTACAACATATCCTCTGGCAAGGCAATGTTTTCCTGCCATGTTAATTCTGAATAGATTATGGGCAGATTTTTGTTTATTTATTCTACCATTTGGACTTGAATCTATTCTCTGTAGTGTTTGAGTTATTGTTACTGCGTGTAGGCTGCAGTTACATTATTGATTCTAAGGGGAAATTGCAAAGCATTTATCATGACATGTATTTAAAAGCATGCACACATTTACATATTTTAATAGAATTCTGTAAACAATGCATAATTATAACAATACAATTTTGAAAATTTTACAATATTGGTGAACATAGTAAAAATCAAGATATTAAAACTGAATTCTACTGTATTGTTAGTGCCCATCATTGCTAGCATTTCAAATTGTATAAATATTCAAATATATCATGTTTTAGTAGCCATATACATTTATAAAAATGTATATTTTTCAAGTTTCCAAAAGGTGAAAGCAGTATACCTATAACTGTAGTACTTAACAAGGATCTACATTACTCATTTTATTACTTGCAATAAGTGGTTAGATAGGGTATAATAATTCAATTAATTTTATTTTGTATAGCAGTCTTCTCTGAGTGCAACCCTCAGGTATTGTAACAGGTTCACAGGCAAATGCAACTACAAACTTTCTAAATTAGTAATTACATAATGAGCACATGAAAGACACAAACTGTATATAAACAGACAGGAAACAAAGTGGTTCAAAACTCTCACATGAATGGAACCTAACCTGACAATGCATTGGGAGTGGAAATGTATAATATTACAGTTTATCCACTCTTGGCACATAGGTCACTCAATTATATTCTACATTTATTTATATGTGTTCTGTATATTTTAACACACCTAGATCTATAAAGATATAAATATTTGATTTCATTGTGCAGCATATTTTAATATGATGGGATTCTTTTTTCATCTTTTTTCTTCATGAATTTACTCTGCCCACATGGTCTATTTTAAGGTCATAAGAATCCCCAGCTAATGCGGGCAGCACTGGGCACAATGTACATACCAACCGTGTTGGGAATGGCAGGCAACCACAAATGTCATTGTATACCTTCAGACTCCAACAGACAAGAAACTGCAATCCACAAAGGAACAATGAGTAGACATTAATTCTGGACAGAAGGCACCAGCTTGAACCATGTACTGATGGATGGCAGAGATGGCAGCATTACCCATACTGCCACCCACTGTACCACTTCATCCAGTCATAGATACAGTATGCTCCAAACATTCCAGCTTGTTTTATGGAACTGTAACTAATAAAGCTATAATTTAAACATATGTAATATGTAACTTGCGTCAGACAGTAACTATAGGTGGCAATTAAAAAGATTATTCTAGTAAAATTTGTTAATCAGGAAATTTGACTTAAATATCATTATTATCTGTTAAAGCTATGAACAGGAAAAAAAAGTAGAACCAATTTCTTTACCCATTCACTCATTTTGTAAATCAGTTGATTATTTAAGTTAACTGCTAGCAGGAAATATTTTTTTTTTTTTTTACTTTTATTGAATTTATTTAAAGTATGTAACATTCCATACAATCAAGTCAAACTTAACAAAACTCTTTCTGAGTTTATTGGCTGAATGCGACACAGCAGAAATAAGTCTATTCAACTTAAGAAAGTTTAAATCATGCAATTATAAAAATTAAGAAAAATGACAAAATCAGAAGAATGAAATATAATTAATAACATTAAAATTTGGATTAACATGTTTTAACATGTATTTATCATTCAAAGTAAGCTTTGTCATATTTGTCCCATTGCCTGATAGTTCAGTGAATTCAAGAATTCCAGGTGAAAAATGGAGATGTCCTTGGAAAACCTTAACATACTCAATTTATTTAAGACTAGCCTGAAGAAACATCTCACAAAAAAGAATTATTATCTCTTGATGGCTGAATTTGTCACTCCTGTGTCTTTTTCCCCAGTAACTCCAGAAAAGTCCTTTACCCATTAATTAAATCAAAAGCCACTTTTCAAAATTACAAAAAAAAACAAGTTGAATTTGTTTTTATAATAATATTTCACATTTTGAAACTAGTTCTGTTTCATGGACCGAATGGAATATCTGTGTATATTGAGGAGAACAACTCTGTGTACATTAGTTTTCTAAGCAGCGTGCACACATATCTTTTTTTTGGCAGAGATATGACTATTTTTTATATACAGTCCTTCACATTATTACTGTACAATGCCCAGAGTGCTGAATACCACACTCCAAAAATGACCATTCATGAGCATAACATAGCAAACCAAAGAAAAACATACATATCACAAGACAGATTTCATGTCCATCTCAGTGCCTACTACCGTGTTTCCCCGATAATAAGACCTACTCCGAAAATAAGCCCTAGAATGATTTTCAGGCTACTCTGTAATATAAGTCCTACCCCAAAAATAAGCCTTAGTCAAGATTGTCAGCTGAAAAGTGAGGCACCTAAGGCCAGGTTTATACTTCATGCGATGCGATGCAACGCGTGTGCCCGAAACATCCATTAAATTCCGAGGACACTTTCCCACAACATGAAGGTGAACATAAGCACACACATACACTGGCGTCATTTTAGCATTACCAAATTCCAAACCTTCACGTCTTTAAATGGAAAACTGAGCCCACTGTCGAAACCCACCAGCAAAACATGCAAACTCCAGGCAGGGATCTCAAGGGACATGACTCCCTGTGAGACAGCAGTGCTACCAGTCTGCCACTGTGCCACCCCATATGTGTAACTATTAACAGTATTCATTATTTACGATTAACGATTCATCTGTAAAGGTTACATATTTTAGTGCATTTCATCATCAAAGTGATATCAAGTATAAATCTAAGAATTCTAAATGTGCACAGAGCTGAAATATCATAAATGGAATGTGTTCTATGTGGCGATCCATTGCTGCTTGTCGCTGCTGTCAGGTCAGGAGGAAAACTCAGAAGGGCATTGCAATTAACAACTGGGCCGGTTTGAAGATGACATTTATGATGGTCTGCTTTAATGATAAAGTAAACTACAACGTTAAATTGCACATTTCAAGTTTAAAGCCGAAATTTCCACTTTAATCACAAAATAGACATTTTCTTTATGTCCTTATGTCCTAACTTTTTTTTTCTGTGGCTCAAATACGCAGTCGTACATTCTGATGGCATTGTAAGGTACAAAAAAAAAAAAAAAAAAAGCACAGAAGATGTACGTGAGACATTTAAAATATATCGTGTCATTACTTTGGGGAATATGCAACATCTGAATATAAAGGCAACATGAATACATTTGTATGTTGGTATTTTGCTTCACCATATCGAACGATTCATCAAACATCGAAATACACACATCGATCTGCAAAGCAGCTGGACTAGCAAGAAATTCAGGCTGAAATTCAGGGTTTGAATGTGGAGAGTTATGATGATATTCCAGAAGATGACATGACTGTATTTGGATAAATGCATATTGTTGTACATGAATAAATATAAGATATTCCCTGAAAATAAGAGAGAAAAAATTAATATAAGACCCATCTTATTTTCGGGGAAACAAGGTAATATAAAACATGTACAGCAGACATGTTAAAAATAAACAGTGCATGTTAAAGCTTGGTGGCATTAGAAAACATCCTTAGCATCCTTCTAACAATATACTCAGCATCTCTCCTCTGCACATGTCCAAACAAGAGCAATCTCGCCTCTTTGACTTTGTCTCCCAACTGTCCAACTTCAGCTGATCCTCTAATGTACTCATTTCTAACCCTATCCATCTTTGTCACACCCAATGCAAATCTTAGCATCTTAAACTCTGCTACCTCCAGCTCTGTCTCCTGCTTTCTGGTCAGTGCCACCGTCTCCAACCCATATAACATAGCTGGTCTCACTAAAGTCCTGTAGATCTTCCCTTTCACTCTTGCTGATATCCGTGTGTCACAAATCACTCCTGACACTCTTCTCCACCCATTCCACCCTGCCTGCACTCTCTTTATCACCTCTCTTCCACAATCCCCATTACTCTATATGTACTGTTGATCCCAAGTATTTAAACTCATCCACCTTTGCCAACTCTACTCCTTGCATCCTCACCATTCCACTGACCTCCCTCTCATTTACACACATGTATTCTGTCTTGTTCCTACTGACCTTCATTCTTTTCCTCTCTAGAGCATATCTCCACCTCTCCAGGGTTTCCTCAACCTGCTCCCTACTATCGTCACAGATCACAATGTAATCAGCAAACATCATAGCTCATGGGGACTCCTGTCTAATCTCGTCTGTCAAGCTGTCAATCACCATTGCAAACAAGAAAGGGCTCAGAGCCGATCCCTGATGTAATCCCACCTCCACCTTGAATGCATCCGTCACTCCTACCGCAGACATCGCCACGGTCACACTTCCCTCGTACATATCCTGTACAACTCTTACATACTTCTCTGACACTCCTGACTTCCTCATACAATACCACAACTCCTCTCAAGACACCCTGTCATATGCTTTCTCCAGGTCCATGAAGACGAAATGCAACTCCTTCTGGCCTTCTCTATACTTCTCCATCAACACCCTCAGAGCAAACATCACATCTGCGGTGTTCTTTCTTGGCATGAAACCATACTGCTGCTCACTAATCATCACCTCACTTCTTAACCTAGCTTCCACTACTCTTTCCCATAACTTCATGCTGTGGCTCATCAAGTTTATCCCCCTGTAGTTAATACAGTCCTGCACACCCCCCTTATTCTTAAATATCGGCACCAATACACTTCTTCTTCACTCCTCAGGCATCCTCTCACTTTCCAAGATTCCATTAAACAATCTGGTTAAAAACTCCACTGCCATCTCTCCTAAACACCTCCATGCTTCCACAGGTATGTCATCTGGACCAACGGCTTATCCATTCTTCATCCTCTTCACAGCTGTCCTTACTTCCTCCTTGCTAATCAGTTGCACTTCCTGATTCGCTATCTCCACATCATCCAACCTCTTCTCTCTCTCATTCTCTTCATTCATCAGCCTCTCAAAGTACTCTTGCCATTTGCTCAAAACACTCTCCTCGCTTGACAGTATGTTTCCATCTTCATCCTTTATTACCCTAACCTGCTGGACATCTTTCCCAGCTCAGTCCCTCTGTCTAGCCAATTGGTACAGGTCATTTTCTCCCTCCTTAGTGTCGAACCTCTCATACAACTCATCATACACCTTTTCTTTAGCCTTTGCCACCTCTCTCTTCACCTTACGCCTTATCTCCTTGTACTCTTGTCTACTTTCTGCATCTCTCTAACTATCCCACCTCTTCTTCCTCTGTACTTACCCATTCCACCACCAGGTTTCCTTTTTCTCCTTCCTCTGTCCAGATGTCACGCCAAGGACCCTTCTTGCCGTAAACCTTACTACATCTGCTGTAGTTTCCCAACTGTCTAGTAATTCTTCACTACCACCCAGTGCCTGTCTCACCTTCTTCCTAAACTCAACCTTGCATTCTTCCTTTTTCAACTTCCACCATTTCATCCTTGGCTCTGCCCTCATTCTCTTCCTCTTCTTGATCTCCAACGTCATCATACAGACCACCATCCTATGCTGCTTAACTACACTTTCCCCTGCCACCACTTTGCAGTTTTCAATCTCCTTCAGATTGACTCTTTTGCATAGGATGTAATCTACCTGTGTGCATCTTTCTCTACTCTTGTGTGTAACCCTATGCTTCTCCCTCTTCTTAAGACAAGCAGCAAGCAGCCAGCTATTCCATCCCCTCACCTTCGCAGAAAGTTCACAAAATCCTCCCAGCTCATGCCTTGTTTGATTATCTGGGAGTGAGTGAACTGCTGGAGTTTTAAAGTGGAAATAATAGATCGTTATTTGGAACACATGCATTTCATGTGTGTTCCGTATCAACAGTAATCTGTGTAAACACATTGTTAAAACAGAAACTTTTTCATATTTTAGTAATAAATGTTACAAAATGTAGGCATAAACTATAGAATATGTGAAGCCTGAAGTCCAAAGATCAAATAAACACTTTTACAAAAGGTTCAAGGATGATACAACAGCTTCTGTGGCGTAGCGGTAAGATCTGCCGACTTGTAATCAAGAGGCCACCAGTTCGATCCTGTCTCCTGTATTTGCTGTTTTCAGTAGTGAGCTGCTCTTATCTATACTAATAAAAGGCAAAGCCCTCACTGACTCACTCACTCACTCACTCACTGACTGACTCATCACTAATTCTCCAACTTCCTGTGTAGGTAGAAGGCTGAAATTTGGCAGGTTCATTCCTTACAGCTTACTTACAAAAGTTGGGCAGGTTTCATTTCGAAATTCTACGCGTAATGGTCATAACTGGAACCTATTTTTTTGTCCATAGACTATAATAGACTTCTGCTCGATGCCCGTGGGAGGCGGAGTTACGCCTCCCACGTAATTTAGTGCCTGCCCATATAAGGCCGTCCGTCAGCGGCAATCCAATAGAAACACTGCCACTAAATATTCACGGGTGAAGGACTGTGCTTATGCAGAGGAAGATGAGATGGTCAGGGTGGTGTTTGGCACAAACTCGGCGAAACTGCGAGAGAAACTTTTAAGTGCCGGGTCTTAGCTAACATAATACAGCCGTGGACATCGTATGAGATGGCACCAGCACAGCTAAGAAGCTTCGATGCATGTACACCGAGCGACTCACGTGAAATGACGCAGTGCACAGACAAAAAGCAACAGTTCCAAAGAGTGCTGAACAAAAACCGAATTACACAATTGAGAAGGCAGCAAAAAAATATGAAGCGTGTGATACATACAAGCATATTCATAAGTGCAGCTACTGCGGAAACAAAGCACACGGTGGAAAAAGTCAATGTCCCGCTAAAGGAAGACAGTGTAAAAAAAAACCCGTGTATGCAGTGTGTCGCGTCTCAGATAAAGAGGAAGACGAGCTGTTTATTGATGCAGTAAGAAACGAATCGATGAATGAAACCTGTTATCTTTACAACGATTGACAAACACGGAATGTAACTTGAACACAACACATCATACAAGTACGAGCCTGTTTGAAAGAAATAATGATAATCAAATCCTTGATGACAGCAACACTCATAACAGTCACAAAACAATTGCTGTATATTGACAATCATGTTACGTTATTTTTAAAATGTTCCCTTTTCTTTTTCATAACTTTTTTAACACAGTACTTTTCCGCTGCGAAGCGCGGGTATATATACCCCGATCTACATACTTTCAAATAGACAAACAACATGCCGTGGCGCAACAGTACGCCTCTAACACTGACGAACGAGGTTCGATTCCCGAGAGGGGCTACTCTGATTATGTACGCGCGCTTCCCGATTCATTTTCCTTGGTTTGAGATGTATGAAAAAATATGCGGTTAACGCAGAAAGACAGATCACCAATTGAAGCTTTATGAATAATGGATACTTTATTCGCAATCAATGATTGTTTTGGTAAAGCCATAATCAGTGTATATATTACATGAACGGTAAAAAAGTAAGAGCGAGGGGAGGGTCACTTATTTAGGCACGCAGGCGAAACCACAATAGCACGCGGGCTCGATGCGTCGATTGCGCGATCACATTCGAAAAAATATATCTTTTCAAGTTCTATTTAGTCGATACAAATATCTTTGGTTGGAATGTAAGGCGAATTTACTCTTTACATTTGTATGGTGAAGAAAAATTTATGCAATGATGACTAAATTTAACTATATAAAGTCAAAACTTGATTATATAAAGTCACTGTCAGAATAAATAAAGTCAAAACTTGAATATATAAAGTCAGCGCTGGAATATATAAAGTCAAAAATTGAATATATAAAGTCATTCCCAAATATATAAAGTCAAAACCCGAGTATATAAAGACGGCGTTGGAATATTTAAAGTTAAAACTTGAATATATAAAGTCAGCGTCGGAATATACAAAGTCAGCGCTGGAATATCCATCCATTTTCCAACCTGTTGAATCCGACCACAGGGTCACGGGGGTCTGCTGGAGCAAATCCCAGCCAACACTGGGCGCAAGGCAGGAAAAAATCCTGGGCAGGGCACATGCATGATTTTCAAAACATTAACCGAACAGTGTTTTTTAATTTATTTTTCTGAATACGTTTTTGTTAACTTAGTTCAGTTCAGAGTCGTTTCAATCAATATATTTTGACTTTGACTTTATATATTCAGGAATGAGTTTATATACTCCGATGTTGACTTTATATAATCAGGAATGACTTTATAAATTCCGACGCTGACTTTATATATTCAGGTTTTGACTTTATATATTCCAGCGCTGACTTTATATATTCCGACGCTGACTTTATATATATATATATATATCAGCAACACTCATGACAATGACAAAACAATTACAT
>JANRMT010062848.1:13205832-13265844 GCA_026402145.1 Polypterus bichir lapradei | reverse complement strand
GAGTTTTTTTTTATTCAGTTTTATTGTTGAGTGTTCCTGCTCACGCTGAATTAGTATGCGCCTTCTGATCGATGATGTCAAAGCCGTACTGACAAAAAAAGAGAGAATGAAATGCATGCGTTCCAAATAACAATCTATTATTTCCACTCTAAAACTCCAGCAGTCCACTCACTCCCAGATAATCAAACAAGACATAAGCTGGGAGAATTTTGTGAACTTTCTGCGACGGTGGGGGGATGGAATTACCGGCTGCTTGCTCCTGTCTTAATCGGCACATTTACAGGACAAAAGACGCTGACAGACAGGTGTGAACGGATTTAAGGTGGGCCGGATTTATGAGTTTTCTCATAGGCTCTGGTAATTCTAGTGTTAAAATACGTATTCACCACAGCCATGTCCATCCTTTTGGCAAAATCCATTATCCTCTGACCTTCTTCAGTCCTCTCCTTGAAGCAATACCTACCCATCACCTCCTCGTCTCCTCTGTTCCCTTCACCATCATGTCCATTAAATCCGCTCCAATCACCACTTTCTGTCCCTTGGGTATACTGTTCATCACTTCATCCAACTCACTCCAAAAATTTTCTTTCTCATCCATTGCGCACCCAACTTGCGGGGCATATGCACTACCAACATTCATCATCACACCTCCAATTTCCAGCTTTATAATCATTACTCTGTCTGACACTTTTTTCACCTTCAAAACACTTTTGACATATTCCTTCAGAATAACCCATATTCCATTTCTCATCCTATCCACACCATGATAGAACAATTTTAATCCACCTTTGATCCACCTGGCCTTACTCCCCTTCCATTTAGTTTCTTGCACACACAATATATCAACCTTCCTTCTCTCCATCATATCTGCTAACTCTCTCCCCTTACCAGACATACAACCAACATTCAAAGTTCCTACCCTCAGTTCCACTCTCTTTACCTTTCTCCTCTCCTCCTGCCTCCAGATACATCTCCCCCCTCTTCTCCTTCTTCTTCTTCGGCCAACAGTAGCCCAATTTCCGCCTGCACCCTGTGGCAAAATTTTACACCGGATGCCCTTCCTGACGTAACCCTCCCCATTTATCCGGGCTTGGGACAGGCACAAAGAAACACACTGGTTTGTGCATCCCCTAATTTTTAAGACATGCTATCTCTGAATTAATGTCCGAGTAGAGTGTACTTGGCGTTTCCAAACTGACAAATATTGGAAATTTTGTAATCAGAAGATAGACGTTTTGTTTATGGGGAAATCCAAAAGAGAAATCGGTATACTAGCCAAATTGACAACCAAAAAAACAAGCAAAATAGTAATTGTCAATTTCTAAATGGAGGTCAAAAATTAAAAGTTGAAACAACACAAGCCAAGACCCTAAACACTGTAAATCATTTCCTTAAATTCACCATTTAAAATGAGAAATTTTGTTTTTTTGAAATTACAATTTTAGTTATAGAGAATAGTGTATTGATATATTTTATAATTTGACTGATGAAGTCATAAGCAGTAAGACAGTGAAACACGTGGCCAGTAACTGACACTTGACATTCTAACCAACATTATTAAAACATCCAGCCATCTCCTTAACCAGCTTCTCCAGAGTATGGATACAAAGTAGCAGGATCATACCCAGCAATCATCAGGGGCAAGAGCTCTAGTCCAACATGGGGTGAACACACACACACACACACACACACGAACACCAGTTTAGCAGCAACAATGCACCTAACCTGGATGTCTTTTAATTGTGTGAGAAAACCTATAAGGATTTGGGGGAGAACATACAATCTCCATGGTGCAAATCCCAGTCTACTTATTAGTAGGCAGCAGTGCTACCACTACACTATTATTCTGCTATTCTGGCTGCATTGCCAGAAAATGAAAATGAATCCCAAAATGGCATTGCCCCAAGAAAACAAATACAAATTGGTGCTGCAATGGCATTGTTAATATAACAATAAAAATGAATAACAATCAAAAATATAATAGTGAGAAAACAAGTCAGAATAAATCTAGAGGGTCACAAATATATTAATAACATCTACGTAACTCTACTGGGAATCGTTTATACCTCTGCCAAGTCAGAGGTTTTCTTTTTTTTTCCATTTTCTTCTTTTAGTTATTCTGGGGTGTGTGTTCAGACCATAGTGTGTATGTATATCTTATCTATCTCTTTATAAAAACCCAAATCTCCCCGCTTGATAAAAAAAAATTCTACTTCTCCTACATGTGTGCTGCTGCTAGCAGCTTGCCGATTCCATACATATTAATGTTCCCAAATTGCTCCTGGCCCACAGATATTGAAAGTCCTCAGTATTTGACCCAAAACACTAGTTCTGATGATAAAGACTGACACTTTATATGTTTATAGGGTCATTACTGTCACATTAGAGAATGGCATGAGATTTGGTTCAGAAGCGAGTTTGAGTTTTGGAAATGATTGTATTTGACGCTAATTTGTATAAAAGAGACAACCAGAAGTAATTACTGATTAGTATCAGTATTCAAAATGACATGATGGAACCCAGTTACTGTGTTGAAGCTGCTTAATGACCCTTGTCTGCATGTTTTTTATAATCTACAAACTGAGGTTTTACTCTCCTTGTCCAGTGATGCACGAGTTAGTCAAATGACCACTCTAAACTGACTTGGTGTAAATGTTTTCTACAGAGGTTGAAGGTTCGTTACTGACTTGTGCCTGATGCTTCTATGATAAGTTCCTGCTGCACAAAATCCTGTGCTGGACTAAGCAGGTTTATGAATTGGATGATTAAATGAATTCATTTTCACATACAACTACATTTAATTTTTACAACAGCTAGAGAGTTCAATACAATAGTTGAGAAAACTGACTTCATACCACCATAACTGAAGACTTAAAAGTCTAGTGCTTAATGTTTTACTACATTTCAGCCATTCTACATTTCAGCCATTTTATCTATCTGTATGATGTTATACTGCATGGCACCACATAAATCAAGCTTGTCTGGAGTATGTCAGCCATTGCAAATTTTCGTAGGAACAAGCAGTAGTGATTAGGAATTACAGGAATAGGCAATCTTATCTGCAAAGTCAGTAGTGTGCCAAAGTGAGGTTACCTACAGCTAACTCCACACTGAAGAGTACAATGCTTAGGGAAAGTGAACACAAAGAAGAAAACTGCTGTGTTACAATGAAACCTCTCAAGCTAAACAAATGTGAAGAAAGTACTTCGTGAATGAAGCAACACTATTGAGAATGCAGGTCAAGGTTGAAAGGGGAGCTACAGCCACTAATCTTGTTACACAAGGTTGGGCAAATATTATGACTTCATGCCTAGATCCTATTTCCTCTGTCATCGTGGACATGGACTTGTCACTACCTTGAGCCATAGAATAAACTGCAGACAGGAAAAGAACAAATCTGATTTGGATACAGATTGCTCAAGGTGAGGAAAGGCATGTCAAGAGATCAATCATCACTCATATTCCACTTCTCTTTGTAAAAGCTCAGAAACCTGCAAAGCGTCACGTTCCACCTCCCTACTTCCCCGTGCCTCCTTTAGCTGTATTTGTTTTTTTGTGTTAAGACCCGTATAGCAGCTTTTGCCCTGCACCAAGCCCAAACCTGTCAGACAAGCTGGCTTGGCAGGTTTATCTCTCAATCTTTCTTTCTCTCTCTCATGTACAGCATTCAGCCTCAAGATATACACCCCACCACCACCCAAGAACTGATGAAGAAATGTACTGATATTTACTGACAGGAAAAAAAAGCTTTTATGATTAAGTGGTTCACAGGGGTCAGTCAAAGTTTGCTTCCTCTAGTCTTGACATTTGCATTTGCAGCTTAAACAGCTAATTTTGCTCTGGGCTGCTAAACACAGGCACACACTGCACCAATAAAATTAAAAATTTAAATTCATTCCAAACTTTCATTTTCTGTGTAAAACGCACAGCTCCAAATTATCAATTGTTAATTTTCTGATCAAGACATTACCCCCATACGGCCCTGTCTTAGATTAGGCAGGTTGGTTGAATAGATGATTAGCTATTACTGACCAGCCTCTTATAATGTCTAGCCTTCTTTATCGCTTGTAGGTGAATTCTTTGCTTACATTTTTCTGAATTCAGTACAGCAGACACATATTTTTTTAAGATTCTGTAAGTTGTGTCTGGCAAGATTTTTCAAGTGTTTCCTTTAAAAGTTCACAAAAAACAGACTGTTTATGAAACAAGACACAGGTGACAGAAACTGACACAAGGAGGAAAAATATTCTCAGAATAGTTGGAGAAAATTAAAACAATGCTACACTGGCATGACAACTGTCTTGCTATTAGGAGTCCACAGCTAGTAAACTGCTTTGGGCAAAAGTTTCTGCAAAATAGAAAATAAAACTCTAAACAACTGGAGAGTACATGCTAGAAAAACACAATGAAATAAAATTTTCATATGAAGTACATTGCATTTCTTAGATAACAAACTAATGCATGCAATTAAAAGTGTCTGACGGTATTTTATACAGTAAAAAAATAACATTCCTCATGGCTGAATTTGTATTTAGTGCTTCATCTAAGGATAGCATGCTGTCTCAGTCTGTGTGGAGTTGGAATGTTCTGCCCATCTAATTTTTTTTTTTAGTACTCTGATTTCATTCCCATATCCCAGATGTGTATGTGTCTGTGTATATAAGGTTATCTCATGGCTGTTGTGATGTGTGCTTCTTTTGTCATTTTTTTCTGAATAAATACATTTTTCTTTAAGTCCAAACATTTTTAACTCCAGGTGTTGAATGTCATATATTTTAAAAATGTACTTATATTATTGTTCACTTTGTTAATTTTGTTTTGCATTATGTTTATATGGTTCCTGTAATGCCATTTTGTTTCTTGCTGGTCCTGTCATTATGGCAGTGTTGCTATCATGCAATGAGTCTTAGTAAGGGGCACGAGATTGGTTATGACATGTCACTGGCGTGATGGTTTATGAAGTCGTATAAGACTGTGGAACCTTTCTAAAAAATCTGTTGCCGAGTTTTCAGTTTATTTAATGTTTTAGGACAAGGAATGTGGTAATCTTTTTTGACTACAACTTAAGAGTTTTGTTTTGGGTGTGGTTAATGGGCAAATATTATGTTCTGGTATTGAACTACAGTTCTGTAAATTGATCTTCTGCTCCTTAAATAAAAATTTCTTTCTTCTGTCAGTTATCACTTTGGCATAACAATGGCTCTAAGGACCAGTGCAAGATTGTGACCTGTAAAGGTCTGGTGTGTCATTCAGAGTTGGTTCCTGCCTTTCATCCTGTGCTGCTGGTATAGAATCTGTTTCCCCGAGACTCTGGATTGGATTAATCTGGTTCAGTGATAGATGGGATTTATTTGCACTTTAAATATTGTAGGCCTTTTCTGTCTTCTTGCCATTTTAAACATCTCTGAGCAGCCTACTCTGGTGGAATTGCACACAAAACACTAAAAGGTTCTAGACTCACACATTCATTCATACCAGGCTGCACAATCTAAAATGCATGTGATTGGGATGTTTGAGAATTTCTATGCAGACATACAGTGTTCAGAGTGGGAATTTAACAGAAACATTGTAGCTTGGATAACTACTATGACACTGTGATGACCGACACAATTATAAGTTATATATAAATAGGTCAATGCAGAAATGGAACTTGAGTAACTTATGCATCAGGAGATTCTTGTCTTTTTACCCTAGCTCATTATAATCTATCCTTTTGAAGATTATACAGACACCATTCATTACTCCCCTTCTATCAGCTAATATTTGAATAATACAGATTTAAGTGTAAATAAATATCTTCTTCATAATTAAATTACATAAACAGCTAGTTTGTTCTTATTTGCATACTTTTTAGGAGTTGAAGTTTCTGCTTCAGCTAGAAGACTTGGTAATTTGTTCCAGACTCAAACAATTCTTAGCTTTCATCTTTACAGCATGTTTATTGTTTTCCACCTGTGTCACCAAGAATGTGTTCATTCATATCAGAAAGAGTAATGTCGGATCAGTTCTATCTGTGCCTTTCAGAATTTTGAGGACTTGGTTGAGGGTCCCATTCAAAACCACTCTGTTATACTCATCCTGTTAGAGAAGTGCGTGCACTTTAATACCAGAGAGCTTTCAGCTGCATTTCTCTATGCAGGTTCAGTTGCTGCTGGGTGCAGCACTAGTCACTACACTAGTGAAAAAAAAAAATCATGCACAACTCTGAACATCGTCTCACTAAGACATTATACCATCTGGTATATAATCCCTTAATTTACAGGCAAAGGATTTAAAATACAAATGAATATTTAATTTTCACCACTTTAATTGCCCCAACACACTCCACAGACAATGAAAGTGTTGCACCAAAATAAATGTATTCATTTACAGAGGCTGCTTTCTGCAGGTCAGCATCACCTACAGTGTTTACAATTTTGTTCACAATTAATGTTCCTTTTTAATGTTCCTACAATTTCACAATTGTATTGACTAATTTATGGTCCATGTCATTAAAATAATTAGAATGGAGATAAATTAGAGAGAGCATTTAGAAAATGAAGTACTGTATGTAAGAGATGGGCAGGATTTCAATTTGTTAAGACGCAAACAAACCTTTAGTCTGGATTACATAAAACGTTTACCAATGAGTTGAAGGATCAAAGCAAAGCAAGGCTATTCCAATCTTCAAGGCTTTGTATAATCCTCAGGAGTATACTAGGCATGTTTATGTATGAACAAGTGCATAAGATCAGTGGTACAAGTGAAACACTTCATAATATACTCAAAAGATGACATATATAAGTCTGTGAACAGCTCAACAGTAGGTTTGTGAATCCTGTAAACCATGCACAAAATACATCTGTTTGGGGAATACTAGCAATTGAACAGACATAAAAGCAAAAAAGAATTGTCATGTTAAGGATTACAGACTGTTACACAAATCTCAGAATTCTTCCATATTAGCATCTTTCCTGTGTTAACAATAGCTAAGAATAGTTTATCCGCATTATATATGAATGAGCAAACCCTCCACAAAAAATGGTAATATGGTTAATCCAGGAGTTTTCTGGGTTCTGTTAGTGAAAAGTTACTATTTGCAGACATGTTGAGTCTTTCAGTTGAGCTGGTTCATTGAGTCCATTCATCAAAAAGAGCCAGTGCTTTAAGCTGCCATTTGGCTACTTCGGCAATACTTTATGCTTACCCAAATCAAACAACAAAGCTTAATTATTACTTTTATTTTGCTGTTATATAGAGTAAATCAGGCTATAAAGCTTGAATTCCTATCCAATAACACAGTTTAGATCAATTATAGAGCAGTGGGAGGCTGAAGCCTAAGGTGGAGTTCCAGTCCATCACATTCACACACACACACATTAAGCCAACAAATAATCTGCCACATATATTAAAAAAATAAACATCTGAGATAATACACCACAGAACAGCCAGAATGAAATGAACATTAGGTTTTACTTACATTGCTCTCAAGTATAAAAACGTGAGAAGGCTAAAATGAATGCTGAGATAAAAGATTTTTATGATGTTGATAGATTAATTAGCCTGCTTGAAAGCTATATGTCTAAATGTATTAAAGAAGATTATGATGAAAAATGGTAAAAAAAAAGATATAGAGACAAAGAAACAAAAAAATAAATAATAAATAGATCAACAAAACCATTGCAGAAATTAACTTGGTGTCTCCTAATAATAATAACATATATGAAAACCACATTTAAATCATCCATCCATCCATCCTCTTCCGCTTATCCAAGATCGGGCCGCGGGGGCAGCAGCTTGAGCAGACATGCCCAGACTTCCCTCTCCCCAGCCACTTCTTCTAGCTCTTACGGGGGAATCCCGAGGTGTTTCCAAGCCAGCTGGGAGACATAGTCCCTCCAGCGTGTCCTGGGTCTTCCCCGGGGCCTCCTCCCGGTTGGACGTGCCCGGAACATCTCGCCAGGGAGGCGTCCAGGAGGCATCCTGATTAGTTGCCCGAGCCACCTCATCTGACTCCTCTCGATGCGGAGGAGCAATGGCTCTATTCTGAGCCCCTCCCGGATGACTGAGCTTCTCACCCTATCTTTAAGTGAAAGCTCAGACACCCTGCGGAGGAAACTCATTTCAGCCACTTGTATTCGCGATTTCGCTCTTTCGGTCACTACCCATAGCTCATGACCATAGGTGAGGGTAGGAACATTGACCGACTGGTAAGTTGAGAGCTTTGCCTTACGGCTCAGCTCCTTTTTCATCATGACAGACCGATGCAGAGCCCGCATCACTGCGGATGCCGCACCAATCCGCCTGTCGATCTCATGATCCATTCTTCCCTCACTCGTGAACAAGACCCCGAGATACTTAAACTCCTCCACTTGGGGCAGGATCTCGCCCCCAACCCTGAGAGGGCACTCCACCCTTTTCCGGCTGAGGACCATGGTCTCGGATTTGGAGGTGCTGATTCTCATCCCAGCCGCTTCACACTCAGCTGCGAACCGCTCCAGAGAGAGCTGAAGATCACGGCCTGATGAAGCAAACAGGACAACATCATCTGCAAAAAGCAGTGACCCAATCCTGAGTCCACCAAACCGGACCCCTTCAACACCCTAGCTGCGCCTAGAAATTCTGTCCATAAAAGTTATGAACAGAATCAGTGACAAAGGGCAGCCCTGGTGGAGTCCAACTCTCACTGGAAACAGGTTCGACTTACTGCCGGCATTGCGGACCAAGCTCTGACACCGGTTGTACAAGGACCGAACAGCCCTTATTAGGTTGTCCAGTACCCCATACTCCCGGAGCACCCATCACAGGATTCCCCGAGGGACACGGTCGAACGCATTTTCCAAGTCCACAAAACACATGTAGACTGGTTGGGCAAACTCTCATGCACCCTCCAGGACCCTGCTAAGGGTGTAGAGCTGGTCCACTGTTCCACGCTCAGGATGAAAACCACACTGTTCCTCCTGAATCCGAGGTTTGACTATCCGACGGATCCTCCTCTCCAGGACCTCCGAATAGACTCTTCCAGGGAGGCTAAAGGGAGTGTGAACCCTCTGTAGTTGGAACACACCCTCCAGTCCCCCTTCTTAAAGAGGGGGACCACCAGCCCGGCCTGCCAATCCAGAGGCACTGTCCCCGATGTCCATGCGATGTTGCAGAGACTTGTCAACCAAGACAGTCCTACAACATCCAGAGCCTTGAGGAACTCCGGGCATATCTCATTCACTCCCGGGGCCCTGCCACCAAGGAGTTTTTTGACCACCTCGGTGACCTCAGTCCCAAAGATGGGGGAGCCCACCTCCGAGTCCCCAGGCTCTACTTCCTTTTTGGAAGACATGTTAGTGGGATTGAGGATGTCTTCAAAGTACTCCCCCCACCGACCCACAATGTCCCGAGTCGAGGTCAGCAGCGCACCGTCCCCACCATATAGAGTGTTGACACTGTGCTGTTTCCCCCTCCTGAGACTCCGGATGGTGGACCAGAATCTCCTCGAAGCTGTCCGAAAATCGTTCTCCATGGCCTCCCCAAACTCCCCCCAATGCACGAGTTTTTGCCTCAGCATCCACCGAAGCAGCATTCCGCTTGGCCTGCCGGTTCCTATTAGCTGCCTCTAGAGTCCCACAGGCAAAAGGGTCCCATAGGACTCATTCTTCAGCTTGACGGCATCCTTCACCGCTGGTGTCCACCAACGGGTTTGGGGATTGCTGCCACGACTGGCACTGACCACCTTACGGCCACAGCTCTGGCCAGCCACCTCAACAACAGAGGCATGGAACATGGCCCATTCGGACTCAATGTCCTCCACCTCCCTCGGGACGTGGTCGAATGTCTGCCAGAGGTGGGTGTTGAAGCTGCTTCTGACAGGGGACTACGCCAGATGTTCCCAGCAGACCCTCACAACACATTTGAGCCTACCAGACCTGATCAGCATCCTTCCCCACCATCGAAGCCTACTCACCACCAGGTGGTGATCAGTTGACAGCTCCGCCCCACTCTTCACCTGAGTGACCAAGACAAGTGGCCGCAGGTCCAACGACACAACCACAAAGCAGATCATCGAACTGAGGCCTAGGATGTCCTGGTGCCAAGTGCACATATTAACACCCCTATGCTTGAACATGTTGTTCATTATGGACAAACTGTGACGAGCACAGAAGTCCAATAACAAAACACTGCTTGGGTTCAGATCAGGGGGGGCATTCCTTCTAATCACGCCCTTCCAGGTCTCACTGTCATTGCCCATGTGAGCATAGAAGTCTCCCAGCAGTATGAGGGAGTCCCCAGAAGGTATGCCCTCTAGCACACCCTCCAGGGACTCCAAAAAGGGTGGGTACTCCAAACTGCTGTTTGGTGCATACTCACAAACAACAGTTAGGACCCATCCCACCACCCACAGGCGGAGGGAGGCTACCCTCTCATCCACCGGGTAAACCCCAATGAACAGGCTCCAAGTCGGGGGGCAATAAGTATGCCCACACCTGTGCGGTGCCATTCACTGGGGGCAACTCCAGATTGGTAGACAGTCCAGCCCCTCTCAAGGAGATTGGTTCCAAAGTACAAGCTGTGCGTCAAGGTGAGCCCAACTATATCTAGCCAGAACCTCTCGACCTTGCGCACTAGCTCAGGCTCCTTCCCCTTCAGAGAGGTGACATTCCACGTCCCAAGAGCAAGCTTCTGTAGCCGAGGATTGGACCGCCAAGGTCCCCGCCTTCGGCCACCACCCAACTCATACTGCAACCAACCTCCTTGGCCTCTCCCATAGGCGATGAGCCCATGGGAAGGGGGACCCACGTTGCCTCTTCGGGCTATGCCCGGCCGAGCCTCATGGGTACAGGCCCGGCCACCAGGCGCTTGCCATTGAGCCCCTCCTCCAGGTCATTTAAATCACCAAATCCTAATACAATTAATAGAAAATGTGGCTTATATAATCAATCAGTTCATGTGATCAATCAGTCAGAATGAAAGCTAGCAGACACAATACTGTGTAAGTTTGTATCAGGCACAGAGAAGAAATCCATGGAAGTAATTTTCTGCTGCATATTTCACACTGATATCAAGTAAAAGAAAACACAACAATTCTGTTTAACAGTTTTGTAAAAACTCTGATATGTATTGTATTTAAAAGGATCTTGTGTACATAGCCTTGCCATCAGGGATGCGCTGAATAAAGAGTAATACAATTCCCAATATGAAGAAGAGATATATTAGAATATGCCAAATTTGATAAACAAGAGGAGACTATTCAGTCCATCAAAATTGTTTGTTTAGTTAATAGCTAAGCTGTCTCAATATCCCATCCAGATACTTCATAAAGGTTGTTGAGGTTTCTGCTTCAACTACATGTCTTGGTAGCTTGTACCAGATTCCCACAACCCTTTGAGTAAAGAAGTGCTTCCTGGCTTCAGTCCTTAATGCACTTCCCCTTGATTTCCATTGGTGTCCGAGTACAAGAATTATCTTTAAGTTGAAACAATTATGCTGGATCTACATTTTCAGTGCATTTGAGAATTTTGACCTAGATTAGGACCCCATGCAATCTTCTCTGCTTGATAATAAACAGGTTTCATTTTCAAGTCTTGAAATACCTGGTTGCTCTCCTTCCAAAGTGCTGCTGCGTCTTTCTTGTAGTATGAACTGTATATAATACTCCAGATGTGGTCTCACTAGGGCATTATATAATCTGAGGATAACGTCCCCTAATTTAAATTCAGTTTTTATGATGTAGCCTAACATTTTATTTGCCTTTTAAAAGTTAATGTGCATTGCTTAGTCAATGAAAATTTTGTGTCAACATAAACCCCTAAACCATTTTCAGAGAGCTTCCTTTAAGATAATGTCCCCCATCTTGTCCGTATAATTGGCATTCCTTTTGGCTACATGTTTACACGTTGTACTTTTCTACATTAAACTGCATTTTCCAAGTATTCAGCCAGCTCTTAAGCTTGTCTTGCTAATTAATATCTCTGTTGGTCAAATTAGCCTATATAAAAGAGGCTAGTGCTGATCTACAGTTGCTGGCATGTAGACATGGCCTGGTTATTGTCATTTTAGCAGTTATCAAGAAGTACATTTATTCATAGGTGTCATTCCTAGTGATCTCATATTCCACACAAAGCCAAAAAAGTTATTTTGACATTTATAGTTATACTGTATATATATATATATAAATGTCACAGCATTCTTTGGACAATAGGAAATGGTCAATGAACAGCTTCATTTGTTTTTCATCCCTTCTTAAAAATAATGCTGTTATATGTTAAACGTATGCCATGTTAGGGTTACTGCTTTTAATACTAATTTAACCAAGTTATGAACAAACATTGTAACTTTTGTTTCAGTTTTTTATGTGCTAAATCTTGTTCACAATGTAGGAACTTTTACAAGGAATTTACAGAAAAAACATATTTATAGAAGATTTCATGTCCTCCTTTGTACTAAAGGTCACAAAAAATGTAACATTTTTGTTGCATCATCAAAATGCAGGTTAATTATAAATCCATAATTTAAGTAGCTAAAAAAATAAAGTATAAAAAAGAATTCAGTTCAGCTTAGGGAGTGGCTGATGACTATGAGGCTGTCTGCATTGCATTGAAAACTTGCGTCAACTGTGACCTATCTAGACGTGTGATCATTGTCTATGGACTGTGTATGCTATATATGCATTTTGTATATGCTGTGCTTTAACTTGCTCAATGTGAAGAATTTCTTTTGTAACTTTTAAAATAAAAATGTCGATCATAGCTTGCCAAGGTGAAATTATATCATTTGCATTCCTTTGTGTAACAGATGTAACCTGTTATGTGTTCCCTGATTTAACTTCTTTTAAGAGCAATGAGGTTTTTGTTCTCATTCGTACCATTACATTCTCTTCAAAAATGAAATACATTTTATTCTTTACAATGTATTCCACATGATACAGAACATGCCAGCAGCTGTGACAATGTAGCACTTCTGTTTTTCTCCTATTCAACTTGTCCTTGATTCACAAATTAAATGGTGTAACAAGTCCCAGTAAGAGACAATTGCTAAAATACTTTTGTAAAATATAAATCATTTATTAGTGAGTTATTTTGCTTCAGTGATACAACTTGTGAAACTCTCAGAAATCTGGGATCAGATTTAATTGTGCAGTTGGCATATTTTCCTTGGTTCTGTGTGGGTTTTTATCCCTGAAGCATCAATTTTTCTTGCACACCTCACAAATATGTGTGAATACGACACTCTAAATTAACCTGGTAAAATTACATGTGAGTTCATATTTAAGTGTGCTCTGTGATGGACTTGTACTCCTGTGGGTAAAACAAAGGGGTAAGCTCAGAGATATGCAAGTGGATGAGCCTATGGTTTCCTGAATAATGGACTGTAGAGCAGACAGCACTTTGTGAGAGTTAATGACAGTGTTTCTGATGTGCGCAACACTGGAGCATCAGAAGGAACAGCCCTGACTCCTTTTGAGAGTATAGGAGTCAGGTTGAGAACTTTATTTCTTGGTGCAAAGAGAATTGTAACATCAGCAAAACTGGTTATTAAGTTTTGTCACAGTAAAGAGCCTCTATGTCCAGTCACTATTCAAGGAGTGGATGTTGAGGTGGTCCACTCCTACAAGTACTTTGTGTTCATATTGATGACAGGGTGAACTGCTCTCGGAGCACAGAGGAACTTTATAAGAAAGGCAGAGCAGACTCTATTTTCTTAGGAGACTGTGTTCATTTAATATGGGAAGGAACATCCTTCACATTTACAACTTTCTGAAGGCCAGTACAGTTTTATAAAATGTGGTGTGCTGGACTGGTAATGTCACTTTAAGAGAGGCCCACCAAATCAACAAGATAATTAAAAGGACAGGCTCAGTTGTAGGGTATACTCTGGACTCCCTGGAGGCATTAGCAAAGGAGAGACTTACCATAAAACAAAAGTTAGCGTCACTATGAACAATGCTGCACATCCTCTCCCTGATACACTAACATTGAGGACTTTCAGCCAATGAATCATTCAGGAGAAGTATGTCAAGAAATGTGACAGGGGCTCTTTTATACCAACAGCAATACATCTGCATAATGCCTCACTGGGACTACCAAGTCAGAAGTTTTCTTCCTTTTTAACCTTTCTGGTGTTTGTTCAGACTATAGTGTATGTGTGTATATTTATATTTATTTATCTATAAATGTATGCATTTATTCATTTAAAAAAGCATCTGTAAAATGCCAGACATTCCCCCTGGGGACAAATAAAGTTCTATCTACCTACTGTATGAACAGACAGAGGACCTTATAAAACACCTACCTGCAACGATATGACCAGGAGAAAGTGTGAATTGTGCAATTTACTTCTATGTCATTATCTTTATTATCACCATATTGTGTTTTTGTGCTATATCATTTACAGTATACAGAAAACTAGTTTCTTTAAGCAGTCATGACTTGGATTGTAAACCATAATGCCTTAAATTCAGTCTCCTGACTCAATAACACTAAATAATTTAGTTACCAAACTTATGTTCCATTACTCGAAATATATTAACCAAATATACAAAATGTAGAAGTATGCACAATGTATTCTGCATTAAAAATGATTATGCAGAAATAGTGTGTTGTATTTGTTACTGTATTTCTATTATGCTGCTCCATCTGATGTGTTAAATAAAACAAAAATAAAAGAGTTTTGACGGTGAGGTGTTATAAAGGCATATTGCTGTAGGTACGAAGCCCCAGTAGGGTTTTTTGACCGATTCATTGGCTAAAATTACTAACTGATTGTGTGTCATGTTCATGGCAGTACAGTATGTCATGTTCTCAATGGTCATCACTTTTGTCCTTATTCTCTTCTCCGCTACTACCTCCAGCAGGTCAAGAGCACATGCTAGCCTTCTTAATAGCTTATTGATTCACTGGGCCTCTCTTGAAGTGATGTTATTGGCCTAGCATGCTGCAGTGTAGAATTACTATTATTAAAATTATTCTTAAAAATTATTATTTGCCTACAATTTGATTTTACTTTGAAGTAAACCTGTATTTTTAATTTTGTTCCTAAATGATGTATGTTGTGAACAGCTTAATATTAGGACTATGAAATATCATAGTATTTTTTCAATACAGTAAGATACGCTTTTTATATAATGTGGTATAAATTTTACAATTACAGCTTTAATTCCCCATTATTTATTTTTGTTATTCTGTATGTTTGTTACACAAACAATATTGATAAAAATTCCAAAATACTGTTATAGAGTGGGCTCATATCCCAGCCTGGTGACTGTCTATGACAGCTTTGCTCATTCATGTTAATTACAGTATCCAAGAACCTATGAGAGTGAATTTCTGCAGTGGTATCCTATTCAAGCCTTGCTCTTGATTTCCCTAAGACTGGATTGTACTTGCCACTTCTCATAATCCAATAAAAAATAAGTGAATTCAGAAAATGGAAGGATAGATGGATGATTTACACAAACACAAAATGAATGCTAGAGTTGATAAAGTAACCTTTACTTCTGGGTTGTGCATTTCATTTTCATTTGCTGCAATATAACTTAGCAACTTACATTTTGAATTTGTACTATTGCGGTCCAAAGTGCTCACTTTTGATCAAACGGCTCAGGAGCTGTTAAAAAAGAAAGAAGAATAAATGAAGGAATGAATGATTTTCACCTTAATTAGGAAAATGTATATTAAACAGAAACTTATGTTATAGGCTATGATACATCACGATGTATGTTGACTTCTCTTTAAGACTTTATTCTTACTTCCACATTTCAAGAGAATTAATTCTAAGTGCACATGCTGTACTAAGCTTATGTTGTTTAATGATAAGAAAACGTCTGCTGATCATGTTTTAAGAGCCTCGCACCTGCTCTATGATTTTATTCATATTATTATGATTGTGCTAACATTAACTGCCCCCGTCCGAATTTTCAGAAGTGGTCCCAGCAACCCCATCTGAGGTTTGAGATTACTCTCACATTATATAGTTACATAAGTGCACCATCCCTGACAAATAAGAGGTATGTTACAGTGCTCAAAATTAAAAGCAGAAAAAAATCTAATATCTATTCCACTAAACATTAGTATATAATGTATAATGTATAATACTATTTGAATTATAATGTATAATGTATAATACTATTTGAATTATCAAGGAGGACAATGTGAGTGGCATCCCTCCTTAACAGACTTAGCACAAACATTCAACTGACAGTAAACTTTGAGCATTTTCATTTCAGATGCCATATCAAGTATTAATACTTTAAATTGCATTTATATCAGATAGCTTTGGGGTTACCGTCATCCAGTTAAGGTGCAGAAACAATTTAAGACAAATATTGTACATCATAAAATCCATTATTGTTGATCCATCCATTTTCCAACCCATTGAATCTGAACACAGGGGTCTGCTGGAGCCAATCCCAGGGCGCAAGGCAGGAACCAATCCCGGGCAGGGCACCAACCCACCGCAGGACACACACCAAGCACACACTAGGGGCAATTTAGAATCACCAATCCACCTAACCTTCATGTCTTTGGACTGTGGGAGGAAACCGGAGTACCCGGAGGAAACCCACGCAGACACGGGGAGAACATGCAAACTCCACGCAGGGAGGACCCGGGAAGCGAACCCGGGTCTCCTAACTGCAAGGCAGCAGCGCTACCCATTGCGCCACCGTGCTGCCCCATTATTGTTGATCCATTATTGAATTCACTTAAACTAGTTCAGTGTCATGAGGGCTACAGCCCACTTCAGCAGAAAGCAGGTACCAGCTTTGGATGGAGCACCACTTCTATTCAGGCCACACTAATTAATATGGGACCAATTTATTTTGCCAGACACGTACCCAATTGGAAAGTGGGACACCTGCAAGAGAATACATACTGTACCTTTAACCCTAGCTAGTAAAGGAAGTCCACAAGGCACTTAAAGTCCATCATTTGTTAAAACAGTTTCCTTTTTGCCTGCAGACAGCAAACCAGTTGTCTTGAAGGAGATCATTATGGACTCAAACAGTATGTGTAGATGCTGATTCTTACTCTGACTGCTTCACATACATATACACATATATATATATACATACATATATATACACATATATACACACATATATATACACATATACATATACACATATACATATACACACACTATATATATATATATATATATATATATATATATATATATACACATTTTATACATATATACATACATATCTATACTAATAAAAGGCAAAGCCCTCACTGACTCACTCACTCACTCACTCACTCACTGACTGACTGACTCATCACTAATTCTCCAACTTCCCGTGTAGGTAGAAGGCTGAAATTTGGCAGGCTCATTCCTTACAGCTTCCTTACAAAAGTTGGGCAGGTTTCATTTCGAAATTCTATGCGTAATGGTCATAACTGGAAGGTATTTTTCTCCATTTACTGTAATGGAGTTGAGCTTGACTGCCGTGGGGGCGGAGTTTCGTGTGACATCATCACGCCGCCCACGTAATCACGTGAACTGACTGTCAACGCACTATGTAGAAAACCAGGAAGAGCTCCAAAATACGCTGAAGAAAACATGCATTATATAATTGAGAAGGAAGCGAAACAATAAGAAGCGAGCGAGTGACATATACTACCATATTCATCAGTACAGCTACTTCGGAAACAAAGCAAGGTATAAACCTAAACTTTAAATTAAGTTAATAGACAGGCTGCCACTGGCGTTTTTCATGCCCACGGGTAATGCGGGATACAAGTTTAATGAGAGAACGCAGGATATAAACGAGAGTTTTGATCACTTTGTAACTAAGTTAAAATTGTAGGTGAAGGGGTGTGCTTATGCAAATTCCGAGAGACTGTGTTTGTGGGGGATTGACAGTTAAGGCGGGTGGAGCAGTCACGTCATCATATCCCCTCCCATTTACCTCATTTCGCTCTGAGCTGAGCTCCGCGGCTAACGCTGTCTTCCGAAGAAACTTCGTCACACTGCCACCTAAAGTCAAAACTTAAATATATAAAGTCAGCGTCGGAATATATAAACTCAGCGCTGGAATATATAAAGTCAGCTTCGGAATATATTGTCACGCTTGGGTCACAGATTTGCACAGAGACACAGGAGGTCGTAGAAACAAGAAGGATTTTTATTCAAACACTGCAAACACATGAGCTTAAACATGCTCCATGACAAGTCAGAGATGACAGTTCCGCTAGGAGCAGAGAGAGAGAGCGATAAAAGCAAGCAAACAATCAATTTTCAACTGACAGGCGCTGCACAAGGCTTTTAAGTTAGCGGGGCAGCGAAACAATAAGAAGCGAGCGAGTGACATATACTACCATATTCATCAGTACAGCTACTTCGGAAACAAAGCAAGGTATAAACCTAAACTTTAAATTAACTTAATAGACAGGCTGCCACTGGCGTTTTTCATGCCCACGGGTAAGGCGGGATACAAGTTTAATGAGAGAACGCAGGATATTAATGAGAGTTTTGATCACTTTGTAACTAAGTTAAAATTGCAGGTGAAGGGGTGTGCTTATGCAAATTCCGAGAGACTGTGTTTGTGGGGGATTGACAGTTAAGGCGGGTGGGGGAGTCACGTCATCATATCCCCTCCCATTTACCTCATTTCGCTCTGAGCTGAGCTCCGCGGCTAACGCCGTCTTCCAAATCAACTTCGTCACACTGCCACCAACTACACACAGAAAAATCCACAAGTTAATACACACGCTGTCTCTAGAGTTTCTCCACACTGAATCCTCCAGGCACTACTTACAAAAGGTTACATTGATAATCGCACAGCTGAGAAGCTTCGATGCATGTGCTCCATAACGCGTTAAAAATATAAAGTCACTGTCGGAATAAATAAAGTCAATACTTAAAGTCAAAACTTTTTTCTGAATATATAAAGTAAAAACTTTAATATATAAACTTAGCACTGGAATATATAAAGTCAAATCTTGAATATATAAAGTCAGCATCGGAATATATTGTCACGCTTGGGTCACAGATTTGCACCGAAACACAGGAGGTCGTAGAAACAAGAAGGGTTTTTATTCAAACACTGCAAACACATGAGCTTAAACGTGCTCCATGACAAGTCAGAGATGACAGTTCCGCTAGGAGCAGAGAGAGAGAGCGATAAAAGCAAGCAAACAATCAATTTTCAACTGACAGGCGCTGCACAAGGCTTTTAAGTTAGCGGAGTATCGCGCGAGGTTTGCATTACGCGTTATGGCGCAAGTGAGAAACTAAGGAGCAATGTGAGGGTAGTCTGTGTTTCAGGGGTTGTGGTTTTCCCAGAGGCGTCTATCTTCTTGGGGTGCGATCAGCCCTCCAGCTCACACCCTCCCCCTCAGCTTTATTCACATTTCCGTGAATCAAGCGACTCTCTGTACCAGGTTCATTTAGTCTTGATAATACGTCTGCGTTGACGTGTTCAGAACCTGGTCGATGTTTTACTGTGAAACGGTAAGGTTGTAAGCCCAGAAACCATCTCATGAGGCGAGAGTTTGTATCTTTCTGTTGGTATGACCATTGAAGTGGAGCATGATCAGTTACCAAAGTGAAGTTTCATCACCACACGTAATAGCGAAGCCCTCCAGCTCACAATATAAAGTCTTCGTTGGAATATACAAAGTCAGTGCTGCAATATCCATCCATTTCCCAACCCATTGAATCCGACCACAGGGTCACGGGGGTCTGCTGGAGCCAATCCCAGCCAACACTGGGTGCAAGGCAGGAACCAATCCTGGGCAGGGCAAATGCATCATTTTCAAAACATTAACCGAACAGTGTTTTTTTAATTTATTTTTCTGAATACGTTTTTGTTAACTTACTTCAGTTCAGAGTCATTTCAATCAATATATTTTGACTTTGACTTTATATAATCAGGAATGACTTTATAAATTCCGACACTGACTTTATATATTCAGATTTTCACTTTATATATTCCAGCGCTGACTTTATATATTCTGACGCTGACTTTATATATTCAAGTTTTGAATTTATATATTCCAGCAATGACTTTATTTATTCAAGTTTTGACTTTATATATTTAGAAAAAAGTTTTGACTTTATATATACCGACGCTGACTTTATGTATTCGGGAATGACTTTATATATTCCGACAGTGACTTTATATATATTCGGGAATGACTTTATATATTCAAGTTTTGACTTTATATATTCTGACGCCGACTTTATATATTCAGAAAATCAATGTATTTGCCTGTTTCGCACCCCATAGTATATGTGTGTGTGTATATATGTACACATGTATGTATGTATATATATAAATATGACAACAACACTCATATCAATGAGAAAACAATTACATTAACAATCATGTTACGTTATTTTTAAAATTTTTCCTTTTCTTTTTCATAACTTCTTTTATACACTACTTCTCCGCTGCAAAGCGCGGGTATTCTGCTAGTATATATATATATATATAGTATAGTAGTATAGTATAGTATAGTATATACTGTATATATACATACAGTGGTGTGAAAAACTATTTGCCCCCTTCCTGATTTCTTATTCTTTTGTATGTTTGTTACACAAAATGTTTCTGATCATCAAACACATTTAACCATTAGTCAAATATAATACAAGTAAACACAAAATGCAGTTTTTAAATGATGGTTTTTATTATTTAGGGAGAAAAAAAAAATCCAAACCTACATGGCCCTGTGTGAAAAAGTAATTGCCCACTGAACCTAATAACTGGTTGGGCCACCCTTAGCAGCAATACCTGCAATCAAGCGTTTGCGATAACTTGCAATGAGTCTTTTACAGCGCTCTGGAGGAATTTTGTCCCACTCATCTTTGCAGAATTGTTGTAATTCAGCTTTATTTGAGGGTTTTCTAGCATGAACCGCCTTTTTAAGGTCATGCCATAGCATCTCAACTGGATTCAGGTCAGGACTTTGACTAGGCCACTCCAAAGTCTTCATTTTGTTTTTCTTCAGCCATTCAGAGGTGGATTTGCTGGTGTGTTTTGGGTCATTGTCCTGTTGCAGCACCCAAGATCGCTTCAGCTTGAGTTGACGAACAGATGGCCGGACATTCTCCTTCAGGATTTTTTGGTAGACAGTAGAATTCATGGTTCCATCTATCACAGCAAGCCTTCCAGGTCCTGAAGCAGCAAAACAACCCCAGACCGTCACACTACCACCACCATATTTTACTGTTGGTATGATGTTCTTTTTCTGAAATGCTGTGTTCCTTTTACGCCAGATGTAACGGGACATTTGCCTTCCAAAAAGTTCAACTTTTGTCTCATCAGTCCACAAGGTATTTTCCAAAAAGTCTTGGCAATCATTGAGATGTTTCTTAGCAAAATTGAGACGAGCCCTAATGTTCTTTTTGCTTAACAGTGGTTTGCGTCTTGGAAATCTGCCATGCAGGCCGTTTTTGCCCAGTCTCTTTCTTATGGTGGAGTCATGAACACTGACCTTAATTGAGGCATGTGAGGCCTACAGTTCTTTAGACGTTGTCCTGGGTCTTTTGTGACCTCTCGGATGAGTCATCTCTGCGCTCTTGGGGTAATTTTGGTTAGCCGGCCACTCCTGGGAAGGTTCACCACTGTTCCATGTTTTTGCCATTTGTGGATAATGGCTCTCACTGTGGTTCGCTGGAGTCCCAAAGCTTTAGAAATGGCTTTATAACCTTTACCAGACTGATAGATCTCAATTACTTCTGTTCTCATTTGTTCCTGAATTTCTTTGGATCTTGGCATGATGTCTAGGTTTTGAGGTGCTTTTGGTCTACTTCTCTGTGTCAGGCAGCTCCTGTTTAAGTGATTTCTTGATTGAAACAGGTGTGGCAGTAATCAGGCCTGGGGGTGGCTATGGAAATTGAACTCAGGTGTGATACACCACAGTTAGGTTATTTTTTAACAAGGGGGCAATTACTTTTTCACACAGGGCCATGTAGGTTTGGATTTTTTTTTCTCCCTAAATAATAAAAACCATCATTTAAAAACTGCATTTTGTGTTTACTTGTGTTATATTTGACTAATGGTTACATGTGTTTGATGATCAGAAACATTTTGTGTGACAAACATGCAAAAGAATAAGAAATCAGGAAGGGGGCAAATAGTTTTTCAAACCACTGTATATATATATATATATATACATACACACACACACATAGTCCCCTGAGGAAAATCCATGCAGTAGCAACCAGACACAGGATTCATATATACTACCTTGGTTCCACAATGTATATTTTGATGCCATCAATACTAATGACTGTTTATAAAAATGGGTTAAGTTCTAATAATGTACAGGATTATGTAAATCTACATAATTTTGCCTGTTGTTCCAATGGTGAAAACTAATAATACATTTTCTCAGCCTAGCATCAATTGAAGAAATTCAGTGTCCAGGAACAATTCATCTTTGAAATTACAGTATGTTGACATCACTGAAGTACAGCACATTTCGTGGAATATTGACTTTCTTTGGACTAGATTTGCTAATAGACCATACACTATCATGCTCGTACAAAACAGGTTTACTAGAAGTGAAAAATTAGTAGACACAATCAGAAGGCAAAGTGCATAATCTGATACTATAGCTATACTTCTAGGATTTTCCAAGAGATAGATTTTATAATTCTCATACAATATCATAAGGCCTAAAACATGTAAAAGTAACCCATTTTGTTTTTAAGTTTGGCTTTTAAGTTACTCAAAAAAGCAACTTGGGTGAATAGTCTGAAGCAGCTAAAGAGCAGGACTTCAAGCAGGCTACCTTTTTCCACTGAACTGAGTTCCTCATTTGTTTAACTTTAACTGCTTAAGAGTCACAGTTTTATTACTCAAAAGTTAATTCTGATAGTTTTATTCATGTATCTTACTCTTGCAGAACTGAATTTTCAAATACAGGTATCCTCTGCTTTTCAATCGTCCACTTTATGCCACTCACTGTTATGAAAGACCTACATTAAGTACTTGTTTTTACTAACCAAAGAGGATCATTTCTTTTAAGAAAAAAGCAAGCTATTACAGATGCAGTGTGCACCCCCAAGTGGCAAGAGTGGAGATGGGTGCCACTCTTAATGCTCAGGGTGCGTACCAAGCGCCTCCCCAGGAAGTACACTCAGCCTCAATCCACAATAGTGGTGAACTACTGTTTGGGTGCTCCACAGTATCTCAGTTTATTTTATGGATGTTAACAAAGATAATGTTGAAAAGGTTTTGGTATTCCATGACCAAGAACTGACAGAAGAAATGCTAAAGCAACTGCATGAGGAAAGGTTATAAATCAAAACCAAACCCAGCAGCAGGCAGCTCCAAACTGAATGTGAAGCATGAGATTTTTGCTATTACTGAAAGTGCTACAATGATTGCAGAAAAGTATGACATTACTTTTGAAAGGGCATATAGGTTTAGGGCAAGTTTGCAGGATGTTCTGAGTGTCTACAAAGAACTGTGTAATAGGAAAATGAATGAGACTAAGCAGTCAAGCATAGTGTTACATTTCAAGCCTTCCACATCAGCCACAACAGACAATGTACATCCATTTTTGACTTCATGGCAGGCAGACACATAGAAGAAGGTGTCGGTGTCAGTGAACTGCCTTCCCTAGTAGATTCAGACGATGATGGATGACTCTCCTCCTCCCTATGCTCCAGTCTCCCGCACCTCCCACCACCCCAACCTCCAATGGCCTGACACGCCATCATCACCACAACCACCTCTCCACCTTCCAGTGTGCCCGCTGTCTTTCTGATTCAGATAAGTGAATCTACACTGTCCATAGCTTATTTCTACTTCGTATAGGCTATGTATTTATCATATCATTCCTGCCTTTGCTATGCGTTAGTGTTGTTTTAAGTTTTATGTGTGATTTGATATGTCATTTATTGAGATTGGGAATGCTCTAAAACTTTTTGCCATATAAAATGCTTCTATGCTTTATGCCATTTCAGCTCACAAAAGGTTTCAAAGGAATATGTTTTTTTTAGATATTTCACAATGAAACACCTCCGCTCCAGCATTATGTTTCTCTATGATGTTTTCCAAGGGTTGCATTGCATTTAAAATAATAAAATGTCACATTTTGCCAACATTTTGTGTTGCTGAATTTTGCTAAGATTTAGCCATGGATTCTTTTCATTTTATGTTACCTACACTTACACATGTTCACACTCTGATAAACTTGGACATGTTTTGCCATGTGTTTCATCACTCTGGCTAAAGTGGCCTGAGGTGTAATTGAGAAGGGTTTTCACTAACGTTTTCTTGCTTTTGATGACATTTCTAATCTGTTTGAGGAATATCCAAATGTGTTTCTTGTTCAGCTTGCTGATGACCTGCATACTGCAGTTATGAAATATTTCCTCCCTTTCTTATCTCTTGTACATACTATAATTTAACAATCTATCCAACATAGTCTGGAAAATCAGCAGCTTGTTCAGCTCATTGCAATCTTCAGCCTACAGAGAAGGTATTATGTCAAAACCAGTATAGCCCCTCACTTAAAGCCAATCTGTTCTATATGCTATGTTAAAAGGTTATTATTGTATTTGACAAATGTGTAAAAAAAATAAGGTTAGACATATGTGATACTACTGATAACTTGTACATTATTTGTATAATTTGTCTCTCATGTTAGAAAATACTAGTACGGCACTAAAAAAAAAAAAAAAAAACAGAAAAGCAGGAGCCACCCTCTGCTGGAGAGATCAGTCCAGATATACCTGCAAACAAGCACTAGAAAGTGCCAGGAGTTGTTTAGTATTTTGCAGTAATCCTGCTAGTTTAGCAGATGGGGAAGATCTCTTTAGATGACATACAGAAAGGAATTCTGTTAAGAAATAATTTCTTGGAAGGGATACATTTTTCTTGTATGTGACAGGTGGCTTATAAATAAGACTTCTGTCTTTTTGCATTTTTTTTAGGCATGCTGTTATCAGCATTTATTTCAAGAGCAACAGTATTACACCAGACAAATCTTCATGTACTGTATCTCTATTATCACAAAACAGTGGAAAATGGTGTAAAGTAAGAAGAATACATTAAACATTATGCACAAATTATTTACTTTAATAACCATTTCACCAACTATGCATCCTAAAATTAAACACAATACCATGACATTCTGTTCTAAACATATGAATAATTAACAAAATACAAACTAGAAATATTTAAAAACTGAATATTTGTTTTACATTGGGTCATGCTCCTCAACACCTGAAGCTGGTATTTCTATCACAAATAACAAACATAGAAAATAGTTAATTACAAGGCTAACATAACTTTCTCAAACCTGCTTAATCAAGCCCAGGGTCACACTAGGTCAAAGTCTTTCCCAGCAGCATGAAGACCTAATCCTTAAAGGGACTCAATTATATTCCCTAGTCATACATACTCACAGACTCTTGCCACAGTTTGACAGTTAATTAGATGTTTATGTCTTTGGGATGTGGAAGGAAAAATCAAGAAAAAGAGGGAAAAAATAAGGGGACACAGGATGAATGTGTAAACTCAACATAATTAGAGCCCCAGGTGCAGAACTAAAACATTTATTACAAAGGTTTGCTTTCAAAATTATAACAAAAACATGATTATGTTGAAATACAATTATAAATTGTGACAAATTTCATTAAAGACATGCGATTTCAATGTGCATTTATGCTTTCAAAACAATAATACCATGAAATACATGTAGCATCTCAAATTGAGTTCAGGTCCTTGATGCTTACCTACAGAACAGTCAGTGGGTCAGCACCTACAATATACATATGAGACAGAAAGATACTTGTGAGGTCCTGTGCTCCTTCTCAACCACTCAGGTCTGCTGATGCCACCCTCTGTGCAGTATTACATCTCAGTCCAGATTTTAATGAGTAGGTCCTAGCTGGTGGAACTGGCTGTCCACCTCCATTTGGAGTTCTGACTCCATTAATATCTTTAAGAAGAGTTTGAAGACTCTCTTTTTTGGGGATTTCTGTCTAACTGATATTATCTGTTTTGGTTTTTATTATTTAGGAATTCTAAGTCACTTGAGTTCTGCACTTGTGACAATCTGTCCTGTAACACTTGCTCCCAAACAGGTCCCCACACTGATAGTTCCTCGATTATGTTGACCTTTTTGTCAGTCACTTTGGATAAAAATCTTTGTTAAGTAAATAAATGCAAATGTAAAATAAAACAAATGACAAACCAAATTAATAGCCATAGCAATAAAGAGTGATGAGATGCTTACTTATGCAGCAGTGATGATGTTTTCTCTATGATTACTAAAACTCTAAACAGTTTTTGTAATGCATGTAAAACTGGTAAGTTTTTCAAAACATAGTAGATTCATCCATTACCAACCCGCTATATCCAAACTATAGGGTCACAGGGGTCTGCTGGAGACAATCCCAGCCAACACAGGGTGCAAGGCAAGAAACAAACCACGAGCAGGGCGCCAGTCCACTGCAGAACATAGGAGATTCATTTTCTGAAACCGCACTTTCATTTTGTATTTAAGAATCACCATCATTGTAATCTATCAAAATGAAGAATGGGAAGAAAAATCAAAATTAAAAATTAAAAAAAAAAAATCCCCTACATTATTACTGGAACCCAATCCAGGATTGCTTCCAGGCTCATGCCCAATGGAGACAGGATCAGTTGCAGCCCATTGTAACACTGTAATTGTATTATGCAGGTCTATATACATTGGAAAGAACTGCAACACTAGAAGTGTGCAATCTTGCTGGGTATCTATATATATAATTCACTAAGGCAAGACACCCATGGAAAGCACGCCGGGAAGGGGCGTGGATTCACTAAGCCGCCGACAAATAAGACACCTATGGCGCATGCAGGAAGGAGCCATGCCCACCAACTCCAAGACCATTGGATACGACAACAACTCGCAGAGCCACGCCCACCAACTCGGACGCGACGACACAGAAAAAAACGGCGTCATTTATATTCGTCTGTTGTAGAGGCCACATGCACTTCCGAGCGACGTTGACTGTTCATAGAGGCATGTTTCTCGTGGAGGTGAATCGCCATATGCAGCGTGTAAAACGGTTTGCGAGGGGTATCCCATGGGATCCTTAAAACAATCCTGTACAAATGAGGTTAAAACACAATGAAGTAAGCAGTCTTTAAAAACCGAGTTTTCGGTTACGACGCACGACCGCGTGCACCATAGCAAACTGTTTTACACGCTACATACAGCAATTCGCGCTACTACCGTGGTCAGGTGTCTTGGTGAATTATATATAGAAAAGCAGCCAAAACTGCACAGAGGAATGAAAAGTCTACGTGAGTCACAGGTGCATGTGGGCTGTGCAAAGACGACAACGACTCAAGTGACGAGTTGGAGGTGGGCACATGAGCAGGCAGGGCGCGATGGTGGTCCGCCAGTTTTCAGTCACGGACGATTGTGTGTTGGTTCGTTCCGTGCATTGGTACAATGTTGCTTTTCTTGCTGCTTTATTATATTACCGATTTTTCAAACGTTAATTTTCTCCCTGTGCTTAAAAATCATTAAAAAACCGGCCTGATTATGCGGTGTATGGTACGCCGCAGGTTGACTAGTACAGTATATAAGACAAGCTTAATACATTAAGATACAATTTTTTTTGCTCACTAGAAAAAAAAAGAATCTACGAATGTAGTATAGTGACTTTCATGACAATATGGTAGTTTTCACAATCACAATGTCAAATGTAGAGACAGGTGGTTGTATTTAATTTGATTTTTCTTTTAATGTACAGTACAGACTTTAACAATGGTAGGATTAAGTGTGATGGATTCACTGCTTTGCGCCCAAGATCAGAAAATCCTTGCTGCTTACCTTATAGAATAGTCAGTGGGTCAGCACCTATTTTGTATTTTAGATTACAATGATGGTGATTCTATCAAAATGCAGAATGGGAAAAACACTCAACAATAAACTTTTAAAAACAAGATCCTCTACATTTTTACTGGCACCCCATCCAGGGTTCCAGCCCATTGCAACTCTGTAATTGTATTATGCAAGTCTATATACATTGCAAAGAGCCGTGCAACTAAAGACAGACTTGTGAACTGGAATTCAAAACCAGCAGGAAGGCTCTAATAAGGGTGGTTTCCCTTCAAACAACACTCTCATTACTCTCAGATAACACTATACATTTATACATTTCTTTAGGGATTTATTTTTAGATATCTAAAACCAAAGATATTCTTACAAAGTACTCACTAGTCTGATTCTGACCACACCACTCTTATTTATAGGTGATGGATTTATTTAATTCTTGTACATACATTTTAAGCACCTTTCAACTTCACAACATTTCCCCTTGATAGAAACAATCAGCAGGCATTAAAAAGAAAGCAAATTATATAAATTTTAAATGGGAAAAATACAACTAGGGTGGCATGGTGGCGCAGTAGTAGCGCTGCTGCCTCGCATTTAGGAGACCTGGGTTCACTTCCCGGGTTCTCCCTGTGTCTTTGTGGGTTTCCTCTGGGTACTCTGGTTTTCTCCCATAGTCCATAGTCCAAAGACATGCAGGTTAGGTGCATTGGCAATTCTAAATTGTCCCTAGTGTGTGCTTGGTGTGTGGGTGTGTGTGTGTGTCCCTGCCCAGGATTTGTTCCCTGCCTTGTGCCCTGTGTTGGCTGGGATTGGCTCCAGCAGACCCCCGTGACCCTCTAGTTAGGACATAACGGGTTGGCTGATGAATGGAAAATACAACTAAGTATGAAGCTTTCAGACAAATGTGATTTGTGTATCCAGTGAATTACCGTAACTACATTAGGTAAGGCCTTGCTTCCCCAACCCAACCATTTTATAAAAGCACACAAAAATTAAACTTTAACCATTCATGAGATTCGAATACATACATTTCCTGAATTAGTTATAATAAACAATTATTTAAAAAAACAGAAAGACAAAAATGAAATAATCGTGTCTCATAGAAATTACTGAATTATTTTTTTCACCCAGTTCATCCATTCATAATCACAGGGATATAAAGGGAAATAACCATGGAAGTGATACTAGCCCAATAAAGACCACATTTACTCACACACCCACAGTAAACAACAATGGGCCAATCTGGAGTTGCCCCTCAATGTAATAGGCACCTTATTTGAAGTGCAAAGGTACACAAATATGAGCAGAACTGCAATGCTAGTAGAGTGGAGGGTGTTTAATGTTTTACAAGCATTCCCTATATTATAATCAAAGTGGAGCATATAATATTATTGATCTTGACTTTCAGAAAGCATTCGATAAGGTGCCACATGAAAGGTTGGGCATCAAACTAAAAGAAGTGAAAGTTGAGGGTGATGTTTTTAGATGGGTGCAGAACTGTGTTTCACAGGGGTCAGTGCTAGGGCAGCTGCTATTTTTTAATATATATAAATGATTTAGATAGGACTATAAGTAAAAAGCTGGTTAAGTTTGTAGATGATACCAAGATAGGTGGATTAGCAGATAACTTGGAATCTGTCATATCATTACAGGAGGACTTGGATAGCATACAGGCTTGGGCAGATTGGTGGCAGATGAAATTTAATGTCAGTAAATGTAAAGTATTACAAGTAGGAAGTAAAAATGTTAGATTTGAATACACAATGGGCGATTGGAAAAATCGAGAGTACCCCTTATGAGAAGGATTTAGGAGTCATAGTGGACTCTAAGCTATCGACTTCCCGACAGCGTTTAGAAGCCATTAAGAAAGCAAACACAATGTTAGGTTATATAGCACGATGTCTGGAGTACAAATCCAAGGAGGTTATGTTCAAGCTTTATAATGCACTGGTGAGGCATCATCTGGAGCACTGTGGGCAGTTTTGCTCTCCAGGCTACAAAGGACATAGCAGCGCTAGAAAAAGTCCAGAGAAGAGCAACTAGGCCAAAATTAAAAGAGCTGAACCCATACAGTTTAAGCAAAAGAAAATGAAGAGGTGATATGATTGAAGTGCTGAAAATTATGAAGGGAATTAGTACAGTGGATCAAGGCTGTTATTTTAAAATGAGCTCAGTTGGAAACTTGTTAAGGGTCAATTTCGCATAAACATTAGGAAGATTCTTCTTTACACAAAGAATGATAGACACTTGGAATAAGCTACCAAGTAGTGTGGTAGACAGTAGGGACTTCAAAACTCGACTTGATGTTTTTTTGACAGAAACAAGTGGATAGAACTGGTGAACTTTGTTAGACTGAATGGCCTGCTCTCGTCTAGATTGTTCTAATGTTCTAATGGCCAAGAATCGGCATAAGTTAGACTCAAATTTTCTGACTCCTCTCTTGTTTGGTCAAATTTCTGTCTAATTGATAATGGCTTTGTAAGGTTCTTATAAATAAGAAGTGTAACTAGCTTGTGTTTTGCAATGAAGCTTGTCACTTGTAGTGATCAATTTTGTAACCTTGTTCTGTAACACTTGTTCCCAAACAGAACCCCAATCTGATGTTTAGTTCATTATGTTGACCTTTTTTCTAAGTCATTTTAGATAAAAGTATCTGTTAACCAAATAAACGTACAAGTAAAATACTGAGTGTTCAGTCTGGATTGAAATGCTGAGAATGATGGGGCATCTCTTACACAAGCAGGTAGATCAATTCACAGGTTTAGCATATTTAAAATGGCAGTGTGTCTCTCAGCATGTTTGAGCGATGTTTTTTTGTTAAATTCTGTCTTAACTAAAATCTTTTCCTCTGTCTTTGATATTTTTAGGAAGGTTTTGAATTATGAAGAATTTATTTTTTACTTTCATTTTGCGTAATTATTTTAGTTTTAGAGTATTTCAGTTTAGCATTTTATTTTCAATATTCCCAGTTTCTTCACAGTTTGTCACCTTTTTGAGCTGCTTGCTGCTAGGGGATATGTGCTAGAAGTTGAGACACATGACATGATTGTCATGCTGATATTTAAGCCACCATCGTTCTTCAGACAGAGTCCAAGATTCTGTGCATTCTCAAAGCAAATACAATTAGCAAGCTTCTGGAAGACCTAGGGATTTGAATCTACTTTTGTGTGTTCTTTGATTACGAGCAGAGTTTAACATGTTGGGTTTAGTGTGCTGATATTTGCTTCTTCTAGTTTGACTTTGGTCTGTTTCGAATATATTTTTGCAGTTTTTGACTTTTGCTTTGTCTTTAGGCCACGTTTGGCGTTTTTCCCATCTCTTGATAAAGTCAATATTTTTCTTTACTTCTTTTTATTTTAGGCACAACAGCTTTGTAGTAATTCGGATAAAAAAGCACACAAAAAGTTTTATTCCAAAATTAGATTTAGATCTTTAATATGCTTACAGTGAGGATGTCATGCTTAATACCACCAGCATCAAGGGACTAAACATTTCCAATTGGAACCTTTAGGAGAGCAACACCAAGTCAATGTAATTCAAGCTGTGGTATGTATGTACTTAAATGTTCTCTAAATAGAAACCAAACCAATTAAAGATTTTGAAATTCACTGTAAATTTGGAAACCAGTGCAAAGATTTTGGAAGAGAAATTATGTGACCGTACTTCCAAGTTTTGAATCAGCGTTTTAAATCACCTGAAGGCTGCAAACAGTATGACTGCTTTTGAATAATGTATTACAATAGTACATTTCTTAAGAAATGCATGGATGAATTATCTTTTCTTTGTGTCATAAATACTAAAACAATGTCTTAACTTTCACATATTTTAACTGGTATAAAAGCGGGCTTTAGACTGTGTTACAATGTGTGTGTGTGGTCAAAGATCAGGCTAAAGTTGAATGCTGATAAAGTAAGATTAATGCTTAGACCTGGGCAGTAGAAGTAGTGGTCCAATGACTTCCGATGGCCGTGTTCCTTGGCAGTTCAGAAACTGTTTGCTGTGCTGTATGCAACTACAATAAGTTATTCCCAAAATACTTTGTCCTTAACATGGCATTGGGTGACCAAGATGCAGAGGGTGAGAATGCTTTGCTATCCATGATACACAGCGAGTTCAGGATAGATGACTGCCACCACCACTAACACAAAATCTTTATTTGCTTTTGCAGGGTGAGCTTGAAAAGATGATTGAAGGCTGCAGTCCTCTGGGCTGTTAACTCTGACGAAAACAAAGGTACTGAAGGTTTTCAGGTTCTTCTGCTGTCAGCTTTTCATAAAAAATCTACTTTGTTAATTCTTGATCATCCTGATATTCACTAAAGAAGAAAAAGGAAGCCCACCATGACACAAGATGGTAATCCAAACCATGTTTGATAGAAACTTTATGTAATGTAATAGAGATCAAATACAAAAGTAATCAACACCCTATTTTATGGTGAAGATTTAAGGCAGTTTTATTTCTGACACTAACATCTTGCATTTCTCTAAGGCTCTGAATATTTAAACCTTTTCATAAATGTGTTTTTACTTTTTAATTCTACTTGGCAGGGAGTAGGGGATGGTAATTATGGTGTAAAAGGAATCTATTAAAGGTAGTTGTATCATCTGGTAGCTTTACTTAATATATTAAACATTATCAGATGTTTCTAATTTCTGCCAAATACTCTGCAGCTTTTTATTGTTTTGACCAGAAAATGAACAGATAACCATGATCTCATTTCCCATATAACAGTAAAATTGTGCTCTGAATATACCATCAAAAGGCCATTGTTTTAAAACTGTAAGATAGTCAGAGTGACACTTTGAGCAGTGCCTTTTGACGTTAGTTCAGGGGCACTGCAAGAACTGAAAGATTTTATTCCCATCAAATTCACAATCAAAAGCCAAGTCTTACCATGAAGAGAATTTTTTTAGTCCCCCCAAACATCCCACCCATTTTTTTGTTTCAGAACATCTTGTTATGTTAATTATATCATCACATGTATTGAGTAGAGTGAAATTCTAACTCTGAAACACTAATCAACATGCAACCACATTATAGGGCATAAAATGAACATTAGGGGGAAAACAGGAAGTCATTCTCCAAGGTGGCATTCACCACTGAAATTGGTTTGTTCATCCATCCACCAATTTTATTAACACATTTATCCAGGGCAGAACTCAGGGCAGCAGGGGCCTATCCCAGAAATCACTGGGTGCAAGGCAGGAACAACACCTGCACAGGGCACCAGTTTGTTCAATTGCACAAAAACTATTTCAGTAGACTGTGCAATTGACACATCAAAGTAGCTAAAAGGTATTTCATACAAAGAAGCAACTGCACTTTGACAAGCACTTGCATGACTAAGAGATTTTTGTAGACTAATAGAAGAGTATATATCTGACAGACTGCTATTGCTTTAGTGATTTTCATCTCTGCTGTTCCTGGGGACTTTTCTAGTTGCTGATGGCAAACGAGGTGTCTTTGCATATTATTCAAAAATACAGCAGTGGCAGCCATCTCCCCATTTGTCTGTTGGAAGATTCACTTTCGTCTCATCTTCTAGATTTGTATAGCTCAGGTGTTCATGTTGAAAGTGAAAGTAAACAAACTGGAAAAATATTCACTTATTGATATAGTCTCTATGTGTTGTACAAGATGTCTTAATCGTGAATGTTAAGAAAAATATTTCTTTAAAAAACAAATACATTCTGTCAGTGTTGCACGTTACTATGCTCTTTTGAACAATTTTGGGCCATGTATTGTAAATTTGTTTAAAATGAAAACAATGTTACTGTATATCCTTTGGCTTCTACTTTGACAAAATTATTAATTCCATCCATCCATTATCCAACCCGTTGAATCCGAACACAGGGTCACGGGGGTCTGCTGGAGCCAATCCCAACCAACACAGGGCACAAGGCAGGAACCAATCCCGGGCAGGGTGCCAACCCACTGCAGAAATTATTAATTTCAAGTTACAAATATAAAGACACATTTATGAAAAATGGATTGAATTATTTGGTAATGTCTGCAGTTTGCTTGGTTCTATTAATGCTTTATAATCAGTGAACAGATGAAAAAAATGCCACTTTGAACATCGGCCATTAAGATGTTCCCTGCACAGACCTGCTATAGTGTCACATCCCTCCTCCAATTGCTTTCCAGTTTGTTTCGGCCCCGTCATGCACTTGAATATACAGCAAGGGAAAAGTCTCAGATGAAGAACAAAGCAAAGTTGAATTATTATGAATGCTTCAATACTTCACTGCTTTATTTTTGTCTATAAGAGGTCTGGAAAGAGATAATGAAGTGGATAGCGAGATTTCCCTTTTTTCAAACCATTCAAGATGCGGTCAAGTGTTTAAAATGATAATGAACACAAGGAGGAAACGCACAGGTATGGCGAAGCAAAATAATTCTTTTTTTTCTTTGTTTCAATAACATTGAAATTCAGTTTCGGAAAGTCTGATTAATTATTAGAAATTGGTATTATTTACTGTACAGAATGATACCTGCTATGACAAATTCAGCAGGTTTAAATTTATACCTACTGAACACTGCGGTATACAGATTTACAAGTATACAATTTGATGTCCGTGATGCCTTTTCCAGATACCACACAATTTTAGATTCATTAATGCTGTAAATGCTTTGCATAAGATTATGAATATTACAAAATAGTGTTTAATGAACTAGTGTATTGAGCAGAAAAGACCAGAGTTCCCATTTCTACCTTTGTCACCATACAACTGTTGGACCAACGTCCATGCCCTTCAGCTGGTAATGCAGCATGGCCTACTTGACTTTCAGCAAAAATAAGACTTGTGGATGGCACAGCGGGAAAGAAGGATCCATACTTTGAGACTGAATACCAACATATTTATAGCCTGTCACCTCCATAACCTTATTTGTGTCTTTCACTGTTTTAAGATCAAAACTCTTAAAGCAAAAATCTCAATTAGTAAAAAAAAGAACAAATCAAGAAGATGAAAATGAGGTATCTGAATCTAGTAAAATGACAGAACAATCGACTGAAGCCTATATATAAAATAGGCCAACAAATTAATCATAGTTAACTGCTTCACTCTTGCATCCTAACACTGTACTGCCCATATAATTGTAGTCTTCCATATTGCTAACTCTGCAAATGGATTCTCCCATGAATATGGCATAAATTCACTTTGCAAATAACTACAGACACAACTGATATGTGCGCACATTGCTAATGGTGACAGCTGGCACAAGTCATTTTAGTGCCCTACCTACAAGATACAATCACCAGGAATGCTATTTCTTAAATTGAATATTGGCAAGCAGAATGCCAAACAGCATGAGATCAAAGGTACAGGCCAGAATAAAAAAGTTACTTTCAAATAGATGTGAGCCATAAACTGGTTGGTCCTGTATACCAGATGAAATTTTATTGCTATAGATTAAAAAAAAAAGGTTTTCTGACATGCTAAAATTCAGACCAAGCATATTTAAACATAAATCACAACGTGTTTAAAACTGTGCATGCAAGAAGAATGTAATTTTATGTTGGTGTATCAGGTTAATATATTTGTGTATGGAGTTGTGTGAACTGTGTGTAATTCCCCCCTTTGACAAAATTGCTTAGAGTGGCAATTTAATCTGATTGGGTCTTGCGATAATGCACTGTTTTGTAAAATAATTTATACATGTCATTTTTGAACAGAAAACGTCGATATTGTGAGATTCAGCCATTTTAAAAGAAGATCAGCTGGTCACAATAGTTCAGCACTTAGTTGTTCTGCACAACAACCTTTAACCCCTAGGGGGTGGTTTCCTCTCAAAAGATCAAATCACAGTAAACCTTTTGGTACACGTGATTGCTTTTGATTTGATTTACTTCTGCATTTATGTGAGAACTGCCACAAGGGAAAGGAGACAATGTCCTTACTACAGGAAAAATACAGGGTGGTCCAGATCTAATTATGCAGATCCAGATCGTCTGGATGACTTTGATTTATGCAGGGACGATTCCAGTTCGACACGAAGACGATTCTTCATGTCATCAGATCACACACTTCTCGATGGTCCGGGATTTTTCGGGTGATTTTCTATGTAACAAACTTAATAAGTTATAGCGTATTGAAAATTGCATAATTAGATCTGGACCACCTTATAGTACCAGAAATATGTAATAAAATGATTATTTTCAGATCCCTTTTATTGTCACAAACGCGTTGGAAACATGGAAAGCACAGATCAATTCTCAACAACTGCCTTGGGTTGAAAAATATATGTATTTGGTAAGTATTTAGGCTTTTTCTCTCTGCCCCATATCTTCCACTCTTAAGCACCAGTGCAGGCAAGATTTTTTTATTTTTTTTATTTAAAGGAAGCACTTAACAATTTACCATATACACTATGTTTATGAAGAAATAACATCAGCTTGAAAAATACCAAACTAATCTTTAAAGACACTCAAAAAAGACATTCAAACACACAACTTTCTGAGTTAAATAAATCAAAACAAAAAGTGGCAATTACTTCAAGTATTTGTATATAAACATCTTTCCCTGCAAACAGATGGTTCAGTTCAAATCAACTAAAAGGTGAAAATATAATTTTAGAGAATAAACCCGCAGAGGGCAGTAATATATTAACAACATGACCTTCTTAATGTCAGCATTTTATCTTTAAAGTTACAGTTCACTAACAATACAGTAAATAATTACACACGTAGATACAATATTAATTGTATTAATGGACTGGGTAGATCCACGCAACTATAGGCCAGTAAGCTTAATGTGCATCACAGGTAAATTCTTCTTCTTCTTTTGGCTGCTCCTTAATGGAAGGAATTATCATGGGATAGATTGACAACACATTGCAAGAACAGAAGTTTTATTGAACAGTCAGCATGGCTTCAGAAGGGGGAGGTCATGTTTTACTAACATGCTGGAATTCTACGATGTATCAATGAAAAGATATGATAAAAGAGAAGCATATAATATTATTTATCATAACTTTCACAAGGCATTTGATAAGGTGCCACATGAGAGGTTGGGCACCCAACTAAAAGAAGTGGGAGTTCAGGGTGTTGTATGTAGATGGGTGCAGAATTTGCTCAGACACAGGAAGCAGAGAGCTATGGTGCAAGGAACCAAATCAGAACTGGCTGACGTTAAGAGTGGTGTTCCACAGGGGTCAGTTTTTAATGAATCTAAATGATTTGAATAGGACTATAAGTAACAAGCTGGTTAAGTCTGCAGATGATACCAAGACAGATGGATTAGCAGATAATCGAGAATCTGTTAAATAATTACAGAAGGACTTGGACAGCATACAGGCTCAGGCAAATTTGTGGCAGATGACATTTAAAGTAAATAAATGTAAAGTATAACACATATGAAGTAAAAATGTTAGGTTTTAATACACAATGGGAGGACTGAACATTGAAAATACACCTTATGAGAGAGATCTAGGAATCACAGTGGACTTGTCATGAGTTCCAGACAGTGTTTCAAAAGCCATTAAAAAGACTAACAGAATGTTAGGTTATAATATGCTCTACACACTCAAATCTAAATGAACATACTTTCTGATATACAGTACCTTCTACAAAATCATACAGATACATTTAGATTTTTTTACATTTCTCAGAAGAAAAGTGACATTTAATCTAAGCAGGAACAAAAGTGGTAAATTAGCACTAACCACAAGATGACCTTTGTCTGACATGCAGAAACATAAATAACGCACAATGCTCATATCCAGACTGAACTTCTTGTAACACTACATTAGGAGTTTGTATATTCTGAGCTTGTTTTTTAGTCCATGCTTTTTCAGTTTATACAAGATGAATAAACCAAAGTTATTCACTAAAATTGCATTTGCAATAAAAAAATACTCTAACGCTGTTAATAATAAAACACATTCTTACTATTACTCATTAGTAAGATGCAGCATCTAAGATTAAATAATATACTCTGCAAAAAGTAAAGTAGATTGAAAAAGTGATAAAATATGTCAAAATAGATGAATAATAGAATTTTTTGAAATAGGCCGAATTATTTTAATGGCAACTGGAAGAAGGAAGCATCAGTTCATTGTGGCTAGTAGCAATTCTTGGAAGGAAATTTAGTTGGATTGTGGTTCAAAAAATTATTTTTTCTAACTAGATAGGGAATGTTTACCACAAAGTACAACAAATGGAAATAAACTGACAACTTTTCCGAACTAGCTGGACAAAAAGAACAGTTTTTTTTAACTCTATAAATATCATGGGTGCCTCTACTTTTGCTTATGTGCCACTGTGAATAAGAGCTCCCACCACATTACTACTGTTATTGAGAAGGTGGGCTAAAACAGGTTTTACCCACTGTGGGACCTATGCTGGGTGATGACCCTCTTATTCAATTTCAATGAAAACTCATCTATTTGGAGTTTGGTTGTGTCGAATTAAGCTGCAACACATGCTTAAGACCATCTCACTGAATTCTTCTGGAGCCGTGAACATCAGAGTGTTGCAAGATGCTACATCCAGACAAAATTCCCATATACAACAATGTTTCTCTCCATAAAATATTTTCTGCGATTTCCAAAGTGACATATTTATAAAGATTTACAGCTTTAATAGTGCTGGATTAAAAATAAAGGAATTCTAAACAAAGCTAGCTAGCTAACTAATAGGAGGAAAAAGAAGGTTAATAAACCCACTTAATATATCAGCTGCATAAATACTCCAGAAAAACTAAATCTACAACTACTGAACATTTTATTTATTTTTTTATTATTTGTTGAAGAAGCTGCCTGCCTTTTTCCTACATCCAGCCATAGATGCATAACTTGCCACCACCCCCCTCCAGGAACACACACCCCCACCCCAAAACTGCCACCATCTTTGAGTCCTGGCACAACCCTTCACCAAGTCATCTGCTAAAGCAGTCATGTGAGGCAAGCCATTCCTGTGTCCAAATAAGATTATATCTCTGAGCTCAGTTTACCCTTCTCCTCCTCCTCCACCACCACCACCACCACCACCACGTATCATTGGTCCAAAGTATTAATCTAATTTGTCTACTGCTCCCTGTTATGCTTACTCTTAGTATTCTTTTCTGAAATCATTCACAACACTCTTCAATGTGATACACATTTACATCAATTTTACACTTCATTCTACTTCAAGCCTTGGCTTTCTATTTTGATGCAGCTGTGGAAGTATCTGTTAAAATAATTTCCAACAGGGGGGATTTCACTTTGACTTTTAAAAGAAGATTTCTGTGAAGACTATCATGATGACCATGAGACTGCATATTGCATTCATGGAGTGCAGAAATGTAGAAAAGTCTATCATCTCTTACATGATGAGAACTCAGCTTTACAGTTGTCAAAGGACAGATGTCACTTATGCCAAGGTTGGGGCACAGTAAGGACCTATATGCAAGCCCCAGGTTGTTTCAGGAGGGCCTTAAGAAATGTTAAAAGTCTCTGACACTATGCCCTCTAGTGAGTGTGACAACAACAGAATTTACCCAGCCTCTCAAACACGGGTTCATAGGAGGAGGTGTTGTGGAGAAATCTCAGAAAAAACAAGCAGCGTCCTCAGATAGGCAGTTAGAATTTAAGACTTTATTGCACACTACAGAAAACAATTGCAGAGAACATAAAGCCTGTCTCAATTCATTAAGTGAGCCCCGAGTGTCCAGAGAGCACAGAATATATTACAATTCTTATCTCCAAATGCCTCCCTTTCCAGACTAGTTTCCCAATGGTTCCCAAAATGGTTTGATGATTTTTTGCATGTTATATAGTGTATTAAAGGGATCTCTGTGAGTGCAATTCAAACATGTGAGTGTTAGAGAGTGTTTGTGTCAAAATATGTTGTGTTTGAAAGGATGAGATGATTGACATTAATATTAATGGGCATAAGAATATAAATGTTTGTGTGTTGAAATTAAAAGAGCTCTTAATTCTAACTAAAGGAGATATGAGCAGGGGTGTAAAAAGGTCTCCAGATTAGGAATGATACTGTATGAGCAGTTTCACTTTGTAGAACTTGTCATAATCTTAAAAAGACAGCAGCAATGCTTTTATTATTGGAAAGCCTGGTGCAGTTAGCAAAAATGAATCCTTACCCACAAATTGATCTGATGCAACAACATCAATGATTATATGCTGCAATAATAATGTGCAATGCTATAAATGAGAACAATCTGTGGCCTAATATTGATCTATTGTTATGTTACTAATAATGCAGGAAGTTGATTCTTAACGAGACTGATCAAAATTGTTTTCTTCATTGTATACAGCTTTAAGAAAGTATCAGGTGCAGTTGTGGTTTTATCTGAAGCTTTTTAAATAGTAACTAATAAAAAGGAAAGTGGGTGGCACTGGGGCTAGCTTGACTCACCGCTCCAGGAGACTTGTTCTCTCTGTTGCATAGATTTCCTTCAACATCCCAAAGATGTGTAGGTCATGTTGCTTGGAACTTCTAAATAAACCCAGTCTGTGTGTGAGTGTACACTGCTATGGACTGGCATGCCATCCAGAGAGTGAGTTTGCCTGGTATCCAACTAGGGTTTCTCTCCCTGGTTACTCTTTATTGGATTAAGGCAATTTGGAAAATAATGAAAAACTGAATGTTTTAAATAAACACCACTAATCTCTAACAGTCTTCAGAGACTTTTCATACTTGATTAATTTGCAAGGCTCACAATAATTTGAAGGTTTCAAACATGCTACATCTCTTCCCAAGTGTGATGTGGTTCCTTTACTTATCTCAACAAGGGGGTTTCTGTCAAGAAAAGGAGAAAGGCTGTGTATCTTTAGCTCAAATTTAAAAAGGAAAAAAAAAAACAGAAAAGTAAGACCACTTCCTTCCAAAGGAAATTGTTTCTTTCATCCCAGAATTTATTGACAAGTGAATCACCTTTAATTGTCTTAAATTACCTATGAGTAAAGAGGTGCTAAAATTAGCATTACCTAGTGGTGTTCTCACCTTTAAACCATTTCTTAGAGTTTCATCTTTATGAATTGCTTTACATACCATAACTTCTCTAGCTTTACACAATTTCATTACTTTGATTTCTTTCCTAAATAACAGTGCATAATCAAGGCATCAGGGCCACCTGAATCACCTTAGGGAGCGTGGGAAAAGATCGGTTCCTCATACTTTCTGTAATAAACAACTAATAAATCTTAATTGTTGTTAAATGGCTGCGCTGCAACAGCATACTGCTGACAGTGGAGAGACAGGGAGGGAGAGGGTGTGTCCTGCTTGGTCCTTACTGATCTAGAGAGACCTCAGTCCCAGTGGCACACTTTATTCCATTTTGCTCACACTTTTAAAAGGAGGGCTGGGAAAGGCAGGGCACCTTCAACACTATGGAAGCATGTCTAGCACAGCAGCATCCACACATGGTATTTCACAGCATTAGAGTGGTCCATCAGCAGGATTCACGCAGGTCATCTTTGGAGTTATTTCCAGGGTCCCCCAGCAGCCGGCATTCTACACATCCTGGAAAGCTCTGAAACAGAGGGGACTGTCAAAACCAATCTTTTTCTTAAGCACAAGAAAAGGCATGGTGCACAACATGCTAGGACCTGTCTTAAAGGTTTTAATTTATGTAAGAAGTTAGAGATTCAGTAATTTATTGAGTTCTGCAACTATGTCTCCAGTCATAACCTTCACAGAATTAAAGTTTGCTTTGGCTGAAATTGTGTTAGTGGAACATTGTGTTGGCCAGTGAGGGGCATGTAATATACTGCTTAGCCTTCCTGAAAAACAAGGCAGGATGATTACCCCATTTTGCTCACATTACAAATAGAGGCAGTAGAGTAAGGCAGTGGTTAGAACTGTTGACTTTGAGATCTGGCATTCTGTGTTCAAATCCCAAACTCGATAACTGTCTGGGTAAAGTTTGTATTTATCTTATCTACATTCACATGCATATGTCTACTATTGCAGCAGGTCACCTTGCTGGCAAAGCAGCACTAAAAATGAAAGAGGTTGGAAAAATGAAAGTAATAAGAAGTTGACCTTGTATGGATTGCATTTTCTGAGCAGAGGTGCTTGCTATAGAGATAGTAAAGGTAATCAACTACTGGTTGGCAGCATGTCTCTTAGACATTGCCAGATCTACCACCAGGGTGACTTGGGTGCACACTCTGGGGCTTTGCTTACAAATGGGGCATTATTATGTGCTATTGTTGTTATTTGAACTTAAAAATGTCACAAAAAATATTTTAAAATCTCCCCTTTGTTGATCTCTTTATTTTGGAAGAAGCACAAACTTAAATTACTGAAAAAAACAGGTTGAGGGCAAATTTACTTTTGAAAAGTTGCCATGGGGTAAACAGGGTGAAAAAGGTTGTGAACCCCTAGTTTATGCTGTTAATGACAGCAATTTCTTTTCCTAATAATATGTTTGAAAACATAAAAGAAATGTACAAATAAACGGCATGCTTTGTTTCTGTCAGTTTTCAATAACAAATTTTCTTTACTGCATTTTCCCGTGTTTTTATTGTATTTAAAAGGTGAAGCTGATTATTCCACTCAGATAAGTTAAATGACTATAGGATATGAGTGTATAGTCATGATGGGTCTGTAAAGTGAGCTTTGTGAAATCCCTTGGCTTCAAAAAGACTTTCAAAGTATGTGATATGTAAAGTAAACAGACATTATTACAACAAGGAAGCAGGACACAGGTGTGCAGGCTAGACACTATAAATAGAGAGTAATGAGATGACTAACTTGGGACGTGGAATATCACCTCTCTGAAGGGGAAGGAGCCTGAGCTAGTGCGTGAGGTCGAGAGGTTCCGGCTAGATATAGTTGGGCTCACCTCAATGCACAGTTTGGACTCTGGAACCAATCTCCTTGAGAGGGGCTGGACTCTCTACCACTCTGGAGTTGCCCCCGGTGAGAGGCGCCGAGCGGGTGTGAGCAAACTTATTGCCCCATGACTTGGAGCCTGTTTATTGGGGTTTACCCCGGTGGACAAGAGGGTGGCCTCCCTCCACCTTCGGGTGGGGGGATGGGTCCTGATTGTTTGTGCGTATGCGCCGAACAGCAGTTTGGAATACCCACCCTTTTTGGTGTCCCTGGAGGGGGTGCTAGAGGGCATACCTTCTGGGGACTCCCTCGTACTGCTGGGAGACTTCAATGCTCATGTGGGCAATGACAGTGAAACCTGGAAGGGCGTGATTGGGAGGAATGGCCCACCTGATCTGAACCAGACCTGTGTTTTGTTATTGGACTTCTGTGCTCATCACGGATTGTCCATAACGAACACCATGTTCAATCATAGGGTTGTTCATATGTGCACTTGGCACCAGGACACCCTAGGCCTCAGTTCGATGATCAACTTTGTGGTCGTGTCATTGGACTTGCAGCCACATGTCTTGGACACTCGGGTGAAGAGAGGGGTGGAGCTGTCAACTGATCACCACCTGGTGGTAAGTTGGCTTCGATGGTGGGGGAGGATGCCAGTCAGGCCTGGTAGGCCCAAATGTGTTGTGAAGGACTGCTGGGAACGTCTGGCAGAGTCACCTGTCAGAAGTTGCTTCAACTCTCACCTCCGGCAGAACTTTGACCACGTCTCGAGGGAGGTGGGGCACATCGAGTCCGAATGGGCCATGTTTCGTGCCTCTATTGTTGAGGCAGCTGACCGGAGCTGTGGCCGTAAGGTGGTCGGTGCCTGATGTGGCGGCAATCCCCAAACCCGTTGGTGGACACCAGCGGTGAGGGATGCTGTCAAGCTGAAGAAGGAGTCCTACCGGACCCTTTTGTCCTGTGGGACTCTAGAGGCAGCTAATAGGTACTGGCAGGCCAAGCAGAATGTGGCTTTGGTGCTTGCTGAGGCAAAAACTTGGGCGTGGGAGGAGTTTGGGGAGGTCAGGAAGAACAGTCAAAACTGTATATGATGGGGATGGTGCGCTGCTGACCTTGACTTGGGACGTTGTGGGTCGGTGGGGGGAGTACTTCAAAGACCTCCTCAATCCCACTAACATGCCTTCCAATGAGGAAGCAGAGCCTGGGGACTCGGAGGTGGGCTCCCCCATCTCTGGGACTGAGGTCACCGAGGTGGTCAAAAAACTCCTTGGTGGCAGGGCCCCTGGGGTGGATGAGATACGCCCTGAGTTCCTCAAAGCTCTGGATGTTGTAGGATTGTCTTGGTTGACAAGTCTCTGCAACATCACATGGACATCAGGGACAGTGCCTCTGGATTGGCAGACCAGGATGGTGGTCCACCTCTTTAAGAAGGGGGACCGGAGGGTGTGTTCCAGCTACAGAGGGATCACACTCCTCAGCCTCCCTGGAGATGTCTATTTAGGGGTTCTGAAGAGGAGGGTACCTCAGATAGTTGAACCTCGGATTCAGGAGGAACAGTGTGGTTTTCGTCCTGGGCGCGGAACAGTGGACCAGCTCTACACTCTTAGCAGGGTCCTGAAGGGTGCATGGGAGATTGCCGAACCAGTCTACATGTGTTTTGTGGACTTGAAAAAGGCATTCGACCGTGTCCCTCAGGGAATCCTGCAGGGGGTGCTCCGGGAGTATGGGGTACCAGACCCCCTGATAAGGGCTGTTTGGTCCTTGTACAACCGGTGTCAGAGCTTGGTCCGCATTGCCGGCAGTAAGTCGAACCTGTTTCCAGTGAAAGTTGGACTCCGCCATGGCTGCCCTTTGTCACCGATTCTGTTTATAACTTTTATGGACAGAATTTCTAGATGCAGCCAGGGTGTTGAGGGGATCCGGGTTGGTGGATTCAGGATTGGGTCACTGCTTTTTACAGATGATGTTATCCTGTTTGCTTCATTAGGCCGTGATCTTCAGCTCTCTCTGAATCGATTCGCAGCTGAGTGTGAAGCGGCTGGGATGGGAATCAGCACCTCCAAATCCGAGACCATGGTCCTCAGCCAGAAAAGGGTGGAGTGCCCTCTCAGGGTTGGGAGCGAGATCCTGCCCCAAGTGGAGGAGTTAAAATATCTCGGGGTCTTGTTCACGAGTGAGGGAAGAATGGAGCGTGAGATCGACAGGCGGACCGGTGCGGCATCCACAGTGATGCGGGCTCTGCATCGGTCTGTCATGGTGATAAAGGATCTGAGCCGTAAGGCAAAGCTCTCAATTTACCAGTCGATCTACATTCCTACCCTTACCTATGGTCATGAGCTATGGGTAGTGACCGAAAGAACAAGATCACAAATACAAGCGACTGAAATGAGTTTAGATAGGGTGAGAAGCTCAGTCATCCGGGAGGGGCTCAGAGTAGAGCTGTTGCTCCTCCGCATCAAGAGGAGTCAGATGAAGTGGCTCGGGCATCTGATCAGGATGCCTCTTGGACACCTCCCTGGCGAGGTGTTCCGGGCACGTCCAACCGGGAGGAGGCCCTGGGGAAGACCCAGGACACGCTGGAGGGACTATGTCTCCCAGCTGGCCTGGGAACGCCTCGGGATTCCCCTGGAAGAGCTAGAAGAAGAGGGAAGTCTGGGCATCCCTGTTCAAGCTGCTGCCCCCGCGACCCAACCTCGGATAAGCGGAAGAAGATGGATGGATGGATGGATGAAGATGACTAACAATTGGATTCACAGTTCCAGTCACAGTGAAGTACACCTTGGGTGTAGTCGTGCCCTTTGTAACTAACAACTTCCAATGGTGTAAGAGTACTGGTTTGACACAACTGACCAAGCTTCAGTTCCGCCACTTCTGTAAGAACACTTGATTAAATGCCATTATCTCTTGTGTGTTGAATTTGTTTGGCCATGCACCGTGAAAGTCTTATTCAGTGATTAAATTCTTGACAGTGCGCTTTCTCTACTTCACTATAATAAGTTTATTAATTGAAAACAATTAATTTCTTTAAATGTCACAAAACCTAGAAGCAAATATTCAACCCTCAGCTTTTTAAGAAGAAGCTGATAGTCAGACAGCCAGTTGTCTGTCTCAACACACACACTACACACTAGCTGGTACTTCATTTGTGCCTGGATGATGCCTGTGGCTGTAGGTATTCTCTGCAGTTGATACTTGCTTTGAAATGCACTCATATCATAATTAAATGTGCCATTTTCCCCAGTTTCTATTATTTAGTGTGTCACTTTCTAAATCCAGAAAAAAACAAAAAGGTCTGTTCGCTTTTTTTTTTTTTTTTTTTTTAATAAAAGAATTTAAAAAATACAGGGACATTTTTTATCCATGAAAAAAAATAGCATGCTAAACATTTTTTGAAACATATGGAATACAATCCAAGGTCATGGGAAGCTGGGGCTATCCTGGTAGCATTAAATGCAGAGCAGGACTTGGAAGGGATATATACACTCATACACACAACAACATTCACACGAGTCAGAATCACAGCATTATTTTCAAAAGTTTCAGATATTTAAGGACCAGTTTGCTATAAATTTAAAATGGTGAAAATGATAGTAAAGTATTGTCTTGTCATTGTTATTTGCACCATTGCAAGGTTAATTGTCACTATTTTGATAATATGAAAGCAACAAACTCTATGGAAACAAATTGAAGTAAAACTTTTAATTTGTATTATATTAACAAACCAGCTGAATGACAAACTGCAGTGTCATTGTGACTGACAATGACAGTATAAGACAAGCAACAAATTAAAGAAGGAGTTTATTTAAAACACAGAATGAGTGACTGAGTAGGAAATTGGTTGAAACAAACTCCAGGAGTAATGCTATACATCCCAGAGGAAAGTGTTGACAGGACTGAAGTCAGGGCAGCTCCAGCCCGATTCTTGGGGTGGGAAGCATTGTAATTAACAGCTGGTTCTTTGAAGGAAGCAGACAATTTAGGAATAAGGACTATGGAAAATGAACAGCAATAAACTAGAAAAGGGATTAATTATGAATTATGATCTTAGGGACTTGAACTTTACTCTCTTCCTTTTAAAACAGATACACAAAGAATACAAAATGAACACATACATGAGAATGTTTTTCATTGACTTTGTCTGAACATTCAACACAATTATTCTCCTAAAGCTAGTAACAAAGCCCAGGGTCTACTCACCACCTACTACAAAACATTTAGGATTTTCTGACTCTTAAATCTAGACTGAGCGAACACATATTTGGCACTTTCATTCCGAACAGCTGTGCACTCAAAACATTTGTATAAGCCCAATGATCACTCACAACTGTGTTGCCAAGCATGACATACTGCAGCTTTTAATAAGCTCAGAGATTACACAATGGTACTGGGTTTGGGCACCAACAATGATGGATCAACCTACAAAGGTGCTTTGGGGGAGAAGGGTCACCATCCTTATTGAATGGAGTGATTAAAACCCCCAGCAAACCAAAAGAGTTAATTGTTTAATGCAGCACAGAGATTTTAATGCATGACTGGAGCTCACCTTCCTCTACCACATCTCTTTCTCAGACCACAGATGATGAATAGGAAACTGAATATGAAAGAAAAGAGAGACATCATCAAGAATGATACAGAAGTGCTTAACTACCGACAAGAAAAAGATCAATTAAAGATCATACACCTGTACAATAGACGCTCGTTGTATGTCTAAGAGAGATATAGTTAAATGTGATGTATTAATGTATGTAAGACATAAGATACTGAGGGTGCAAAATCAATGTTGTTATTTAAATAGGCCAATGGCAAACATAAAACGCTAAGCCAAATTTTTAAAACAAAAGGGACAAACCAAAATTAAAATCTTAAGTGACTCCTGTTATCTACATTGTTCTGACTTTTTATAGAAAATGGTGTATGTGAAGTCACACCCTAATCAACGTGTGCATAGAGATGATACCTATGAAATGGCAATTGTACACCACAAGATAATTTGTGAAAATTAATCATATAAACCTTTGGTGTGTGAAAGAGTGAAAAAAACTGAAGAAAAAAATTTCTAAAGAGACAAAAATAATAAAAAAAATAAATTAAATAGCTTAATACAAGAGCACTAGCAATAGGGCATCCTTTTGCTAGAAGATCAGTTAAGAGAGACTGAGCAGGAGCTTCTGTCCATCACCCATAAACAAAAAAAAGAAGAACCAAAAAACACTGCAACACTGATAATTGAAGGTTGCAACCCATATTTTAACAACCTGGACTCCAACCTCTTGGAGCGTAAAAGCATCTACCTAGGATAAAAGGGTTCAATTAACCCTGAGTAAATTAATGGGTTGGTATGCAATTTAACGGGTCTTAATAAACCTACACAACATATTCAATTCCAATAAATCAAAAACAAATCTTGGTTGAAACAAAATGGCAACTGTTTACTATCAAAGTCATTGCCCTTTTATTTATAACTGCTCTGTCACTGGTGAAAAAAGGCAGACAATAATAGTGAAACAGATTAAGATATGAAAACAGAATAAATAGACTGAGGTCAAAACTAATCAAAAGTACCAAAATAACAAAGCCCAATAAATAACCTTATTATAGCACAAGTGTTAGTCTTTAAAACCTGTTTTTGCTAAGTTAACCATGAAAGACTAGTTTGTTGAATCCAAAATCTTAGACAACAGATGTAGGCCATTGCCACAAATACTCCTGTAGTGACTGGAACGGTCAGTTAAACACATCTCTGGGTGGGCCCGCTCTAATTTCCAGAACATTTATAGCAAGTGATGTTAAACCAAGGCAAAGAAAATTATCAGAGATACCAGTCATCCCAAAAATGTCCTCTTCTCTGTGCTGTGGTGAAGGAAACTTTATCAAGGAAAGAAGATCAGTTCAGAGTGACAGTGGAGGAGCTTCTGTTCTATATGAAGACAGTACCTAGAGCTACACAATGCCCATTGTTAATTCTCTTACATCAAGCTATTAAAGTTATATATTTATGAATTATTTACTTATTACATTTTTTTTATAATTTTAACAGAATGCATGCTATTGCTGTCATTTAACATTATGATTTTTATAATATTTATAAAGTTGTGTATTATTGTTTATTGTCCTTTAATTTCTACTTATTCTGCAGTCTCAGGGTTTGGCAACTAAGCATTTTGTTACATATCACCTGTATGTATAATTGTATGTAAAAGAAAAATATAATTTGGTTTGAAATATCTTCCAGAAGAAGATATCACAAGGCAGAATGTCCTGTGGTGGCAATTTTTTCCCATCTCTAAAAAGAGAAGACACTAATTGGTGTTATCCGAAATAAAACAAAACAGTGGCAAAAATATAACCAAACATAATTTTACCAATTTATTTATGATACTTATAAATTAGCCTACCACACAGAAGCTTTCAAATCATAACTTAGTTTTTTTTTTAAGGACAAACAAAACACATATCCGGTTTAACACTACTGAGCTCAGTACAAGTACGGCTGCTGCAGATGTAGGTCCTAATCTAGCCAGAGGCTAATTTCTGTGTCTTATTTATCATTCAGTTTAGTCAGACAACTCGTTTTCCGGTTTTTGGGTTTAAACTGTGGATTCTAAATGAGCTAACAGGTTGGATTTAGTTATTTTTCGATTTGATAAACTTGAATTCTATTCAACACAATTTAATATCAATATAAACCTCCTTAGCGTTATGTTTATTCACCCCAGTAAAAATGAGCCAAATGCACAAACTTTTTATAAAGAACAAAAATGTTATTACTTGTAACTGGAACATGTAAATGAGTCCACTACAGTACTAATGCAGATTTAGTACATGTGGTCTGTGTGATGGTGGGCAGGTTTACCCCATGCAGTATCATGGAAACTGTAAAACAACCATATGCCATGTGTAGCAACAGGCTGCCAGTGACTGCGACAAGCAAATGGTTTAGTATAATATTTCTGACATTGTTCAGAAGAGCAGTTTGCAAATTGCTAATGAACCTGTAATAGGATTAATGCACCTAACTGACCAGACTGAACCATCCCAAAATTAGCTATGTCTAACACCTTTTACTTAATTTTAAATTGACAGACTGAATATGGAAACAGAAAAACTGAAAGCGAGATAACAGTAAATCCCCTTACAGACAAGAAAAAAGGCACAAGTCACACTGTGTTCTCTTTTGAATGACAGGGCTGCTAAGTGGCACTGCTGTATTGGCCTCCAATGGACATGTCAAAAGGCCTAAAGTGTAATAACAAGGGGTGATTAATCAAGAATTACAAGTGAATACTCTGAGGTATGAAAAGATTTCAGATATAAGACACAGCCTATTGCACATATTTCTTACACAAATTTCAGACACCACTGTTTTCCCATTTGAATAAAGTTATAATCTATGGAAAAGAGAAAAAAAGTATAAAGAATAAGATGACACACTTGTTTGCTGAAACCAAGTAACCCCTAAAGGGTTATGAGAAATTAAATGAAGGGGTGCATGTAATGATACCAGTAAAAGTAGCAGCCTCCAGAAATAGAAAGAGCACTCCTGTACGATACAGTAAATGTTCCCATTCATTTGACGTCTTCCATCTCAGTTGCTAAACAATATTTATTTTTTCTCTCTAGATGGTGGAGGAAACATGATGGTAATTGGCAATCAGCCAGGAATGTTTACATAGGTTTCCAAATATTGTAAAGGCTGGCAGGAAGGGGGCAGGTGAAGACAGCACAAAGGTCATTGAGGCCAGGACCTCCTTAAAGGCGGTAAAAGTGAGCTAAGTTACTATGTGAAAGTAGTAATCCATAAAGCAGATTTTCCATCTTCAAAAAAATACATCTTGACTCATCTAAAAACAAACATTAATTTATTACGAGATTCTCAGAAAATGAAATAGTAAATAAATAATAAGTAAGTGAGGTCACAATCGTAAGTTGGATATGGGAAATCCATGCCAGGGGACATCTGAGGCACATCAGGGTTATAAAGTTTTCTAGAGCAAACCCTCTAGGGAATTTCTGAGCCTTTATCACAACCTTCAGCACAACTTGGCTACTGATCTCAGCCACTCTGGGCAGAATATTTTATTTTACCAGCCCATGACAGGTTAGTTTCTGGGAATATGTAGAGCTAGTTACTGTAAGGGTGCAGAACGCTTCAGTTTACTCCAGGTCCACCTAACTAGGCAAACTTAGAAAAAAGGGGCAAAAAATTAAAAAGATCACTTGGACACTTAAACTGACCCATCATGCTGAGCTATTGATATGTATGCTGGTATTTTTCTAAGAAACCTTAGCATGTTTAATGGCAACAAAGTGCGTTGTGCTGAAGATCAAAAAAATTCTGTCAATCAAACTTGACATTAAAAATGACAACATGTGTAATCTTTTAAGACACAGGGACTCATGTTCTGGAGAGCCATGGGTTTTCAATGGGACCACTCTTTTTATCAAAGGCTAGTTTGTATCTTTTAATAAAACACAAGTTCTCATTTACTAAGTTCTGCATGTCGTCTTAGACTTTTCGATCCACAAGCATTTTGCTTTCCATATAAACGTATATGAAGAACTTGGCTTTTACTTCATTAAGGATTTCTTTTCAATTAAAAGTGTAAATCACAACTGTTTACCTAAGTAGTGCTGCTTTTGTTCATAAAATTAGTGTTTACTCAGTGGTGTATTTCTTAGACGGGGGGGGTAATCAGGCTGCGTACCCACTAAAGCATCTAGAATGCTTTATAAAAATCAAGGCTTTTACTGATGGCAGGGACCATCAAGCTACTGCCACACACCCTTGGTAACCCACTCTGATAATGAGGCTTTTACATTTTAGCAAGTCATCACCACTTTTGGCTGCACTGCAGCTCCAGGAATACAGGTTTTATTGTTGGCCTATTAACTGTCTATGTGAAGTTAGCTTCAGTAACTTTAAGGGTTTTTTAAGCACTGGATGCTCCAATTTTCCTTCCAAATAGACATTTACTTAATTTGACTCTGATTAGGTCAATAAGAGTAGGTTTGCCATGTGTTGTGGTAGCAGCTGCTCCAGGTATGGTTTCCACCAAAACCCTAATACGAAAGGATTTAGCCCCTGGCTATGTTCTGTTTACATAACCGCGTACAAAAAAGGGGATGACAGATGTTTTCATCTTTTACTGTCAGCTTCTCAAGTACTCTTTTGTTCTCTTGGGCCGTTTGTGTTTTCAACTTGGTACTTATTTTTTTAGTTCCACTTTGTCTAGCTCTTGTTATTGTTTTTGCTTAATTTATTAACCGAGCCTGACCTATGTAACCATGTAACTATGCTCTCTCCAATCATGTCTTCATAAAATACTTAATAAAGCAGATGCTCCTACCCAGGAAGAATTTGATCTTCTGAGGTGGTAAGTTGAATACAGGTCACATTTCTACTGTGACTGCTTGTTAGTGCCTAGAGAGACAGCATCCAGCATACTTGCACACCAGTCACAAACACAAGCATTCTTTACTACTGCTGGGGACATGGGAGATTACGGGGGTGGGAGATCAATATACACAACATACGACAAGAGTAGGAGTATTCATTGCATAATAATGGGGCACAGAACTTAAAAGGGCTACTGAATTTTGCAATTGGTAAAATCTGAAATACAGACTCTATTGCTATGCACTGGTATTTCTGTTACACTGTAAGCACTTTTTAAAATATTTCTTAAACATAAGTTTAACAAGTTGAAGTTAATAATAAAAATAAGTTAAATATTGCAGAATAAATATCCTTCAGAGGTAACCATCAAGTTAGCTGTGACAACTGGGCTTGTTTCTAACTTAAAAAGGTGCTTTGCAGGAGGGCTGTAGGCAGCACGTTATTCAGAATTTATATTTTAAACTCCTTTGCACAGGTGGGAAAATTATGAAGGCGTTCTGGAGTGTTCTGCAAAGTGGTGCATAAGCTTACGATTTGCTTCAGTGATAATTACTATTTACAAAACAACACAAATCGCTGAAGAGCCTACCATCTCCACATTTTTTTGGAGTTTAAGCTGCCTATACAGGATCCCTTTCTCTGTTCTTTCTGGGTATGTAGAGCTCATTACCAAACTTCTTCCTTATTGTAGATCCTTTTCCTCTTGACAATAAAAGAGTGACAAATTCCCACTTTGATTGATCAAAAATCGGATTAGAAACGCATTCTGAAAATCACACTAGAATGCCTTGTGATATTTTCTCAGTAAAGTGGAGAACAAGAAAAAAAATGAGAAAACATATAAAAATGTGGATATACTTTTTTATTGGATAACTTTCTATAGTGAAGAAGAGACTTTTTGTGAATTTCATGATAGTTCATTTATGAATTCATTAAATAAACTACACTCGAGTCTTAAATACTGAGTTGGCCCCACAGCACTCTTATTTTAATTTTGGTATTTCCAGTGGCAGCAATATAAGACTAAACAGCTCATACCTGTGAGCACTGTGCCATTCTCAGTTTTGCACCACAGATGTCATCTAAGTTCCAAAACGTGTACTTTTTTATGTTTATCTTTAGTCCATTTCACATATGTAGACTATCCCAGGAATTTATCAAAAAATTCCCTGGGTTTAGGGCATGTGTGAACAAAGTAAAGTAAGTCAAGAATCCTGTCATGATGGGGTCTGAACTCCACCGCAAGCTACACTTTTTGTGTATTATTGGCATCTCAATCTGTTTATATGCAGCTTTAATTATGCTACTATCATATCATGGATTGGGCATAGAAGATAAAAAGAGAAGCCTGTCTATATCTCTTTGCACTAGCATTATGGTTGAGGTTTAGGAGGCAACAGAATGCCTGGGGGAAGGAGACTGTAGGCTGATTTATACTTCTATGTCAGGCCTACACCATCAAAAGCAAGTTTACACTTCTGCATTGAACTGCAGGCACATGCATAAACATTAGTTGGAGGTGTTTGTAGCACACAAGAAAAATGATGGATCAATTAAAATGCAGGTAGTTTTTGCCCTCCAGGATCACTGATCCTCTTGCTAGTCATTTCTTCCATAGGCAAATAAATTTGTCTGTCATAGTTTTCTGCTTTTTTATACGTTCTCTGATTTCCAAACTGAGGTTAGCCAATATTTCATGCCACAAATAGGCCGCCATGTAATTCTATTTGTACTGTTGTGATGAGGTATGAAATGAATGTGTATATTTCCTAACTTCTTCAACCAGTCTTTCCTTGATGTACTCCATGTTAATTCAGAATAGTGGAAAACAAATGGAAATACGTTTCAGGAAATATGTAGTTACCAAACTGGCCAATTATAGTCATAATGGTCTGCATAGGGTCAGCATCAATGCAACGCATGGTCACATTTTTGCGGGAGGGCACGTCAGGCTACACCATAGACCACGCGGGCTATGGCACAATTTCAATGCAGAAGTATGAATCCACCTTTAAACTTATAATAATATTAATAATTCCTTGGATTTATATAGCGCTTTTCTCACTACTCAAAGCGCTCAGCAATTGCAGGTTAAAGGCCATGCTCAAGGGCCCAACAGAGCAGAATCCCTTTTGGCATTTACAGGATTCGATCTGGCAAACTTCCGATTGCCAGTGCAGATCCCTAGCCTCAGAGCCACCCCACCGAACTTGGTGGCTCTTTGTGTTATTGTTACCAGTATCATTATTAAATGGGGCCAGTGTGACTTGACAGTCTGAGCCACTGAGATGATGCTGTGAACATGGTGGGGAGAAGGTCTGGGACATCAGATCTCACTGTTAATCCTTCTAGAGGGGTTGAAAGCTTCATACAGCGAAAAATGATGATCACATGACACCCCCATTAAGCGTTCACAATAAAATGGAGGGAATTTTTCAGAGCTACTGTAAGATAGAGGTAAGGGCAACTAAATAAGATTGTTAGATACTGAATTGATGCCGATTTTGTTTTGAGGTTGGCTCTGTTGGTGGGGTTAGTAGTTTGTGCACAGCCTCATGATATCAGCACAAGGGATGTAATATCTCACCCTGTGCATCAGTTATAAATGTATGACATGTGCCTCTGTGAATGATTTTTTTAAAGATCAGTGTTTTTGTACCTTGCTTGATTTTTTAGATTTTGCATTTATTCAAGGTTTTTGGATACTTCTGCATGATATTCTTGTCTGTGTTTCAAATCATTGCCTGTTATTTGACCTATCCTTTAGCATTATGCATGTTAATAATTATTATTTAATTATTCACATTTCCTCCTGATGACTCTTATGTTTCCTATGGTTTAGACTAGGGCACTGCCTTTCACTTTGTCCACTCAGGACTGCTTCTTTTTCTGGGAGGCTGCAATGAGAGAGTGATAGTTGCAGTAGTTTTGAAGGATCTTTTGTGCTCCTTTCAGTGTCCTCACTTCTTTTCTCAGGACAAGACATGTGAATGCTATCAGTCCCAGAAATAGCTGGATGTGATTGTGAATCAGCAAAATTATTACTGGTAATGCAGTAAATTTTCAGGTTTTCTATGTGAAACGGCCACATACTCTGTGGCTAAGCTCTAGCAAACTACCAATTCATACGATTTCTTATTTCATAAATCAAAAATGCAATTATTGTGTGAAAATGACATTAAATTAAAAGTAGTTAATCATACACAGTTGCATGCAACACTGCTTACTGACTGTGCTGTGTGGCTGCTGTATTTAGATAAGAATGGAATCAGGAGGCAAATTGTGGTTTCGTTAACAGGCAAATGTTAATACCAGGAACACAAAATTCTTATAAATAAGCACAGGTCAAGAGCCCAAAACTGTAATTCAAAGAACACAGAGGAGAAAACCAAAATAATATAATGAAACCAGAGCCAAAACTTAAGACAAAAGTCATAGTCAATTAACAAAATAATTTGTAGCCAAAAATCAGATTGAACACTAATAAGATTGCTAGTCTCTTCTTTGCTGTATCAACAAAACTGATCATCCAGGAAGTGTACAACCCTGACCTTTATACCTTTGACCTAGTAATGTCATGCACCACATGCTTGCATTTGACCTTGCCTAACAACTGCTTGGTCATCACACGAAACAGAATACGTAAAATGGTAGTGCCCATATCCCAAGACAAAATGGCACTCCTGTAACTGCTGTTTAGTTTTAAACATCGTTAACATCATGTCTAAATAAAAAAACAATTTGGACGTAAACATCAGTAGGCTTTGCACCCTAGAAAGCAAGTTACCCGAACTATTCTATAACATTTCAGTAAATATTTACAGCTCTGATGCTGATCTTATTGATCAAAAAATAGGCCATTATGACAGCAATTGACAAGAAGAATTCATAATTAATTGCAGAATTATGGTATTTGAGGGTTCCTCTAGAGTGCCTCTTTCTCTTGCACGATTTGCCTCAAAAACGTATCAGCACATCGTCATCTCATAACAGGTTTAAGTTTCGAGTTTGGCATTTTTCATCCAGCCGTTTTAGCTCTAAACCAGGCATGTCAAACACGCAGCCCACATGACAGACCCTAGTTAGCACTACACTTATACAAAATGATTACTATCGTTTGTGATTTAATCATTCTGCATCTTCGGTGTTACTTTTTGACTTTTCTTACTTCCGACTTCTGACAAAAGCGCGTTTTCCCATGGCATTACGATACCGGAACTGTCATCTGCTAGTATAGTTGTAGCTGCGGTGTCAGCTCCTTGATACCCTAGGCATGACAGTGAAGCACCCCCCTAGGCATGACAGTGAAAGCTACCAAAACCCCCACATTGCTCAAGACTTACTGTCGAGCACCTTTCATCCCTCATAAAAGTTGCAGCTGCACAAGATTTCAAGCCTGATATTGACGAACTGGTTACTAACAAGAGATGCCAAGTATCGGGACAAAAGAAATAGATCTCAGACTGTAAGACTCCCATATGAGGACCTAGCTAAGAGGTTAAGACTCTGTACGCTGTTGTACAGAGATTGTATGGAAATAAATTGCTTTTCTTTAAACTTTAAGTGTTACATTTTTTTCAAGTTTTCAGTATTGGAAAGAAAGCTATAGTAACTTTGTATAATAGTATAATAGTATTTGTTACAGTGCGATCTGCTGACGCACGTATGGCAGTCGAAGTGGCCCACCAAAGGTAGTGAATTTGACATGCCTGCTCTAGACCGTCCTCAAGAAACTGACACACACCCATCATGGAGATATCAATGTTTTCCCTATCATGGGACCCTAAAACGTCGAGATCCACTAAAAATCAGACATCAAAATTTTTGATGAATCAAAAGCTTTTACTACCCCCCTCATATATGATAGGTTATGTTGGGGGAGGGCGCAAAGCAATAAATTAACCTACTGTGTTTTATTACCTCTCAAACACCCAAATCGATGCCTTGGTTATTTTTAAAAACGCAAGGAACAACTGTGAAAAATCTTAATAAAATTCAGATCATGACAGACTGTAATTTAGGAAAAGCTTCATAGATACTAGCATCATATTTCAGCCATGGTTCCAAAAATCTCATTAATCTTTTAGATGGATGGATGGATGGATGGATAGATGGATAGATAGATAGATAGACGAACAGATACTTTATTAATCCCAAGGGGAAATTCACATACTCCAGTAGCAGCATACTGATAAAAAACAATATTAAATTAAAGAGTGATAAAAATGCAGGTAAAACAGACAATAACTTTGTATAATGTTAATGTTTACCCCCCAGGGTGGAACTGAAGAGTCGCATAGTGTGGGGGAGGAACGATCTCCTCATTGGAGCAGGAAAGTGACAGCAGTCAGTCGCTGAAGCTGCTCCTCTGTCTGGAGATGATACTGTTCAGTGGATGCAGTTGATTCTCCATGATTGACAGGAGCCTGCTCAGTGCCCGTCGCTCTGCCAAGGATGTCAAACTGTCCAGCTCCATGCCTACAATACAGCCTGCCTTCCTCACCAGTTTGTCCAGACATGAGGCGTCCCTCTTTATGCTGCCTCCCCAGCACACCACCGTGTAGAAGAGGGCACTCGCCACAACCGTCTGATAGAACATCAGCAGTATCTTATTGCAGATGTTGAAGGACGCCAGCCTTCTAAGGAAGTATAGTCGGCTCTGTCCTCTCTTGCACAGAGCATCAGTATTAGCAGTCCAGTCCAATTTTCATCCAGCTGCACTCCCAGGTATTTATAGGTCTGTACCCTCTGCACACATTCGCCTCTGATAATCACGGGGTCCAGGAGGGGCCTAGCTCTCCTAAAACCCACCACCAGCTCCTTGGTTTTGCTGGTGTTCAGGTGTAAATGGTTTGAGTCGCACCATTTAACAAAGTCCTTGATTAGCTTCCTATACTCCTCCTCCTGCCCACTTCTGATGCAGCCCACGATGGCAGTGTCGTCAGCAAACTTTTGCATGTGGCAAGACTCCAAGTTGTATTGGAAGTCAGATGTATATAGGCTGAGCAGGACCGGAGAAAGTACAATCCCCTGCGGCACTCCTGTGTTGCTGACCACAATGTCAGACCTGCAGTTCCCGAGATGCACATACTGAGGTCTGTCTGTAAGATAGTCCACGAGCCATGCCACTAGGTATGAATCTATTCCCATCTCTGTCAGCTTGTCCCTAAGGAGCAGAGGTTGACTGGTGTTGAAGGCGATAGAGAAGTCCAGAAACATAATTCTTACAGCACCACTGCGTCTGTCCAAGTGGGAGAGGGATCGGTGTAGAATATAGATGATGGCATCCTCCGCTCCCACCTGATATCTGAACTGCAGAGGGTCGAGGGCGTGGCGAACCTGTGGCCTCAGGTGGTGAAGCAGCGGCCGCTCCATGGTCTCCATCACATGTGACGTCAAACATTTTTTTTTGTTCTCAAATTTTGTGTTAACGGTATTGATTATTTAGTTTCTATATGTCAATGTGTATTGTGCTATGTTCTGTGTGTCTTCCCAAAAAGATTAGGCTACGTGCCATCACAGTAGAGGACTGCCTTCAGCCCTATAAAGGCTGAGAAAACCCACAGTGCCTTGCGGTTCATTGAGTGTACTCGTGGTATGGTGGTTTTTCTGCGCTTTCATCATTTACTGAAACTTTGATCTAATTTTTTTTTTTTTTTTTTTTACCTTTTGCTCTGTTTTTGACTATTGTCTGGTTTGTTTGCCTTTTCAGGTAATACCTTTTATCTTGTGTGCTCCTCTGGGATTTAGTTTGTAACAGAGCATTTTTGTGAAATAATTTTTTTTTAATACAGATTTTATGTTGCCCTATTCATTACTAGCCAGGCTTTGACTTTTTCCCCACTCTAATACATAGTATTTTGAGTGTTTTTGGGACTTTGTGCTTAGGAACTCTCAATTGTAGAATCCAGAAACACAGGGAAGAAGAATGCTGAAATCTTAAGAAGATAGCGGTCGATTTACAATTGAATTTGACATCTTACTTCCAGACTTAATTTGGCAGCACATAGTTCTTAAAAGGGCATCATGACATGGCCAAAAAATAAAATCTTGAATATCTTCAAAAAAAAATTCTTAATACCTATCAGCCTTGAAGCGTCAGGGCCATTTTAATCAAATGGAGAAAGTTTGACGTGTATTCTTAAAAGTGACCAGACTTCTAAAATCTCACCAAGTAAAAGGTGTAATAGTTTTCATTGAAGTCACTAAGAAACTTAGTACAATATATAGGGATATGTCAACATCTCTTGTTTTGGTTAATGACTCCATCACAAAGACACTGACACTGGGTTCATGATGAGAATAGCATGACAGAAACCACCGTTGGCTAATGAATGTTCACCTTAACTTTGCCAGAGTATTTCATAATTATTCCGAATAGCAACGTTTTATGAAATGAGTCAAATGTAGAAGTTTCTGGGTGAAATGTGACCAATGTCTGTACAGAAACGGTAATAATAAATAATAAGTTACATTTATAGAGCGACTTTCACAAACCCAAGGTCGCTGATACTGACAATATACTCCATAGTAAGGATCAGTTTCACTCATGATTGTAGTAGTGTCATTGTTTAGAGATATTTTGTTGCATCTAGACCTTTCCTTATTTTAAGTAACCATGAATTCTGATTGGTCTCTGAAGTAGTATTGACATCACCCACTGTGCCAATAAACCTCACTGCCTGTGATTCAATTTTAAAAATAAAATGTATTACTTTTTTGATTTTGTATTTCACTATGAAGAAATCTACCAAATATAAAATAACAATAATAAAGGCCCACAAATCTCACTGAGTTGAAACAGTTCAGAAAGCAGAAGTGGTACAAAAGACTGATCAATAATTACACAAAGACTTCAGTTGAACTGAAGATGGTGTAAACAGTCACTGTCCAAAGGAACAATCACAATTTCATATGAGATGAGTGTTTCATATATTTCATCTATCCATTTATAGTTTCTCATATGTTTGGCTGCCGATTTGATAACATTTATTGTGTAAAAACGATAGATAGATAGATAGATAGATAGATAGATAGATAGATAGATAGATAGATAGATA